>JBAIZL010000001.1:232699555-232709555 GCA_036971475.1 Prosapia bicincta | reverse complement strand
TTGTAAGTCTACTTTCAAGAGATTATAAATTACAGTGCTCCCATTTTCGAGCTGTAATTAAGAGCACTGTAATTAATAACGTTTCAAAGGTGACTTGAAAATACCAAGTAAGATTCTTGTTCATGAATAAATAAATAAATAAATATATATATATATATATATATATATATATATATATATATATATATATAAGGTAAAGAAAGGCCTGTGAATATTGCTTGTTTATAGGTAAGGAAAATGGTTTGTAATTAAAAAGGATTTCTCGTAAATAAAGGATTCTTAGAAAAAAGTTTTAAATAGAATACATGGCTGATAATGCGGTCACGTGTGCAGGGTCGAATATCTGAAGTAGCCTTACTCTCTCCCAGACCTTAAAAAGGTGTATATTAGTTACATCCCCCGAGGAAAGGTAGTTGTAATTAAGTAGCTTTATGGCAAGGACATAAAGATCCACCTGTGCTGGGTTTGGTGAAAACTTTAAAATCGTTGATATATAAGGAAAACTTGGCCCTTAGAAAGGAATTGTGGATATACGTAGGTTAAAAGGATGATTCTTAAGCCCCTGACAGAGGAAATAAGGGGGATTATGGTGCAGAGTTGTTAACAATAAGTAGACCTGTTCTTAATTGAGGATATAAAATAGTGTCTAGCTGTTACACTTCTTGTAAGGAGAACCTGTACGTGCTTGTAAGATTAGGGTTGAGCAGGAGGAAATAAATCACTAATGAAAGGACTTGGTAGAGGTAATTGGGGTAAATTTTGGAACCTCGTTTAGATGGCTGGTAGATTTTGTCCCAACATAAATGAGACATTAACAACCTGATGCAACTGTGGCGTACTTCTGAATTTTAATAAAAATTTAACTTTTAATTTAAACCGTAACTGTTTATCCTAATTATTTATGATTAGGAGGTTTTATATTTTTTAAATAAAAAGGGTGAAGAAAACGCTGAAGATAATATATAAATCCGATTAGATGATAAATACAAACTAGATGAGAAACAAGTAAGAGATAAGAACAAGTCCGATAAACATAGAAAAAATACGTCCTGATAAATATATCAACGGGAAAAAGGGAATACGTAACATTTGGACAGTTTTATTCTCAGGGGAAGAGATACTTTACGTAGTGTGCGTGAATAAATCCGTTTGGATTTTTATATTCTAGAACGTATTTCGCTTTTGTAGTCTCAATTTGAGTTGATAATAGTTCCAAGATACACGATTGAATCCTTAAGTCAAATAAACTGGTTATTTACTATCAACTGTCTGACAGATTGCTGGGTTTCGCATAGCGGGATCCATCTAGATCCAGGTCAGGTTCCCTCAGCTTACTAGTTCCTTACACCCTTTCCATGAGAGGCTGTATTTCGTCCGTACTGTTAGCAGCCTCACTAAGTTATCGGTAAATCTGACATGGTATATTAACCATTCATTTTCTCTAATTTTGCGAAGGTCTTTAAAAAAAAACTCTTGATCACGTAGGAAATAAAATTTGGTACTCATTAAACGTTTCATTCAAACAAAATTATTGCCTGCGAAATACGCATTTATATTGTTTCCGTAGCAACGTATTTTGTTATACTGTACAAAGATAACCTTTGGGATTTTATATAAATGCAGACAAAAGTTCTAACAGATCTTCCTTCATTAAACGTAGCAAAGCCGGGAACGACGCCTGGTTTTTCCTGCTCCATAAAAATAACATTAAGTAAATCGCTGCGCAACAGACTCCTAAACCGCGCATTTCTGTGCAGTAATCGTGCACTTGCTGGCACGCGAAAGTAAAGTAGTTCAATAAGGAAAATCCTTAAACCACGATAAACTTTCAAAAGTTTAAAAAAGGCGGATTTTCTAAGTTTTTAAATAAAATATAAACAAAGATCAATTTAAGGTTTGACCAATAAAGTATGGCATACAGTGGTTGTATATGTTTATGTTGTATTCTGTAGTTTTACAATTTCAATACATTAAAAATCAATATATTTAGACTTGTCTTTCTGACATTGAAAAATTACGTTTCACTTTATAACGAAAATAATGGGGCCAAATTCCATTACAATTCGATGATAACTTCGAAAATGCCATTACGGATTTCCTAAATGCGCCTTGAGCCATCACAAAATTATTCCTATCCTGGACATTCCCCACTCTTCTCAAGAGAGTTTGAACTGTTAATTTTATTTATATTTTCCATCACACTTCAACCTGACTTTGGTCTGGCTAAATGATAATAAATAAATTGTATAATTTAAATGTGTTTAAAAATATCCTTTTTTAAGAAAGCTTCATCAATGATTTTTATAAATTTTTGTAACGTATTTTAGTGTTAATCCAACTTTTGAAGGTAGGAAAGAGTACGTAGACGAGCGTTTATGTCATGATTTTCTTCATTGTTTTTTTTTCAATGGCTGTATCCACTTTCTTATACTTCAACTTTTTTTCAATTTTCCTTCCAATATTAACAGTAATATCATAAAAATACATGCTGCGTTTTCAGTTTCGGTCTACACGCAATGGATGAGTTCTTTAATTCCAGCGTATGGTCTTTGAAACACGTTTATTGTTCCAAACTTCAACTGAATTTGTGGTCCTTTGCCACCTATTTTAGCAATTCTATTGTTTAATATTATTTTGCTCACTTTCCATCCAATATTCAATAAAATAATAAAAAGACTCTGTTAACTTGACATTTTCGGAGAGAGTAGATCTCCAACCAACCATCGATTCTTTGGGGGTTGAGTAATACAAGAGATGCACACATTCTTATAACCTTACGAACTTCTACATTTGCGTAGTCCTGGATCTTGATTTTACTCCATAAACACTTTTTCCTGTGGAAGTAACATCCTTCTACTTCTACTGTTGGGAAGACTTCTTTCTCCACCGATGTTGCTGCGACTTCAAAGTCTTCTTGGTGTCCAGTTAAGTTTAACTTGCAGTGTTAGTTGAATGAGCCTGAAATGCGATTCTTTTTATTTGGCAACAAAGCAAAAGCCACTGGATATATATTTGTTCCTTCAGTTATGCTACCAAAATCAGCATGGATGGAATAAATCTGTGGAAATTGTTTACTTGAGCTTTTGAAGGTTCCATCCATGAAAACGTCTTGACCAAGCTACCTCTTTGTTACTAAAGTCCACTGAAAATTATGATTCTTTCCCCTGATTTTGCCATCCGTTAAGAGAAACTGCTGCCAACGCAGAAACTAAGAGTTTCAACTTCAGAGTCTCTTCGTCTAAAAGTACGTCGTCCTGTTTCTCTGGTTCTGACTGATTTCCTTGAACTTTACACCTTTGCTGTTGCAGAACTTTCTTTGTAGTAAGCTGAGCTTGGCATCTCTGTTACTAGATCGCAAACCTTGTTGTGAAGCTGTCCTAACAACTGACTGTAGATGTTTGTGACAGCACCAGAAGATCTTCTTCGCTATTTGAAGAGTTTTCGTTATCTATAACCGTGCTTTATCTGGGCACCACTCCTACTAAAAGCCTCGCCAGTTTTTACTTTTCATGACATCTCCACACCATTTTGACCACTTCTTTGAACACCGCCAGAATATCGATCCCTCCACCCGTAGGCGCTTGAAGTTATAAGAGTAACCGCCACAGAGTGCGCACTGTTTACCTTTGTTGGTTGTAGTGAGTTCCATAGTAGCAAACAAAGCTGATAGCACTCACAGATATATCACTGGTCCAGCCTAGTTCACGTAGCTGCACGATCTTCACACAACGTACATTACAGTAACAGTGACACAGATACGACGTCTATAATCAGTAACATTATAAGAATGCCACAGAGTGCGCACTGTTTACCTTTGTTGGTTGTAGTGAGTTCCATAGTAGCAAACAAAGCTGATAGCACTCACAGATATATCACTGGTCCAGAATAGTTCACGTAGCCGCACGATCTTCACACAACGTACATTACAGTAACAGTGACACAGATACGACGTCTATAATGGGTAACTTTATAAGAATGCCACAGAGTGCGCACTGTTTACCTTTGTTGGTTGTAGTGAGTTCCATAGTAGCAAACAAAGCTGATAGCACTCACAGATATATCACTGGTCCAGAATAGTTCACGTAGCCGCACGATCTTCACACAACGTACATTACAGTAACAGTGACACAGATACGACGTCTATAATCGGTAACATTATAAGAATGCCACAGAGTGCGCACTGTTTACCTTTGTTGGTTGTAGTGAGTTCCATAGTAGCAAACAAAGCTGATAGCACTCACAGATATATCACTGGTCCAGCTTAGTTCACGTAGCCGCACGATCTTCACACAACGTACATTACAGTAACAGTGACACAGATACGACGTCTATAATCGGTAACGTTATAAGAGTAACCGCCACAGAGTGCGCACTGTTTACCTTTGTTGGTTGTAGTGAGTTCCATAGTAGCAAACAAAGCTGATAGCACTCACAGATATATCACTGGTCATGCCTAGTTCACGTAGCTGCACGATCTTCACACAACGTACATTACAGTAACAGTGACACAGATACGACGTCTATAATCGGTAACGTTATAAGAGTAACCGCCACAGAGTGCGCACTGTTTACCTTTGTTGGTTGTAGTGAGTTCCATAGTAGCAAACAAAGCTGATAGCACTCACAGATATATCACTGGTCATGCCTAGTTCACGTAGCTGCACGATCTTCACACAACGTACATTACAGTAACAGTGACACAGATACGACGTCTATAATCGGTAACGTTATAAGAGTAACCGCCACAGAGTGCGTACTGTTTACCTTTGTTGGTTGTAGTGAGTTCCATAGTAGCAAACAAAGCTGATAGCACTCACAGATATATCACTGGTCCAGCCTAGTTCACGTAGCTGCACGATCTTCACACAACGTACATTACAGTAACAGTGACACAGATACGACGTCTATAATCGGTAACGTTATAAGAGTAACCGCCACAGAGTGCGCACTGTTTACCTTTGTTGGTTGTAGTGAGTTCCATAGTAGCAAACAAAGCTGATAGCACTCACAGATATATCACTGGTCCAGCCTAGTTCACGTAGCTGCACGATCTTCACACAACGTACATTACAGTAACAGTGACACAGATACGACGTCTATAATCGGTAACGTTATAAGAGTAACCGCCACAGAGTGCGCACTGTTTACCTTTGTTGGTTGTAGTGAGTTCCATAGTAGCAAACAAAGCTGATAGCACTCACAGATATATCACTGGTCCAGCCTAGTTCACGTAGCTGCACGATCTTCACACAACGTACATTACAGTAACAGTGACACAGATACGACGTCTATAATCGGTAACGTTATAAGAGTAACCGCCACAGAGTGCGCACTGTTTACCTTTGTTGGTTGTAGTGAGTTCCATAGTAGCAAACAAAGCTGATAGCACTCACAGATATATCACTGGTCATGCCTAGTTCACGTAGCTGCACGATCTTCACACAACGTACATTACAGTAACAGTGACACAGATACGACGTCTATAATCGGTAACGTTATAAGAGTAACCGCCACAGAGTGCGCACTGTTTACCTTTGTTGGTTGTAGTGAGTTCCATAGTAGCAAACAAAGCTGATAGCACTCACAGATATATCACTGGTCCAGCCTAGTTCACGTAGCTGCACGATCTTCACACAACGTACATTACAGTAACAGTGACACAGATACGACGTCTATAATCGGTAACGTTATAAGAGTAACCGCCACAGAGTGCGCACTGTTTACCTTTGTTGGTTGTAGTGAGTTCCATAGTAGCAAACAAAGCTGATAGCACTCACAGATATATCACTGGTCATGCCTAGTTCACGTAGCTGCACGATCTTCACACAACGTACATTACAGTAACAGTGACACAGATACGACGTCTATAATCGGTAACGTTATAAGAGTAACCGCCACAGAGTGCGCACTGTTTACCTTTGTTGGTTGTAGTGAGTTCCATAGTAGCAAACAAAGCTGATAGCACTCACAGATATATCACTGGTCCAGCCTAGTTCACGTAGCTGCACGATCTTCACACAACGTACATTACAGTAACAGTGACACAGATACGACGTCTATAATCGGTAACGTTATAAGAGTAACCGCCACAGAGTGCGCACTGTTTACCTTTGTTGGTTGTAGTGAGTTCCATAGTAGCAAACAAAGCTGATAGCACTCACAGATATATCACTGGTCCAGCCTAGTTCACGTAGCTGCACGATCTTCACACAACGTACATTACAGTAACAGTGACACAGATACGACGTCTATAATCGGTAACGTTATAAGAGTAACCGCCACAGAGTGCGCACTGTTTACCTTTGTTGGTTGTAGTGAGTTCCATAGTAGCAAACAAAGCTGATAGCACTCACAGATATATCACTGGTCCAGCCTAGTTCACGTAGCTGCACGATCTTCACACAACGTACATTACAGTAACAGTGACACAGATACGACGTCTATAATCGGTAACGTTATAAGAGTAACCGCCACAGAGTGCGCACTGTTTACCTTTGTTGGTTGTAGTGAGTTCCATAGTAGCAAACAAAGCTGATAGCACTCACAGATATATCACTGGTCCAGCCTAGTTCACGTAGCTGCACGATCTTCACACAACGTACATTACAGTAACAGTGACACAGATACGACGTCTATAATCGGTAACGTTATAAGAGTAACCGCCACAGAGTGCGCACTGTTTACCTTTGTTGGTTGTAGTGAGTTCCATAGTAGCAAACAAAGCTGATAGCACTCACAGATATATCACTGGTCATGCCTAGTTCACGTAGCTGCACGATCTTCACACAACGTACATTACAGTAACAGTGACACAGATACGACGTCTATAATCGGTAACGTTATAAGAGTAACCGCCACAGAGTGCGCACTGTTTACCTTTGTTGGTTGTAGTGAGTTCCATAGTAGCAAACAAAGCTGATAGCACTCACAGATATATCACTGGTCATGCCTAGTTCACGTAGCTGCACGATCTTCACACAACGTACATTACAGTAACAGTGACACAGATACGACGTCTATAATCGGTAACGTTATAAGAGTAACCGCCACAGAGTGCGCACTGTTTACCTTTGTTGGTTGTAGTGAGTTCCATAGTAGCAAACAAAGCTGATAGCACTCACAGATATATCACTGGTCATGCCTAGTTCACGTAGCTGCACGATCTTCACACAACGTACATTACAGTAACAGTGACACAGATACGACGTCTATAATCGGTAACGTTATAAGAGTAACCGCCACAGAGTGCGCACTGTTTACCTTTGTTGGTTGTAGTGAGTTCCATAGTAGCAAACAACGCTGATAGCACTCACAGATATATCACTGGTCATGCCTAGTTCACGTAGCTGCACGATCTTCACACAACGTACATTACAGTAACAGTGACACAGATACGACGTCTATAATCGGTAACGTTATAAGAGTAACCGCCACAGAGTGCGCACTGTTTACCTTTGTTGGTTGTAGTGAGTTCCATAGTAGCAAACAAAGCTGATAGCACTCACAAATATATCACTGGTCATGCCTAGTTCACGTAGCTGCACGATCTTCACACAACGTACATTACAGTAACAGTGACACAGATACGACGTCTATAATCGGTAACATTATAAGAATGCCACAGAGTGCGCACTGTTCACCTTTGTTGGTTGTAGTGAGTTCCATAGTAGCAAACAAAGCTGATAGCACTCACAAATATATCACTGGTCCAGCCTAGTTCACGTAGCTGCACGATCTTCACACAACGTACATTACAGTAACAGTGACACAGATACGACGTCTATAATGTTTAACATTATAGGAATGCCACAGAGTGCCCACTGTTTACCTTTGTTGGTTGTAGTGAGTTCCATAGTAGCAAACAAAGCTGATAGCACTCACAGATATATCACTGGTCCAGCCTAGTTCACGTAGCTGCACGGTCTTCACACAACGTACATTACAGTAACAGTGACACAGATACGACGTCTATAATCGGTAACATTATAAGAATGCCGACGAAACTATTACATGGGACTATGTTTGACAAGAGAAGAATTGGCCAACCAAGAAGACGATGGCTACAGAACTTTGAGGAAGGTTTAATGGTACTCGGGATTTCAGCATGGAAACGGAACACTAAAGGCAGGGTATTGTTAAGGAAGCCAAGACCCACCCCTGGCTGTAGCGCTACGTAGTAGGTGACACATATAGGCATAGTGACCGGGGAAGGGGGAAATTCCTGGTTGAATGAACTTAGGCTGTTGTAGGAGTAGTGGAATTGCATGTTTTTTCGCTTATTTCGCGCATCCCGGACTCGTTATCCGTTAGTTGACATTTTCGGGGGTAGGAGTAGTTTGGGCGCTTATTACGCACATTCCGTGATGATCCCTAATTTCACTGGTCGCTTTTCTCATGCATTCGTTGAGTCAAACTGTATGTTAAAAAAATACAAAACAACTCTTAACCGCTACTAAAAATCGAACTAAATACCTTTATTGTAATAATTAGATTCTGTACCTACAAGACCACTATTAACAACAGATAACTCATATGTTTGACAAAGAATGTGATTATGGGAGAGGTTCAAATTGTTTTCGAAATTTTTAAGTAATCTGAATTGTAAAATGTATTGTTTTGAATACCAATATTGAAGACAAAATTATTTAATGTTGTTTGGGGGTTTGTGTTTGAAGCTTGCGCACTTGAGTTAGACTAACTGCACACGTAACAACATTTATTTCCTCTATTTTCAGTCTCAGTAGATCCTATATCCTTTCCTTAATCCTGGGTAATGGCATCTACCCTTCGGCTTACAAGGGTTGACACCTTTTCATGACTTCTTAAAGAGAAAGCCTACTTTACGTAAGAGATAATTTCCACGCGATACCACGATACCCCGATACCAAGGGTGTTCTCTGCCACTATCATGGCCCTACCTATATTAAACATCCTACCTCTCGTTCTTAGTCAGTGATAATCACGCTGGCTGATGATCACTTGTAATACAATGAATAAACGTAAGTAGGAATATTTACCAATATACACAAATAATTATTAGACCTAAATTGTTCCCGCTTTTCTGGATAATGTGTTCAGTTAATTCACCAGTGATACTTCCAAAGTATTAAAAAAGCTTTAAAACGTTTATATACAGAAATTGTCAGCCGCTTTGTAATAACTTCCGTCAGAATGTTTCAAAGTTATGCACAGGGTATTTAATTCATTTACAACGTATTTCCGAGCCAGACATAAGACTAAATAACGCCGAAATAACTGCAAGGCCTAACAATAACTTGAGCCGTGGAGTGGACGCTCCGGCTGTTCCAGCAAAATAAATTGCTCTGTACGCCGCGTCGGGTCTGGGTAATTCAGGGGAATTCATTAGATTTCATCTCTAAACAAGCTCCCCTCTTCAAATATTTACATACATAATTTAGCTCCCGGTATGTTCGCGACATAATCTGATCTTGGCCGTGTGTCGGTTTTTAGTTTTAAATTGTTATGTATCCCTGTATGCACGGTTTTCCAAAGTTTAAGTTACTTAAATACCGATTTTCAAAATAAAAAATGATATAAGCTTTTTCAATAGCAATTTTTTTTAAATTTTATTTTTAAAATATAGTAAATATATATTTTATTCTTAAATATATATTACATTTCTACAGTGTCTTGCTAAATACACACACACACACACACACGCACACACACACACACACACACACACACACACACACACACACACACTGCAAAGTCCCCCCTCGTTCCTCTTCGCTTTTTTGGTTGTTTGTTACATGATTATTATATATTTATATATCTGCTGCTCACACAGTTTTGTGTACCGTGTTAAGATACCTAAATTTTGTCTTGTGCTCCCGCGTAATGGAGCACGCCCAAATGCAAGCCTATTCCCGCTGACTTCTTCCTTAACGTTTGTACGACCTCCTCTAAGATGGTTGGCAGGTTTGTTGAGTCCGTATATAGTCACACATGTCAGTAAAATAGTCAGCTGGAAAGAAAC
>JBAIZL010000001.1:232659555-232694555 GCA_036971475.1 Prosapia bicincta | reverse complement strand
TTCTATGCCTCTATTTGGTTCCTAATCTCGAGTAGATTTAAATGTTTTCTAGGTTTTGTCTTTTATTTAGTAACTAGTTTACCGTTGGAATTAGCTGTGGTATCAGAAGAAAGGAGTTTCAAATCCTTTTACATTTTTGTACTTTTATTGGAAATAAATTAATTTACAATTGAAAAAATTTAAACTTTTTATTTCTGTGTTTTTGTCTCGGTATTAAATCCCATTGAATATTTTTAATACAACTTCGCCACCTGTCGCAGGAAAGATGTATTACACCATCTACCTTTGCAAAGACTGTACTCAAAAACTTCCTAAAGTTTCATGTCGATCGGGCGAATAATATAGTAATGCAGGAAGAACAAACTATCGAACTATAAACTACCTGTATGCAACAGCGAACAAAGTTCACAAAACCGACTGCCACGAGCATGCACTTTATAGACTGTTGCATATTGGATATTTAATATTGCCTTATTTATTTGACTTGATGTTTTGCATTATTTTAAAATTAGTTTTATTTTGTAATGTATTGTTAGTATTTCGTGGGGGTTAATACGTGTGTTTATAACTTACTTGATGGTTAGCATTAGAAATAGGTTTTAGCTGTGGATTCTAATTGGCAAGCGAAGAGCATTGTCTTATAACTAATTAGAATATATTGCACTCACTAGTCTTAACAATTTGCACGCGTATAACGTGATTTCTCGTAAGGCTGAAATTTCTGCTAGTGTGTATTACAGGATATCAAGTATTAACAATATTTTGTATATGGAAGTCCTAGTTGTTTGTTTAAAGTCCATTACAATGTGTGACAATGTTTGTTTGGTGTAAATAAACTCCTCAGCTACGTTTATTGTTCACGGCCACGTGCTACCGATCCACATTCTGGTGTTTTAGCTACTAGGTGCCAATACGTGGTCAATGCGTGCGCGTATGACGGGAATTCTCGGCAGGACGCAGCGTTTGCCAACTGTGTCGTATTTTGTGTTCACATTGTGATTGCTATAGTTGTTTACTGTTTACATGAGTGAACTTTATTTGTACTGTAATAATAATTTATTGTTTATGATTGCGTAAATAATAATTTTAGTTACTTAAATTTTATTTTAAATGGATTTATTGATATCTTGAATTAGCTAAATATGTTTACATCTGTAAGTAAATTTTCAATGATTAATGTGTGAAAATATAAAAAAATTATAAAAATAACTTTATAATTTTTGTTTGTTCAAATACATCTTTAGGAACTCAGAATTAAATAGAACTTTGAACATTTCGCAAAAACGTTTTTTTACCTAATAGCACGTAATCAGTTAGTTGCCCTTTACATGTCCAGCGTGCAAAGGGTTAAACTAAAACATTTAATGTTGGGAATTGTTTTACAGAAAGCCTTTAGCAAAACACTAACTTTGAAGTCAACCAAATTTAAAGGCATCCAAGTTTAACCTCGTAGTTAGGAATTTTTATAATTACGTTCAGTTTTGTCTATAAATAGCTCGTCGAGTTTAATTAGTGTGGTATTTAAATGTCACTGGATTACGTTTTTTCGGTGCACTCAACTGAAGTTTCAACAACTTTCGTTACATTTTCAACTAAAAAAAAATTCCCTAGTTAAACCATAAACCACTTTTGGTGAATTTAGTTTGGGATCTTTAAGGACATTTGACTAATTACAGAATTATCTCTACCAGAATCATTGTTAATTCTATTAATAGCATATGTCGCCTAGGATATTAATAATATGTCGCCTAGGACTGTAAGTTCTATTAAATTTTTAAGATTTACTCATTACCTATATCTTATCCAAATTCGGAATCTCTTAATAAAATTAAAGCGACCATCCCACGTCGAGAATCATACAATCGCGAGTTAGCGCTCACCTGACTACTGACCGCTTCTATGAGTCACCTACTAGACCTGAGTCTACAAAAACTAATTTTTTAAAACTGTTACATTTAGATAATTTTTACTGATATTTTTGTATTTATACATTCCTTGGAAATAGACCATACACACGGCATAATTATGCCAATATATAATGTAATACAATAAATACCAGAAATCTATATTTAATGACCAATCTTTTTTGATGAAAACATTGGAAAGAATCACAATACCACAAAAATAATAAAAAATTAAAAAATAAAACAAGTTACTTAAGATGAAACCACATGCATCTTTCGATGATAATTTCATCATCGTCAGGGGGTCTTATTACAAAATTACAATCTAGCAATCAAGAAGTTACAAACTAGAGTAATTTCTTGATTGCTAGATTGTAATTTTGTAATAAGACCCTCTGATGATGATGACGTGGTCATCAAAATGTACATAAATGTTTAATCTTAAGTACCTTGTTTTATTTTTTAATGTTTGATTATTTTTGTGGTATTGGGGTTCTTTCCAATATTTTCATTGTATTATATTGTACGACTGTGCTCTTGATATTGTATATTTATGTTTTCTAATTATCATTAGCAGTGACTTAATTAAGCTCCTACGTCTAAGTAATAATGTGCATATTCAATAGGTGTAAGTAAACTGTCCATAAATGTTGAAATGTAAACAAACTTGTCTTTTAGGCTAAGGCGTAGTAGGTGACCCAACTGTAGATGGTAGATAGGTAGGGTGCTGTACAGGATCTAAGCGAGTGTGTGTGTTAGGGTCGCCTAATCCTATAGGGCGCTTCTATTTTAGATAAACTATAGTCCAGGAATTGTAATATAATGCGTCTTAATTGGCGGTTAATAAATTCATCGTAAATAACTTGCGTCAGGTATGAAGCAGGGGAGAACTGAGTGGATATATAAAACAGTTGCATATAAAAATGTTTTAAAATAATCCCACAGATTGCAGAGCAACGAATATTTCAATAAGCCGTAAATCTTCTATTTCAACAATTACTGCTTGGTTTTCACTTAAACATCCATTTATATTAGAATATTGTAAAATAAATAAAAATATAAACGCGTAACGATCAACGTATATATCACAGAAAGTCCAACGAAACATTTTATTTAGTTTGAATATTCTCTGTTCAAGAAAAGCGACGTATTTATAGCGGAATCGAAACGTAAATATCGTGCTTTGCAAACGGTATTATCGGTTATTAAACACTTTGTATAAGCGTGGGTAAAGATGTCCACCGGAAGACAAGTTTATAGACCGCTCTAAGGTTTTAAGCTTCTTAATGCTATTAAACATTTCCTTCTGAGACCGCTGCAGGAAATCGTTGCAAAGGATTGCGTGATAGATTGTTGCAGAGACATGCAACTTGTGGATCGAGTCCTAACACTATTTATCACTAAACTATTTATATACTTGTAAAACGTTAAATTCCAATAGAGAATAGATAATATTTTTGTCGAAAGGGCAATAAATCATAATCTATATGTAAAGTACGTGTTGCAGTGACGAAGTATTATAGTGATTGAGTTTAAAAGCCCTTTGCTGGGCGGAAATTATGAAGGGAATATTAATTACATGTGTTATTTGTGAGTTTGTGTTTGTGGTCATAATTATCGCTACACTTAAGCCGTACTCAATAGTTATCTACTGATCTATCTACTCAATCTTTATCTTACTACATGAATGTTACCACTTATCGTATTATAATTACTTATTGGTTATATTTATGGGGATTATTACTATCTGTTTCTACTACTTAGTACTATTTTACTATTGAATGTTACTACTTACAATATTATTACTATTTACTGGTGTTATCATTATCTATTTCTACTACTTAGTACTATTTTACTATTGAATGTTACTACTTACAGTACTAATAATATGTAATGGGTTATTACTATTTATGTCTATTTCTTAGTACTATTTTACTACTGCTAATAACTACTTTAGTACTAATAATATTTAGTGGGATTACTTGTATCTGTTTCTACTACTTAGTACTATTTTACTATTGAATGTTACTACTTACAGTACTAATAATATGTAATGGGTTATTACTATTCATGTCTATTTCTTAGTACTATTTTACTACTGCTAATAACTACTTTAGTACTAATAATATTTAGTGGGATTACTTGTATCTATTTCTACTCTTAGTACTATTTTACTATTGAATGCTACTACTTACAGTACTAATAATATGTAATGGGTTATTACTATTTATGTCTATTTCTTAGTACTATTTTACTACTGCAACTACTTTAGTACTAATAATATTTAGTGGGATTACTTGTATCTGTTTCTACTCTTAGTACTATTTTACTATTGAATGCTACTACTTACAGTACTAATAATATGTAATGGGTTATTACTATTTATGTCTATTTCTTAGTACTATTTTACTACTGCAACTACTTTAGTACTAATAATATTTAGTGGGATTACTTGTATCTGTTTCTACTCTTAGTACTATTTTACTATTGAATGTTACTACTTACAGTACTAATAATATGTAATGGGTTATTACTATTTATGTCTATTTCTTAGTACTATTTTACTACTGCAACTACTTTAGTACTTATAATATTTAGTGGGATTACTTGTATCTGTTTCTACTCTTAGTACTATTTTACCACTTACAATACTATTACTATTTAGTGCGATTATGAACATCTTTTTCTACTACTTAGTACTAAATAATTGTATACTGAATTTTACCACTTGCCGTATCATTACTATTTACTGTAACTATTTAGGGTATTATTACTATTTATACAACCTAGTACAATTTTAATACCGAATGATACAACTTTATATTATTTTGTTACTTATTGATAGTATCAATATAATAACTACCAATTTCTTACCTATTAATATTGTTGCTACTAATTGTAACTATTTAGTTTGATTATTATTATCTATTTTGTTTTACTTAGTACCATTTTACTCCTTATTGTTTCAACCTTATAATATTTTACTACTTACAGGTTTGTATTATTTTACTACTTATTGTTAGTAATGCGTAATAACCAACAATATAGCTACCTGTTTCTACTACCTACTAATATCTTTACTACTTACCATAGTTGTTACTACTTGTTCCTAATTATTAAGAAGGTTTAGAGTACTTTCTATTTTTACTACTTAGTGTTGGTTTACTACTCACAGCTACCTTTTTTTGCTACTTAGTCTTATTACTACTGCTAACTGTTACTATACTCTTAAATACGATTCTAGAGCTCATCTAAAGTGCAAAATAAGTTCCCTAAAAGTTAAGTCTAATTTACTGATTGCGTACAAATTTAGCGTTACGTTAAAAAATTATACTTATTGCAGAATTATTAAAGATAAAAAGATAGTTCCGATATTTTATCGGGAGGGTTTCTACTTTGAAGTAGTGATTATATAAAATAATTAACCATACAACGCAACAATTACACGCTGATTGATGATTACAATCACGGTAATGAAACCAGTAGCGTGCCTTTTGCTTAGATTAACCTTGATGAATACGGTCACACGATATTTATAGCTAACTTTTTTTTACTGCTTTTAAAGCTTCTGGTGCCACAACCAAAGGCAGGAGATCAATAGCGCATTAAGGTTTCCGCAGGGCGTCGCGTGTCCTGGGGCACGCAATAGGGCCACCGAATAAGGTTCCACAATTACCCCGACTTATTAAAGCGTTCACGTGACCTGAGGGTTTTGTATCGGAAACGCTAAATTTGGGATAAATTTCTTAATATGGAGTACATAATAAAACACAAACTAGCCAAATATAATCAAAAGAAGTATATTCTAAACATTTTAGATTGAAATATGTAAATAATATAAACAAAAACAAAATGACTTAAAAAATAACCTTTAACGAATAGACACCCAAGTTCGCCTCGATTGGGAGCAGGTTGACCACAGGTAATGGACTTTACCAACGCGATTATATACCTTTGTAGTACAGTACGTACAGTACCAGTGTCATCATGTCTATAGCATAATCCTATATAATTGAGAAAAAAATGACCACGATGAATTCCTAAAGGCAAACATTTCGATAGGTTTCCTCTAATAGTTGTTGACGTCTTCATTTAGAGATTATTTGGAGCCTATGTTTAAATTATAAACCTGACAGACCACCACTTGCCGAAGCATTCATCTTTGGATCAGGAGCCTACAAGTGAAGCCCCCCGAACTATCAATGAAAAATACCTTGCACCAGAATGGCTCCACATTTACACTAATGGATCATCCATGTCTTCATCAGGTGATCGGGTGCTGCTTACTACTGGATATATTTTGAGAGATTTTCTGCTGTCGGAGGGTCCACCTTAGCAACTACGGGGGTGAGGTAACTGCTATATATGCTACAGGAGTTGAATTAGAGAACCTGACTGCTTCGGCTATGGCCGTTTTCCTTGTTGACTCTAAGAACGCCACCTTGAACCTCTCTGGGGAACTCACAAGCTGTCTGTAGTAGATTCATAGACTGTAGAAGAAATTACTGGTGGTTACTTAATTTCCAGTGGATCCCTAGACATGCGAACATCCCTGGCAATGAAAAGGCTGATCAACTAGCCGAGCAGGGAACAAGCCTCCCTCAGTCCGAGCATCTGAGTTCACTACAGTCCTTCAGGTCTCTAATAAAGACGACCACCAAAAAATGGAATCACGTCCGATTGAGAAAACTCTCAGTAAGAAAACGGTGGGAAAGTCTTGTATCTGGGAGACCAATTGACCATAACTTGAACCGAGCTGATAGCGTCGCCTTGCTGCGCACCTCCACCGCATTCATGTGCTACCGACCACGGAGTGTCTGCTGTGTGGTGGTGAACTTATGAATGCCGAACACCTTAATGGTTGCACTGGACCAGGTCTAGGATTACAAGAAGGATCATCTCTAATGGTCAGCGCTTTGCCAAATGGCTCAACTGAAAAGGGTGGGCTTTGGCTAGTAGCAGAAGTAGTATGTTTAAATTGTTTTCAAATAAAATATACTACTTAATCACAAATGCCATATGTCCTACGAAACTGTGTAATAACGTAAAAACACATAAGACGTTGTTTACTACACTTTTTACTGATTTGTAGGTTATGTCAGTAAATTACATAATATGATTCCCTAATACGTTCACGGTAAATGTATTACAATGTCTTGATCTATATTTATCATGGCACATGTAATAAACTGCAGGCTACTAGTGTTTCTATAGTGTTGACTTTATCAGCCGACATAAATAATGTAAGTGCATTAATTACATTACATACCTATTTACGTATTTATATATTATGTTTAACCATAATTACATGTTTAATTCACGACTTCCGTCATTCGTATTTTTTCTCGAATTCGTCACCTCCTCAGTCTCGAACGTGCCTAATTAGAGAGGTTCTACTGTATATATATAATTCGTACACACTATATATAAAGGGTTTTGTAATAGATGTTTTACAGGTATTGTGACCAAAAAAATGTAAGTTTCTGACATAATTATCTCACTGCATAGGTAATTGTGTTTCTTAAAACAACTGTTTTGCTCGCAACTAAAATTACATAAATGTAACCACAACAGAAAACTAAGTATTTATGAACCATTGGTCTTGCCAGTGGTTTAGATATTAGTAGCCTAAGTAAATAATTGTACCCTAGCTCAGCGTCCCCTGAGAGAAATGGCGAAAACACGTCAGCGTCTCAACAAAGATCGGCTTGGCCAATGGAAACGGGCAAGAGAAATAAAAGAGATCCAGTACGAGATTGGATGAGGGAATGCTACGATCTTGCTACGATATCTTTGTTTGGGTGGGTCTGGGTGAACCACGAGCAGAGTTTCATTGTATGCGTTGTAGCTAAATATTCCAGACGATTGAATCTACTAGAGAGATAGAACTAGTTAAAAAAGTCCAGTTTTTCGAAATTCTAATATTAAAAAAAAACTTTTTTGTATTAACGTTCTACTAAACAATTCTAAAAATAAAAATTTGTATTAAAAAAATAATAAACTCTATTTGGTTTTATTGCGCTGTAGAACAACACTAGATAGTAACGTTTACCTATCTTATAACGTACTACAACATAAAAAAGTAACAATTATTCAAGTTTATGTATTATATTGGCTTTAAAATAAAGATTTTATACGATAGTATCAAATACTGGAAAACACAAAGTTTGATTTTATAACTACCGCTGACAGATGGTATTCTGCGTCCCTATTTGTTCGCTATGTTTCACTCACAGATTAACACAATTGCATAACAAATCAAGCTCATAGATCTGTAACTGACACGTACCGTTAACGTCATGTCCAGAGATGCACCACTTGTACAGTGACCTAATTTCACTTGGTTAATTTGTTATTGAATACAAATGTATACAAGAATGATTATTCATTTTTGTTAAACTTTTAGTTCTCCATACGAATAATTAATTTCGGTACCCAATTGTTTTGATTACCTTGAGTGTGTTAATTTAAAAAAAGTCTTAAATACATATACAAATATATTTTTTTCTTCAAAGAAACAAATTTGTATTTTTTGATTGTTTACATATTAAAAATTATAAAATATAGAAAATTAAAAAGAGTATTTGTAAATATAAAATCATAAACATTTGTTATTAAAGTTTGCTAATCTATTTTCTATGTTTTCAAATTAAAAATTCTAATTTATTAATAATGTAAAACAAGTAACAATTAATAATTTATTTGCACATAATGTACTGACTGAGCCAACGCCCAACAGTGGTAGGTCTCTCATTGGATGCCGTGCCTCCCAGCAGTGCATGGCCCATCTCCGCTAGGTGTTACTGGAGTGATCCACAGCTCCGTAGATGGCACTATTCAGCCTAGAGGTGGAGGGAGGGGTCTGTGAAGCCCATTCGGTGCAGCTGTACAGCCACGGCCGGTATATATAACCGATTGTAACTCTCGAGTTATTGATTGAAAATTAGTGTTACTTGATATTTAATTTTAATCACAAACTGTGGAGTGAAGAAGAATTATTTCGAAAATAAAAAGCCTTTGCTCACGCTATCGTCCAGTAAATATTGGTGATACAATTCATGATAGAATAAATAAACATATAAAAAAACAAATAATTAAATTAAAAACGACAAACCTTCTTATACTTCCGTATAGTTTATAATATGACTCCTCTCTCCATATAAAAATGAATGTTTGTATGAATGTATGCATGTGCCTTATGAATTAATAAACCACTGGTCCGCTTGCAATGAAACTTTAAATTTGTTGAGTACACGTCTGGGGAAGGTTCTGTCATATAAAGTTTTAGGGGCTTAGCCATAGGAGCACAAGGGGCACGTACCCCCCAAATCATTTAATTCTAGCAGAAAAATATTAACTTATAATACGCCCTTGGATTTTAGCAAAATAGCTTTCCGACGATATAACAATGTTTTTCAACATTAAATTTTAAGTGTCTAAATAACATGAAATATGATTTTCTATTTATCTTATCTTAAGATTTTTCATTGAATTTACCTCTAGTTTTGGTTGGTAGGCAACATTCAACAAATTATAATTATTTTCCAACACATTTCACAGCCATTCCCGTAAATTATTCCTCTCAGAAAAAGGGCGATAGGTGCGATTACTTGTACAATGTAGAAAAAATATTTTATATACAAAATGCACTTCAATAAATAACATTCAATCAAGAACTTTTGTTGTCACACTTTTCTCCAACGACTACTATAAGTTCAGCTATTATTTTGTTAATAAAATAATAAATTAGGTTTAGCTAATGTTAAGACGCCATTCATTGCCTTTTTGGCGGTACGAAGTTCACCGGGCTAGCTAGTATTTTATAAATATCATGGTGTAGGAGAGACAGAGTAGAGCTGCCCTAACTTGGGCCATGGGGCATTAAAAAAATGAAATGTTGCCGTAACTCTTGTACCTATTTTTGGCCCTAGGTAACCACTCTCACAGGCTGAGTCCACCGAGAGATACAGAAGCGTAGGCTACTGTAGTTATTGAGGGGCTACTGGGGATTGAACCCAGAAACATTAAGTTAGAGGTCAAATCCGCACATTACACCGCCACTTCTACATCTTTTGCTTTGCCCCTTTGAGAACAACAAAAGCTTCACACAAGAGATCAGTGTTTAAAATTGTTTAATTAAAATGGGTGAATTTCTGATACATGAAATCCTTTTTACTTGTGAAAATACTTTTTAAAATGTAAAATAAATAGAAATAGATAAATAAAAATTAATTTTTATTAGTAATTCGATAACCTGTGCAAAACATAGAATAAGGGATAAAATCAAATTAAAAACAAGTTTAAATATAATCAACGAAACCATCCACAAAAAAATTAATTAGTTAAAAGAAATTTTGTATTTGAGCATGTTTTGTTATTTACATTCACTTTATTGGGCTATGTATTTATTATCAGATTAATTTATACTCCTTAATAACGTTTATAAATAAATTAATTTTCAGTCATATGGTACACTCTATCCAATCATCATAATGTCAATACTCACCTACTAAATATAAATAAATAAATTTACCTACTTTATCTACATACTTTACTTATCTAAATACCCTACCATTTTATGCCTATACTAAATACTTTATTTATTTATTTACTTTGTTAAAAAGAAAAATGGTCTTTAACTTCTTAAAAAAATGAAAGAATAACTTTAATACATTATTCTCAGTTCCTTGAAGTTAAATGATGGCGTTTTCTTCTGAGCAAGAAAGTGATGCAAACACGGGGCAGGAAAGGAGGTTACGTCCCCGGGAACAACGAATGACAACAGTACATTATCTCACCCTGACAAGTTTCTGTCGAACTAAGCAAGATTGATTTGAAACAGATCTCCGAAATATCTGAGTTGAGTTTCCCGAAATGTTTAATGAGATATTAGATGGCATTGTATTTCCATTGTTTTCCAGCATAACATTTCTATACATAAATTTTCCTACACATCATGATACAAGTAAAAAGATAACATTGTTATTGAATTTTTATTTTGTTATCCTTTTGAAGTGAAAACATTTTTATTAACGACGCCTAATAAAACGTATTTGTTGTACTTAAAC
Source organism: Prosapia bicincta (assembly GCA_036971475.1). Classification (NCBI taxonomy): domain Eukaryota; kingdom Metazoa; phylum Arthropoda; class Insecta; order Hemiptera; family Cercopidae; genus Prosapia; species Prosapia bicincta. The sequence continues at coordinate 232,683,583 of JBAIZL010000001.1, read as the reverse complement.
GTACAATTTTGCGACAGTTAATAAATATATTAATGTATTTAAAATTTGACAAATCTCAATACAAATTGCTCTATATAGTTTTAGTAATAAGTGATGTATTTTTAATCCAATTTCTGAGACCAAACAATCTTAGGCGCGTCTTATAACAAATGTTTAAGTGATGTCTCATAACACAAAATTAAATGCTTTTCTTAATTAAAACGTTCTGTAGACGTGCCCATTTTCAGTTTTGTCGACACTCCCCCGAGTGAAACAGGATATTTATTATTATTATTATTATTATTATTATTATTATTATATCCATTCAGGCCTTACTATTTACTTTGAGTTTTATCTACTGTTATCTCAGGTATTTTACTTGAGAATACTTTACCTGTGTTCATGCATAAAGGCATTCAATATTACACAAGTCATAAACCCCGGGTTGGGTGTCGCGTGTAGTTTTCAACGGGAGTAACTAGGTCTACTAGAGAACTGTTTACCCTGTACCAGAGAATAGTAGATTAACTAGGTCTACTAGAGAACTGTTTACCCTGTACCAGAGAACAGTAGATTAACTAGGTCTACTAGAGAACTGTTTACCCTATACCAGAGAACAGTAGATTAACTAGGTCTACTAGAGAACTGTTTACCCTGTACCAGAGAATAGTAGATTAACTAGGTCTACTAGAGAACTGTTTACCCTGTACCAGAGAACAGTAGATTAACTAGGTATACTAGAGAACTGTTTACCCTGTACCAGAGAATAGTAGATTAACTAGGTCTACTAGAGAACTGTTTACCCTGTACCAGAGAATAGTAGATTAACTAGGTCTACTAGAGAACTGTTTACCCTGTACCAGAGAACAGTAGATTAACTAGGTATACTAGAGAACTGTTTACCCTGTACCAGAGAATAGTAGATTAACTAGGTCTACTTGAGAACTGTTTACCCTGTACCAGAGAATAGTAGATTAACTAGGTCTACTAGAGAACTGTTTACCCTGTACCAGAGAACAGTAGATTAACTAGGTCTACTAGAGAACTGTTTACCCTGTACCAGAGAATAGTAGATTAACTAGGTCTACTAGAGAACTGTTTACCCTGTACCAGAGAATAGTAGATTAACTAGGTCTACTAGAGAACTGTTTACCCTGTACCAGAGAACAGTAGATTAACTAGGTCTACTAGAGAACTGTTTACCCTGTACCAGAGAATAGTAGATTAACTAGGTCTACTAGAGAACTGTTTACCCTGTACCAGAGAACAGTAGATTAACACTAGGTCTACTAGAGAACTGTTTACCCTGTACCAGAGAACAGTAGATTAACTAGGTCTACTAGAGAACTGTTTACCCTGTACCAGAGAACAGTAGATTAACTAGGTCTACTAGAGAACTGTTTACCCTGTACCAGAGAACAGTAGATTAACTAGGTCTACTAGAGAACTGTTTACCCTGTACCAGAGAACAGTAGATTAACTAGGTCTACTAGAGAACTGTTTACCCTGTACCAGAGAACAGTAGATTAACTAGGTCTACTAGAGAACTGTTTACCCTGTACCAGAGAACAGTAGATTAACTAGGTCTACGAGAGAACTGTTTACCCTGTTCCAGAGAACAGTAGATTAACTAGGTCTACTAGAGAACTGTTTACCCTATACTAGAGAACAGTAGATTAACTAGGTCTACTAGAGAACTGTTTACCCTATACCAGAGAACAGTAGATTGACTAGGTCTACTAGAGAACTGTTTACCCTACACCAGAGAACAGTGGATTAACTCAGTATCAGAGAATAGTTATGTCCTTGTGTAATTTCCATAGTTATAACTGATTCCATCTTCCTTTCCTTCCACTTATATCGCACAACGGGGTAAAAGGGACAAGGTAGCCTCTTTAAACCTCTTGTGGGAAATAGAACTTCTTGAGGTACGCAACATCGCATGGGTTGTTATGTCTTTACCAAGGGTTAATCTCCTTCCTTAATCATTCCTGAATTTATCTTCTCCTTCATAATTAACTATCCTTCATAGGCTATAACAGCCATATTGTCTTATCGTCTTAAAACTATAAACAACATGTTATACAATTTATTCCTTTTCCAGTTATATATAATTATATATTACACACACACACACACACACACAAACACACACACACACACACACACACACAAACATACACACACACACACACACACACACACACACACACACCACACACACATACACACTTTCTCACACACACACACACACACACACACACACACACACACACACACACACACAGACGCACACACACACACACACACACACACACACACACACACACACACACACACACACACACACACACACACACACACACACACACACACACACACACACACACACACACACACACACACACACACACACACACACACACACACACACACACACACACACACACACACACACACACACACACACACACACACACACACACACACACACACACACATACACACACACACACACAAACATACACACACTCACACACACACACACCACACACACATACACACTTTCTCACACACACACACACACAAGACACCACACACAAACACACACACTTGATGAACAAAAATGGTAATTAAATGAATTGCTCGAAACCTTTGATATTATCAAGAGCATCGTATACCGTTAACAGCTGACACAACAATCTGTTGTTAAACAACTAATCCAAATTTAATTACTCAGATAAAAATTATAAAGTTACTGATTTATTAAGGACAGGTCTAAATCATAACTTGACCCTTGTATATATTATAAGTTATTCATTTAAAAGAAAACATCATTTTAAAAATGTTCAATAGAATGTTTTTGAAAAAATTTTGAAATATTAATATTTGTTAGCTATTCTGATCATATGGTTCAAATATTTCCACGGTTTCACTGTTTATTTTAGCATTTAGTTGGAAACTTGTACAACATGGGTCTAAAAGGGAAGGCTCTTGAACAAACATCTCTAATATGTTTTCAAACGTTCCCATTTCCACTTTCAAACTCGTTTCTCTTCGTTAGAATTTCAACATGGATAAACGAGAAGCAAGGATATCACATCATGTCAAAATCAGTTTATATATATCCCGGAAATTGATTTCGCTTCCATCGTCTAGAGTTTGCTGTGGAGATTCTGATGGCAGCTCCCTCCCTCAACATGTGGCTATTAAGGATGCACTTGTCAGACATACTACATACTTTAAACAACCTCTTATCCATTGAAATAGACCAAGAAATCCTTGAGGTTACCCATCAAAAGGTAACTCACTATACTGTTTTACGTAATAACATAACCTTATACAAATCCCTAATAATTCAGTTCTCGTATATGTGTATTGTACAGTATAAAAATATTATATACAATACAATAGCTATTATTTCAATGCAATGCAGGACTTATCATAATCTTATTTATTTCTACAACTGTACATTTTAAAATTAAACATTGTACATTTTATCGTACTTAACAAGAACTAAAATTTAATTTTAATAACTCCATTAATAAATACTGCGCAAGTGATTTACAAGTCAGTTTACCAATAGTTACATTTCCCTTAATAAAGTATATTATATTTATTTTTTTCGGAATACATGTAAAAAATTGGTCATGTGCTCTTCAAAACGTAACATAACCTACACGCAATAAAAACAGTTATTATACCTCTTAATATATGCAAGATTGCATTTGGAAATTATTACATAACCTGTAAGCAATCTCAAAGTGACTAAAAACGCTGTTAGAATTATCCTAAATGGTTTGCATTCCAAAATCTTCGAGACAGAATTCGTTGATCTCACTTCTGTTATAATCTTTCGCTTAAATCTCCAAGTATGACGTCACACTTTATACATCACTCTTACGTAAACCATTAATATGCCACGTTAAAGAGGGTTACACTGCAAAATCCCTTTGTTTTAGTTGTTTAAATCACTCATCTAAAGTGCCTATGCTTTAGGGAAAATTTACTTTTCATTAGTACTTCCTAGATAGTGTGTTTAGTGGTTATATATAATGTTCCATTAATTCGTTAGCGTTTTAATCTGAATACTCGGTGAGAAAAGTAGTATCATTTTTAACCCATTTTATAAAAATATCTTCTTCAGCTTTAACTATCGGGCTATAACTGTACCAGAAACCTTTGTGGAAGTATCCGTAACAACTTCCTAAAGTTTCATGTCGATCCGTTTAGTGGTGTAGTAATACGTAACGGACAGACATATATTCAGTATATTATGGCAATTTTATTTGATTGTTTTACTTTTTGTTTAACATGATTATTTATTTTTATTAAATACAACAAAAGTATACTTTGGAGAACTTCTAAGTAGGTAATATAAAAATAACATTGTTACGTGACATACTCTAATTTAATTTGGCCTTTTATATCTTTAACTACGAGTACAAAATAAAATTTAAAAGTAGGAACGTATTTATCCTACACAATAGTTACGTAGCAGAATTCAATTCTTAATTAGTTCTCATTAGATAGTACAATTTAGTTATTTTTACTTTACATCGTATAAGAAGTTACTGTAATATGGATGATGCATAAATGAGAATTTAGCAATGGGTTATTGATAACAAATAATTATACTTAAATATTATACTTTTGGAAGATACGAGTATATTGCGGGTTGACTAGAGTGTTAATGACTTCTTGCAATAATAACAAAAAGTATTTAATATATGTCTGTGGCTCACGGAACGTGTGTAGTTATCCTTGGACGTCTTTACGGTAGGGATGATGGTGTTCTTGGAAACGCCTTCTCTTTCGATAACTCGATCCTATCACTACTTTTTTCCCACTTAACGATTCCCTATCTTACTTTCCACATTCATAAATAATTCGTTCATTGAACTCTCTTTTAAGAGCTTTGCTTCGTTATTATACATTTGTTTTCCTTAACAAATTTATCCCCGTCTTATTCACTCATCCTACCACCGTTGTTTCCTTTAACCAAGTCTCCATACTCACATATAATACCACCGTTGTTTCCTTTAACCAAGTCTCCATACTCACGTCTAATACCGCCATTGTTTCCTTTAACCAAGTCCCCGTACTCACACATCCTACAACCGTCGTTTTCTTTAACCACGTCCCCGTTCTCACATGTCCTTCCACCGTCGTTTCCTTTAACCAAGTCGCCGTACTCACATGTCCTACCACCGTCGTTTCCTTTAACCAAGTCCCCGTACTCACATGTCCTACCACCGTCGTTTCCTTTAACCTAGTCCCCGTACTCACATGTCCTACCACCGTCGTTTCCTTTAACCAAGTCCCCGTACTCACATGTCCTACCACCGTCGTTTCCTTTAACCAAGTCCCCGTACTCACATGTCCTACCACCGTCGTTTCCTTTAACCAAGTCCCCGTACTCACATGTCCTACCACCGTCGTTTCCTTTAACCAAGTCCCCGTACTCACATGTCCTACCACCGTCGTTTCCTTTAACCAAGTCCCCGTATTCGCACGTCCTAAAACTGTCGTTTCCTTTATCCAAGTCCCCTTACTCACACGTCCTTTTCTGTATCCCCTTTTGCGTTCCTCTCGTACTAGTGCCCTACTTCCCCGTCTGGTAGTTTTCAACCAATCATAAGAAACCTTTTCCAGTAGAGCCAATACTATCTCAGCTCTAGTTCAAAGGTTTGTACCGGTATTTGACGGTAAACCTATACTTTTTTGTAAACTTCAAGTCATTGTCCTATCTTGATCTAACAGTATTTTAGTGTGCCTCTAGCGCCTTGTTTCTTTTAACAACACAAAAAAAAATATTTAGTAGACTACATTCTATCGCATTGAAAAGTTTAAAGCCTTAGATTTATTATTTAATGTTTACAAATACCTTTGTACCCCCCTTTGTCAACATTTTAAGACTTGAGTTCTATGTACCAACTCAAAGATAATTTTTTTACAATTTATGTATTACAAAATTTGCAATATATTTTATTTTAAATATGAAGTTTTCTGAAAACTTCATATCTATTTACATTTTAAGCTATTTAGGTTAAATTTAATTCGTGTGATATCGTGTTTTCTATTTTATGCTACATATCTTGTGTTGTTATTTAGGTGACTTGTATCAAACAATGTTTAATTTCAATATTCTTTTAACTTAGTTATTTTAAAATGAATGCTTTTTGTTCCATTGACAAATAGAGTAATGAAAAATAATACAAAATAATCGTATAAATTTACATCGATATTTCAAGGATTCATTACAAAAATATGACAATACGCTTTTGTTACTTTCGCGAGATACTTCTCATTTTCAACGCAAATTCTCAGAGAGGCAGTATAATTAGGACTGATGCTAATGCAGAGTGGGTGAAGGTGGGTTGGAGGCGTTGTGCGTGGCAACTTACATGAGATTTTAAGTGGTAATTATATCACGTAGAGTATGGCAATTGTGTTGAGACTGTATGCTGAGCGTAGTTTGAAGTGTTTGTACATTTCTTACTCTTTGATCGTGTTAAGTTGCTACTTTTATGCAGCTTTTTACCGTTCGTTGATATGTTTGCTATTTGTAGTGCTTAGGAAAGTTGAATTGTGTTGTGTGAACTATAAGGCAATTGGTGCGTTTTTGGAAACTTGTATGAAAGGTAAAATGAAAAGTGTTTCCTATACGACTACAAGAAAATTTAAGTTATATCGACATCACTAATGGCCTGAATTGAAATCTCTCTTGAAATGTGGCCTCTCATATAAAAGTGCACTTTCTGTGAGTAATGAGATATATTACAAGTCTTAGGCGGAAACAGATATGTAAAGGCAGTATGTACACAAAAGAATACAATTTTTAAATTTCTACATAATTGATTTAAATATTTATCTTCTTTTTACTTTTGCTGTTTTACTTCCAGTTTAAACTTCGGTATCACAGACTATATCAAATTGTAAAAACATTTAAAGTAATGCAAAAATTATTGAAAAAACATTTTTTCATTAAAAAAAGAACTACTTATTTTAATTCTTAGAATGGATTGAATATACTATAAAAAATATGGCGGTCGTGCAACTAGCCGAGGGTAGTGAAAACTAATTGAGGAAAGAATCTATTTAAATAAATCCGTTAAATGCAGATTCTATGCAAATTATCAAATGAATATCTATGGAATGGATATGTAAACTGTCTATATAACGTTTAGCATAACTGTCTTAAAAGGTTTACTGTACAGTTAGTAATAAAAAAAAATAATAATTAATATGTTGAATGACATAATTTCACCTAATTGAATCTGACATGTGATATTTTAAAATGTTTTGGTAGCTATTTTTCAAAATGTTTTACACATAACCTCTAAATAACCTTCAAGGAAATACGAACAGTCGGTAAACAGTTATAAAGTAGGTGTTTGATTTTCGGAAATTTTCGGGTAAATACGTGAGTCTAATAAGAGCCCAGGTCATAACTTCACCATCCCGTAGATAAGAGCCCAGGTCATATCTTCACTACCCCGTAGATAAGAGCCCAGGTCATATTTTCACCATCTCGTAGATATTAGCCCAGGCCATATCTTCACCTTCCCGTAGATAAGAGCCCAGGTCATAACTTCACCATCCCGTAGATAAGAGCCCAGGTCATATCTTCACTACCCCGTAGATAAGAGCCCAGGTCATATTTTCACCATCTCGTAGATATTAGCCCAGGCCATATCTTCACCATCCCGTAAATATTAGCCCAGGTCATTACTTCACCCCCCCCCCCAGCAGATTACCCGTATTCAATACATCACACAAATACGGTGTGATATGAAAAAAAGATTTTCAAATAACGAATTGCTGAGAAATATTTCAAACTATATTATTTTTTTTTCTACACCGATTGATTGAAGTCCGTAATTGGTCACAGTTATCGACTCGCTTCCCTCTACACCCTTTTTCCGCTCTACCAATACAGACTCGTTAACGGCACACGGAAAATCCATTTTCTCTCGATAGCCCTGATAATTTAGGGGATAGAAGTTCTGAAATAAAACAGACAGGTCAAATTCCGTTGAAAGAACTTTCTGTTTCCCTTTAAATTTCAAGTTCAGTTCAACTTTGGTTAAATTATCGTCAAGTTAAATACGTTGCATTTACTAGTAGCTGAGTAATAGTTAAAATGTTTTAAATAATTTATTCAAATTCATTTGACTCTTGGATTTCGTTGTTAATTATTTAGCAAACGTTTCGTTTGAACCTAACAAATTTCAAATTTAAATAAGTATTTACGGAATTTAAAATTTAAGAATTTTTTTTATAAACGTATCTAAGCATACGGTATCTTTATTATTATGTAGATTGTCCGCTGGGCAGCGTTGTTGAGCTAAGTGTTGTACAATGTGGTTGAAAAGTAAGTGGATTTTACTGGATTTGGTCATGCAATATGTTTTTATTAAGTGTTTTCCTATGTTTATACATTTAATATTGTACTGTGACGCATGCGAAGAATTTATAGGCTATGTTTGATGTCAGCATACATGTATATTCCGCTTATGTGATTCTCAAACGCTAGACAACCTAGACACAGGTAATATTTGTTTAAAAACTATATGTTTCAGTGTGTCTTTTCATATATTATAAGTTCGAAATTCTGTGATTCCATAAGACGTATACAGGCCTTGTAGATTCGCGTTTATCTATCGCCAAATGTTGATACCGCTCATAATTCTGTGGCTTAAGACCTTTAAAGGGATTGTAGATTCATGTTTAGTTTTCTGCAAATCCTGATACCGCTCATTATTCTATGGCGTATGACGTATACAGGCCTTGTAGATTCGCGTTTAGTTTTCATCAAATCCTGATACCGCTCATTATTCTATGGCGTAAGACGTATACAGGCCTTGTGGGTTCGCGTTTAGTTTTCATCAAATCCTGATACCGCTCATTATTCTATGGCGTATGACGTATACAGGCCTTGTAGATTCGAATTTAGTTTTCTCCAAATCCTGATATCGCTCATTATTCTATGGCGTATGACGTATACAGGTCTTGTAGATTCGCGTTTAGTTTTCTTCAAATCCTGATACCGCTCATTATTCTATGGCGTAAGACGTATACAGGCCTTCTAGATTTGCGTTTAGTTTTCATCAAATCCTGATACCGCTCATAATTCTGTGGCTTAAGACCTATAAAGGGATTGTAGATTCGCATTTAGTTTTCTCCAAATCCTGATAACGCTCATTATTCTATGGCGTAAGACGTATACAGGCCTTCTAGATTCGAGTTTAGTTTTCATCAAATCCTAACACCTCAGCTGCTGTTTTTGCTCATGATTCTGTGACTTAAACCTATATAAACGTTGTAGATTTGCGATTGGCCAACAATTTTATTACATTTAATAAAAATAGAACGTACAATTTAGTCCCAGCCTTGTATTAAATTACAAGCATATGAAGATGGTTACGATGTAACCGAAACGTTCATTCAGGGAATATTTACTTATTTTATGTAATGTGTAATTTCAGGGAAAATAAATCCTTGGGGTAGTTTGTAATAACAATTTTGATCAACACTCTCTCTGTGAGTAACACTTTATTTGTGAAAGGCTCTAAATTAACCCTCAAGAGGGCTCACGCAGAGTTTTTCTCCGCACGTATCATTCTTTGTTAAGAACACGTCTTTGCAGTTGGCAAAAGTGGTTTCCGGCTCGTTACTCCACAACCTGCATTCTAGAAATCGGCCCAACCAATTTTTGTTCATTTTTTCCTCGCATCCTTTGTGTGAATTTAATCTTTGTCAGATTGCGATATCGTGTAAGTTATTTGTGCGGAGTTCCTTGTGGGCATCTATTTATATTACAGAAGCCTTTGTGGACTTAAACTTATCACTGCTTTTGTTTTTGTTGTTATTATGATACCATCTGAGGAAAATATAACCAAAGGCCGATGGTAAATTTGCGATCGAAAGAAGAATCGTTCATCTCGATATGGTAATTGTAAGTTTTTCATCTGCAAGGGGCATGCAGCCACTGCTTGTTGTGTGAAGTGCATTCAAACTGAAGAGTTTATAGAAGAAATCAGTGGTGACTAGTGAGTTTAGAAATGAACAATTACGAGTTGTTCTTTTCAATAAAGACTTTAAGTTTCTGCTAGTTTTATTTTACACTAGAACCAGTTGTGTTATAAAGCCAATTTGTAGGGTTATATATTTGAAGTAAAACATTCCTAATTTTCACTAAATATTATAATTACTTTTATATTTTTATATGTACAATCATGATTAAAAGTTTTTTAATGTTTAGACTACGAATTACTTTATACAACAAATAACAAAATAACCTGCAAAAGACTCTCCCGTAATGATAACATTGGTCTAGTATACATCTTAACAATTACAAATATTTTTAGACATATGACGTTTAGAAATTGAAAATTGTACAATAATGGTTTTTAAATTTGTTTACAATATATTTATAAAGTATTTTTTTTCAAGTCACCCGAATATAAAAACGAAAACCGTTTAAATTTTAAACGAGTTTGTGCAGAATAAAACTCCGCAAGTGTCCTCTCCCGTTTGAAATTCTATGAGCCCTCTCGAAGGTTAAATAAATACCTAAATGAGTGCTAAATCTTTCCATCAGTTTCATATTTATAGACTAAACAGTCATCATTAGTGTCTGGACTAACATTCAGTTACTGAACTAAGGTTTACCCGATTTACAACGTCATCTATCTTTGTGGTTATATTATAATAATACCATTTTATATTCGGAAGATTGATGCATTTTAGTTTGTGTTTGTGTATCAAGATTTTGATTTCATTGTTTTTTTTTAATCTTCATCATTATTTATATTTACAATTGATTTTCATGTAACCTATGTTAAAAGGAAAGAAATTTAACTAATCTATTTGTTGTCAAGTAGTAAAACATAACCGTTAAACTTTATTGGTTCTATGATAGCGAGAAAAATCCCAGACAAGAAAACCGATCGGTGAGTGAATTGATTTCATGAACATAAGGAGTATACTATGAGTAACCATTCATATTTAGAAATCCGTTCAGTTCGAATCCCAATTAGATACGTCCAATTAAAGTAAACAATTAATTTGCAGTTGTTTGTTTGTAATGTAAGTTTTCTATTGTGCTCTGTTACTTAACAAAACTAATTTGTGTTTAATTTGTTTAGGTAATTGCACTCACAATGTTTACAATTAGCGGAAACAACAAGCTTTTAGGTAAGTGAGGTGGTCATTACGAGTTACTCACACATCGAGATCAATATTTATATATTTTGGTTTTTAAGTGATTTAAATCATTGCACTTAGAAAATCGCCTTACAAATTTATTTTAAAATAATAAAACTATGTAAATAAAGATTATAAATTATTTATAACAGTAAAATATTCTAAACGTTAAATATCTTTTCAAAGATTTTAGTAGGTAACATAAAATGGATGTTGTGTATATAGTAACATTATCTGTGAATGACAATTATTAAGAATGTATATTTTTCCGTTTCAGCTTAATGATTGGGTTATCCCAGTCCACATGATTGAAAATTTATTCCAATAAATATAAAGTAAAAACACGTTTTAGGGGCTAAAGTTGTTTACATATAAGTTTACTTTACCATCAAGGTTTACGTTACCACTAAATTTATATTGACCACTTTATATTATTGTTATATCTTTTGTAGAATTACGTTTATTGTTCTTCAAATAATATTAACCCAGCAGAGGTCGCGTCACTGTCTTTTCCACCAGGCCTTCACCATTTTCCCAATATATCGAACTGCCGATTTTTGTAAGCTTCCAACCCCTCAGTACGTTCAAATAGACTCGTCTGCTGTCTAATGCTGTGTTTGTATTTTCGCTATCGCCAACGAGTGTCTTAGTGTAGCAGCCTAAAGAGAAGCCAGTGTGGAAACCACCGTGCGCGACCCCTCGCATGGGCTAAAGTGTGACATAAGTTTTAATTTCACTGTTGTGTTATTGATCGTTTAGTGCGTTGTGTGTTATATTTATTGTGTTACTACGCAATATGAATCGAGCAGAGGAAGAAAGATTTGCTAGAGTGTTAGATAGCGGGGGAAGGGAAGAAAGGAATGAAAATCCTGGTAGTGTTAGAAGACAACTTTTTCGTGAAAAGAAACATCGAAGAGACGCCGGACCACCAGCCGCAGGGCCGAAATATTGCAGAAGATGCACGCTAAGGACGATGCGGTCTATGCAACTAGAGACAAAACAGGAAATAAAAAAACTCCGTCGTAGATTCATCTGCAGGGAACACACTGTACCTTCTTGTCAAGACTGCGCCACCCAAGGGCATCAATCGGATGAGGAACTGTAAGGAATTTCATTGCTATAACTCTCAGGTGCTTAGACAAATGTATGTAATTTTTTGTTTAAAATCATACATTTTTACGGTTTCATTTCATTACTTTAACTTTAATATTATGATAAATTTACTTAAACATTCAACACATTTTGATTCAAAATTGGTTCTTTCACTTTACAGCTATTGTAAACATCCAGTACATTTTCTTATTCAGAAATTAATTTTCTTTCAGAATATATCAATAAACATAAGTCTTTGTAAAAGAGTCTTTATGTTATGACAACTTATGTGAAGTCTTGTATTTTTTTCAAAAGATACATTTATTAAATCTTAAAATATTATTTAAAATTATTTAATATATTATTGTAAAAATAAAACCAATAGAACTTAAGTAAATACATTATACTTAATTACGATGTTTGTATTTTTAAAATAAAATATTGTTCAGTAATTTTTTTGTATTAATAAAATGACCTGGTCGAATCCACCGTGTGCGACCCCTCACGTTTTATTTTTCACGCGACCTCTGCCGGGTTAATCATTACAACACAAGCTGCTATTATTTCATTTCGTTACGGCTTTGCCTAAAACAGTGAAATCAAATTGCCTACACAGCGCCGTGTATTGTCAGTTTCAGTATGCAGTGAATATACACTTGTTTACGTCTACGTTTGTAGTGTAAATACTGACTTTCCTGTTGTATATACTTATAGTTTTAAAACGCCAACATATATATATATATATATATATATATATATATATATATATATACAATATTATTATATATTTAAATATATACTATTTAACAAGTACAATACAAATATTGGAACAACCCCAATACCACAAATATAATAAAAAATAGCTGATGAAACAAGTTATCTAAGTTTAAATCTTCGAGGGCAACTTGTATTATCAGTTATTTTTTTTGTATTTGGGTTGCTTTCAATATTTTTATTATAATACATTTTACTTCTGTGCTTTTGATTTTGTATATATAACAAGTAATATGAAAACAAAATTATGTTAATTCTTACTTAGGTCAACAAAGAAAAATTTTATTAGAATTCTTTCTAATAAATAATTACAATTAGTATAAATATGTATGCACGTATAACAGAATCACTACATTAAATAGCAAAAGAAAAAGTAAATATTAAAAATTATTAATTAAATTTTATTACTGAATTAGTGTTTTATTAACTATTAACATCAATTGTCTTCCACAATAAGTTTTAAAAAGTGTATTTGAACTTCAGTATGAATGAAAGCTAGTTTCATAGCGATTGGAAATTTGAACAAGGTTTATAAATATAGTGTGAGTGTGAAGTTATATTAGTAATTGCAAAAAACAAAACGTGTTGCAAAATGACATTTTGAAATTTTATTTTTATGAATATTTTAAAATATTTATTGTCTAATCACATTTTAAAATAAGCACGTTTTTAAGGTAGGATGCTGATAGTTTTCAAAGTTGTGTTTTTAAGTTAATTATTTCTCTAATTTATTTAAATGATTGATCAAAAAATATATAGCTTTGTTCCGAGGTCCAGGCCAATAATTGTGAAAACTTGATAGAACTTGATGGGACTCATTTTTTGGAAGCTTTTCCTACAAACATTTCCTTCACTTTTATTTATGGTAACAAAACAAATCTTTATGACCAGATATACGCTATAAAAATAATAATTAATTCATTAATTAAATTTCGTCCTGTTCCAAGAAGCATTGTTATCTAACGTACCTAAAGACTCATTGATCCATGTAATTATAATTCTGCTGCACTGGATTAACCTGGTTTCACTGGTCGGCGCATCATCGCTTGGATCTCTGTGTTTAACATTATGTTCTGATTTACAGTTTGTTAACAATAACGTGTTTTAACGGTACGTGTTAGAAACATATAAAACTATAGCCATAGACTAATTATTCAACAAAATGTATCTGGATATTTAAAAAATTGTAATCAATAAATACTTTTAAAGTGAAAATCATTGACTACTTCCAAACACGAAATGGTTTGATGAAATCTTCTATTACATAAAACTTGAATAAATAAACAATCTAATTTTAAAAACTCTGCTACACTAATTCCACAGTATTTTAATACAAAATGTATTCAATTTTCTTTATATGTGTTGCTGTAAACGTCCGTATATTGGTAAATTTATCAATATAAAAGTACGAGCTCTGTGATCATCGTTCATTCCAAACTTTGATCATCATTCACTTGGTACATCCAAGCTTTTACCTCAAAGCCACGGTAAATACTATCAAATAATATTTACCTAACCTAAATATTACCTAACCTAAATATTACCTAACCTAAATATTACCTAACCTAAATATTACCTAACCTAAATACTACCTAACCTAAATATTACCTAACCTAAATATTACCTAACCTAATTATTACCTAACCTAAATATTACCTAACCTAAATATTACACAACCTAAATATTACCTAACCTAAATATTACCTAACCTAAATATTACCTAACCTAAATATTACACAACCTAAATATTACCTAACCTAAATATTACCTAACCTAAATATTACACAACCTAAATATTACCTAACCTAAATATTACCTAACCTAAATATTACCTAACCTAAATATTAACTAACCTAAATATTACCTAACCTAAATATTACCTAACCTAAATATTACCTAACCTAAATATTACCTAACCTAAATATTACCTAACCTAAATATTACCTAACCTAAATATTACCTAACCTAAATATTACACAACCTAAATATTACCTAACCTAAATATTACCTAACCTAAATATTACCTAACCTAAATATTACCTAACCTAAATATTACCTAACCTAAATATTACCTAACCTAATTATTACCTAACCTAAATATTACCTAACCTAAATATTACCTAACCTAAATATTACCTAACCTAAATATTACCTAACCTAAATATTACCTAACCTAAATATTACCTAACCTAAATATTACCTAACCTAAATATTACACAACCTAAATATTACCTAACCTAAATATTACCTAACCTAAATATTACCTAACCTAAATATTAACTAACCTAAATATTACCTAACCTAAATATTACCTAACCTAAATATTACCTAACCTAAATATTACCTAACCTAAATATTACACAACCTAAATATTACCTAACCTAAATATTACCTAACCTAAATATTACCTAACCTAAATACTACCTAACCTAAATATTACCTAACCTAAATATTACCTAACCTAAATATTACCTAACAATATTACCTAACCTAAATATTACCTAACCTAAATAATACCTAACCTAAATATTACCTAACAATATTACCTAACCTAAATATTACTTAACCTAAATATTACCTAACCTAAATATTACCTAACCTAAATAATACCTAACCTAAATATTACCTAACAATATTACCTAACCTAAATATTACCTAACCTAAATAATACTTAACCTAAATATTACCTAACCTAAATAATAACTATTCTAAATATTACCTAACAATATTACCTAACCTAAATATTACCTAACCTAAATATTACCTAGCCTAAATATTACCTAACCTAGATATTACCTAACCTAAATATTACCTAACCTAAATATTACCTAACCTAAAAATTACCTAACCTAAATATTACCTAACCTAAATACTACCTAACCTAAATATTACCTAACCTAAATATTACCTAACCTAAATATTACCTAACAATATTACCTAACCTAAATATTACCTAACAATATTACCTAACCTAAATATTACCTAACCTAAATATTACCTAACCTAAATATTACCTAACCTAAATAATACCTAACCTTAACATTACCTAACAATATTACCTAACCTAAATATTACCTAACCTAAATAATATCTAACCTAAATATTACCTAACAATATTACCTAACCTAAATATTACCTAACCTAAATAATACCTAACCTAAATATTATCTAACAATATTACCTAACCTAAATATTACCTGACCCAAATATTACCTAACCTAAATATTACCTAACCTAACCCTGTCTTAATAATACCAAACAATAGAATATATACTGATTCAGTTGGTGAGAAGAAAAACAATCAGGTGTTATTTGCATGGATACTTGAAATAAGGTATCAAGAAATACTCGTGTTTGCTCCAAAACCATCATTAGTGTTTTTGGTAAAACGTAGCCCTTCCTAAAATTTAATAGTATAAACCCCCCCCCCCCAAAAAAAAACATCTCTTATCTATAAAATCCTTACACTTACCAATTTATGATGGTAAATCCCAAGATTTACAAGTAAACGCATAGTTTTACCAATATACGGGCTCCTGCAGTAACAATATTCACACCTATAGACATAAACGGCGCTGTTTAGGCAATATAACTACACATTTGAGCCTCGGAATCACGAAGAATGCTGAAGTAAAACGTCAATATCCACGAAAAAAGGAAACCCTTGCAGCTTTTATAAGAATATGCCTCATTCTGTGTTTACATTACCAAGTTATAGTGTAACATTAATAATGTTACTTTAGGGACTCGTTCGAATGTTTTGATTGGAGGACAACGAGACCGTTTCTAAGTGAGTCAGGAAAACAAAGACGTTTCTACTACCATTTTCTTGTCCTTATCTCTTCCTATTTACTACAATAAACGTAGACTTTACATTTAACACATTGCCACTAATACGCTAAAGTAAAAACTCATTTATTCAGCAATTGACTACAAATCAACTTTAAATTATTTTTCTAATGTTGATTTTAGCCCTATCTAGATCATAACCTTATTAATTATGCTCCGTTATCACATTATATAAGTGTAAATTGAGGTCTAAACGGTTACAGGCGCGTCTAATCGCCAAGTTAACTAGTAATAATAAATTGTATTGGAACTATAGCCTACATCATGATACACATTTGCAAAGCTAGAAAACTATATTCCTCAGAGATAAAACAATGTTTAAATTCAAAGACACGATAAATTCAATGCATTGTCTCTTACTTGTGGACAATCTGTAGGTTAGGTTATTTTATGTTAGGTTAGGTTGAAGAAACGTTTATGATACAAAACGACTATAAAAAAAAAACGTAAATAAATAATGGACGCTCTCATCGAAACAAGAAAATATAAAGAAATAATCATTGCTTTTAACCAAAAACTGACATTTACCATGTGTCATTGGTAAAACCTTCATCTCTTATTCCTACAATCGTTACATATAACCAACTCATGTTCGTAAAATCTGAGAATTAAAATAAAACCCAATATTTACCACTATAGTCCTACGGACGTTTACAGTAACATATATATTTTTATATCAAACATAATATAAGTATAATTATCTTTAATAATATAATTCTATAACATTTTATTTGGATTTACGTTATTCAAAATTGTAAAATAAATATAAATAAGATTGTAAATAGTAACCTAAATATTTTGTAAATAAGTACATAACAATTTTCTACAAATTAATGGTTTTCAATGCTAACATGATATTTTGATTTCGAAAAATATAACATGTATTATATATTTATAAATTTTGTAAGTCTTGATCTAATTTTTTAATTTATAACTAATGGAAAATATTGTATATTATAAAACCGGTTTCTTCACGTCTACTTTGACAGCGTGACTTGAGAGTTTCACTTGCACAGGCTTCGATGAGTTTTCTAATATCCTCACCCCGACTTCCTACCAGCCAGAGCATGAACTTAAGCAAGTCGGATTGCTTTTATTTCTTCCTGGAGGAAATAATTACTCTGCCTGAGCTTTTGTGCCCTGACCTGGATACTTGTGCGCTGATCCTAACTCTTTGGCGTTTTCCAATTTCTCTTCAACAAGGATAAAACCTTGTGACAATCTGTCTAATTGCTTTGCGCTTTCCAGGCCATATTCAGGTCCAGAGTGTTTTTCTTTATTTGCAATGAAATAGTTTTTATTTATACATTTTTTTCAAATACGCCTATAGCCTTTTAAACCACAATATAAAAACAAAACGGGTAAAATTATTCGAAGAATATAAAAGATAGATTTAGTTTTAAAGATATTTATTTTTAAATCTATTAGACCAAAAGAATTAATAAGAAATATATATTTTAAATATATTACATTCTAAACATGTTTCTTTACGCCTTATATTTCATTGGTGATGTCAGTAATTTTCTGATAAATATTTAAATTTATCTTTTATATTATAATATAATATAACAAAATTAATAATTTAAATAATAAGAGTATATCTTTTATTTATTTAAAGATTGCGCTTCATACGACCTACTAAATATTATATTATTTAAAGAAAATCCAAAAATGTTTAGTCGATATTCTAATTTAAAACGTAAAGTACTTCTAGTATGATGACATTTTTTTATTTTATTCACCGATTATGGTAATTTCGTTTTATTAAAAGTATATAAGATGTTTCCGTTTAGAAAATACTTTGTTACATGAAAGAAAATAATATATGAGCAAAATTTCAAAACACCAAAATTGTTGCATCTCCTGATATAAAACAAATTTTCAACAATGTTTTATTGTTACGATTACATTGTCAGCGATAAATAAGTTCAAAACGCCATAATTGTTGCATTCCCTGAAGCAAAATGAGTGCCGAGAATGTTTCATGGTTTAATTTTAGTGCCGGATGTAAGGAAATATCCGTCGTGGAACAATTTTAAAGTAAAATAATATAAATCTAATAATTGATTCCAATAATTTATGTTAATAAACTTAAGTGCAAAAACAAATTTTTATTTTGTCCTGTTTACGTTTATGACCTTTGTTAAATAACTCGTCATTGTGTGATGATTTAAGTTCAGAAATGATTCTGTCTTTGCGCATTCCGTGACATAAATCAGTTCCCTTACGCAAAAACAAGCTAACATCTTTACATTTTATCATTTTACTTTCTGCTTGACAATAAAGGGCCTTTGACGCTGCGCTTATAATTTCGTCAATATTCAATAAAACATTTTACAGAAAAGACAATTGGCCGGGTTTAGTACTGTTTGAACTCGTACCGTAGACAGAGCGCCGGGAACAATGGCTCTGGATTCCCTCGGGATAAGTGGAATCTCCTTCTTTGCCGAGTTGAAACAGGCCATAAGTCAATTTAATATAGCCGCGGCAGACAAACTTAATCTATCAACGATTCCCACAGGACGGAACCGTTTGTGAAGATGAAAACGGGATGGGTTTGATTTTTCAAAATGTACCCACATCTTTCTCGTGCACAAGCTCGCATCCTTTGTGATCGAAGCAGTTTGAGTTTAAAATCCATTAAAATGTAATAACTATACATTGTTTCTAATTTTATCTATGAATTACATTCGTTTTATATTTTCCTCCTATTTAAAAAGTTTTCTAATAATAAATATTCATCGTAGGTTAAAAAACTATATTTGATTGCAAAATATATCTCGAAACATAAATTATATATTAAATACACTATTTATACCTTATACAGCAGTACACACACACACACACACACACACACACACACACACACACACACACACACACACACACACACACACACACACACACACACACACACACACACACACACACACACACACACACTCACACACTCACAGACGCACACACACACACACACACACACACACACACACACACACACACACACAAACACTTACACACACACACACACACACACACACACTCACACAAAGACACACACACACACACACACACACACACACACACACTTACACACACACACACACACACACACACACACACACACACACACACACACACACACACACACACACACACACACACACACTTACACACACACACACACACACACACACACTCACACACACACACACACTCACACACACACACACACATACACACACACACACACACACACACACACACACACACAAACACACACATACACACTCACACACACTCACACACACACACACACACACACACACACACACACACACTCACACACTCACTCTCACACACACACACACACACACACACGTTAACAAGTTAACGTATTATTAGAGCCTATTTATATATCAACGTAATTTATATATTTGAAAGGAAATGAGTTCGTCGTCTAAGAAATGTTTATAGCCATAAAGAAAATGAATCGGGCGTTCGAGAAATATTTATATCAATAAGGTATTTTTCATCCTCCTTATTCTGTTGTTGTTATGCTATCTCTCCTTGCTGATATGTTGTCCATAACAGTTATGTTTAGATGAGAGAAAGTCAATGGGAAATAAATATCTTTCTTTATTTAAGCTGTAAGTTTTGTTCCTGAACAAATATTCCTGAACAAATGTCTAGTCTTGTGCGAAATATATAAGAAATTAAACTCTAGAAGCAAATGAATCAATCCATGAAGACTCATGAATAGCTGGACTGGTCTTTATTCCCGATAATAATAATTCCGTTTCGGGCTGTTGCCCTCTGTATATGAGGGGTTTTACTGTATTAGGGTTCATTAGAAGTCTTATATTTTCTAATGCTGAGGAGCTTTTTCCGTGTAATCCGAATTTTCGGTAGTCCTAGGGGGTCTCGGTCCCATTCCCCTCAAAAATATATCGAGACTCTACTATATATATATATATATATATATATATATATATATATATATATAATAAATAATAAATTAAAAATATTTCAAAAACAAGAATATTTTAATGAATATATTTATTCAAAGTTTTACGCCGATAAAATAGTATCAGCATCTTCAGATTAGATAATTATTTTCCTGAAGATGCTGATACTATTTTATCCGCGAAAAGCTTTGAATAAACATATTCATTAAAAGTATTCTTGTTTTTGAAATATTTTTAATTTATTAACTATATTACAAGAAAACATATCACCATATTTAATATATTTAATATATATATATATATATATATATATATATATATATATATTCTGTATATATTATAATGGTCACTGTGTATATAGTAAGTATAATTGTCTGATATAATAAGGAAACTATACCTTTAAACTTACTAGGGTTTATTTACTATGTATCATTTGGAATTACAACCCTATCTATCACCCGGCGGGGACCATTGTTATAATCTCTGTGCATACATGTTGCTCAATACCTCTCCAATTACTCTCTATGTATGAAATTTACTTAGCCTCTCTTAAGTGTTTCACAAATGTCTGGTTAAAACGAATAAGACGGCAAGTATAAACCACTTTTGTGTTATATTGCACTATTATTATATTACTTATCAGCGCAAAATTTCAAAACTGTATTAATTTACCATCCAATGAAACAAAACGAGTGGTAACAATGTTCCATTGTTCCAGATTGCCGGCCGTAAACGAAATATTATTCGTGGTAAATTGTCGGAGGCAATAATAATTTACAGTATTACCAGTTTAGCTGGGTGAATTTAGTACAAAACTATTCGTATATATTGTCCTTATGCCATGTTTACATGTCTAACCATTTTATTAGGTTAGGACAGGGGTAATCAAATGTCTTATTCATATTTGACATGTAAGAGCGTTATAGAGTAATGCGAATTTTATCACAATTAAGATAAATAATCACCTAAAATATTACATAATATGCAACCCGTGTAGCACAAAATGACTGTAAAGGTAACGGTGTTGAATATTTTAAAACATTTTTCTTACTTACACATGCAATTAGGAACGCAGATGCCTGGTTATAACTAATAAGCTATTTTATACCCTGAGCTACAATTCTACCAGTGCTCATAAAATGACAGAAGGACTTTATGTGTAGCCTGCAGATGAAGCTAACAAAATGTGCATAAAGGTTGTATAAGTATTTGTACCAATGGTTTAGAATTGTTTAATAATTTTGTTACTTGTGATAGGTTGGCTTTTAAAGTTTTAAAAACATATTTAGTAGCCGCATATGGTAGGAATAAAAGCTTGTTCCAAACATATTAAGACATTTAAATCTTTTTATAGTTTTAACTTTTCAAAATGTTATGCACCTATAACAATACTGTGCAGTCACTTTGATATAATTGTGCAATATTTGGACAAGCTTTGCACTAAGGAAACTACAAAGCCAAAGCTTACCACTTTGCTGTCTCAGAGTTGCGACAAGGACCTCTCGGTGTTTATAGAGACTTACCCCAATCAAAGTTCACTTTACAGTTTCTCATCTAATAAAGAGTTAAAAGGAACTTATAAACTGAGTTTAAAATTTAATCATTTGGTTTAAGAAAAGTTCTATACTGTATTTCCCATTTACTGGATTTTATTATTTTGAACGGTTTCTTAATTGTGTCGGTGTTGTTAAGAAATCCAGACAAATTAGAAGAACACTAATAACTATTTTATGCAACACTATGCTTTGTTCAAAAGTTGTCAACAGATGGGTTTATAATAACTCAACGTTCTACAGCTCATGCGTTTCACAGCTAACATTTGTTTTAAAACAATTCTATTGTTAAAAAACAGTAAAATGAAGTTGAAGCTTCAACTAATAAATAATTTTGATGATAATAAACACAGATTCCGTTTGATATCTTTGATAATCACATCTCGATGTTTTCCTCAACATTTCATCTCGCACTAAATACCCCGCCCAATCTTCTTCTGCAGTTTCTCATTCTTTTCCCTTCGATCTTTGCGAGAATTAATTACGGCGAGTAATACAACGCTGTACGACAACACAAACATTGCGTCTACTTCGACTGCGGCAGCATACCTTAGCAATAAAATGAATAGAACTTGGGTTTCCTTATTAGATTTTATGCAGTCACATCATTTAGAAGCTTATATTGTGCTTTTCATACTTTATTTTTGCGTTTTTATTTCAGTAAGTGGATATTAGTTCTAGCATTCATCAGGGAATATTTTATGTGTATTGTACACACATATTTGTAATTGATATTTATAAACACACACACACACACACACACAAACAAACACACATACACACACATACATACATACATATACACACACCCACACAACCACACCCGCACACATACACACACACACACACACACACACACACACACACACAAACACACACACACACACACACGCGCACACACACACACACACACACACACACACACAAACACACACACACACTCACACACACACACACACACAGGTAGTTTCTAAATATAACTGTGCAAAAACAACAATTATCAATATGGACTTCTTTTTATTTAATTTATATATAAATGCAAATAACAATTTATTTATAATATGATAAACCGAATAATAATGTTATATATTATTGAAATTACAATGGCTTCGCATCTGCAGCAATAAAATACTACAAAATCTAATAATACATTTTAATAATTAAGACTAAATCTTTACGCGAAACGAAAATACATACTATAACAGATCTTGGGAAATACATTTAAATGTTGTAATTAAAAGTATCATAGATTCCGCCTCCATTCCATATGCGTCATGTGTTTGCCCCTCCCCCTGATTTTAAATTCAAACCTATTTATAAACTCGTCGATCATAATTTCTGTCAGAAGTGATTTTCATCCAAGAGATATTGCCTTACTATGGGTGTCACCCTAGCTGAATGCAAACTGTATTAGCATGTCAAACACAAAGAAAATGAAAACTCATGTATCTGTAAAATCTGTTACACGGTTATTTAAAGTTTTAAGAAAGAAAAATTAGATTTTCCTAAATATATATATATATATATATATATATATATATATATATATATATATATATATATATATTGCTTCACTTTCAACTTGTAACAGTTATATTTTTT
>JBAIZL010000001.1:232577055-232654555 GCA_036971475.1 Prosapia bicincta | reverse complement strand
CAATTCTTCGAAATACTCTCCCCAGCATCAATACACTTGCGGAGACGTGTTTGCCCGCCAGGAAGGCATCCTGAAACACCTCGACGTTAAAGTCTTTTAGGAATGCTGTATCATGCTTTTAGATGTTTTCCAAGCGCTTCCAGTGCTTCCCTTTAAAGTCTCTCTTTATTAGGGAAGGCAAAGAAATGTCGAACGGAGCCAAGTCAGGACTGTTAGGGGGAAGGAGACTATCTGTGAGTAAACAGAAATCATGCAAACAAATATTAAAGAAATATATCGAATAAAAAGGGTTTGTTCTTTTATACAGAATAAATAGTTATGTTAGACTTTTATTGTTATTAAATTATCAAACATAAATTAAACAACGATTTAAATAACAAATTTCGTATCTCATAGGAGTTTTGAATTTGTTATTTGTTAATTATAATTGGTTTATTTCAACATACTGTTTACTATACCATGTAGTTTAAAAATTTTAAAGCTTTTTGTTCTGGTAATTAAATATAACAAGCCACTTACAGAAAGGCGACGCTCGAAATGTACTCACGGTTTTACAAATACATTGAATAAAGTCATATAAGTCCTTAATAAATTATTTGTGTTTAAATTGAGTGTTTAAAATAGTTATAATATATATGTATCATTAATTTTAAAAAAATTGAGTTTATATATATATATATATATATATATATATATATATATATATATATATATTTCAAAAATAATATATGCATTAAAAGTATTCTTGTTTTTGAAATGTTTTAAATTTATTATATATATATATATATATATATATATATATATATATATATATATATATATATATACGTATATATGTAGGGGTCTATATATATATATATATATATATATATATATATATATATATATATATAAATATATATAATATTTGTATATATAAGTATATACATATATATATATATATATATATATATATATATATATGTATAATATTTGTATATATATGTATATATATAAATAAGTATAATATTTATATGTATATATATATATATATATATAGACCTATATATATATACATATATATAATAATAAATAGGAATATGCGTTTCATAACAAACAAATCTTTTTAAAAAGCTGCTGCTGTCTTTTTAACGATTAATATATTGAAATTATCAAGAAGTTTAGCAGAGTTTATTCACAAACTGTAGGAATAAATCTCTTGATAATATCAATACATAGGACTGATAAAAACTGTTATTCCTATTAAGAAAATATATACTTACTCATGAAATGTATATTAAATAATAAATCAATAGTTTACAAGATAAAGTAATCTAATATTTTTATATTTTATAATATAATATTTATATAAATAATATATTATTTAATAATATTTTATAATAAATAGGTACTTGTCAGTAAATAATTTAATATTTTAAGTAATTTATTTACTGTCCAATCACATGTATAATTACAATCACTTTGAGAATCATTATGAAAATTTCACCAATCTTAAATAATTCGGTTTTTAATCTGAAATACCTTTGAACAATTTTAAAATGTTTTACAATTTGTTTGAAGAGAATACCACAAAAGGTTTCTTAACGGCCCTTCTTTACCTCACCTTTCTGAAATATATCCAAATCATGAGAACATTTTACTCTAATATATGTGAAAGTTGTAATCGTCCATAATACCTGTAATAATAATAGTTATTATTAATAATAATTGCCCATAATAATAGGGGACCGTAAAATAAGCTTTAATTTAAATAAATTCACTTTTATTAGGAGTTGGCGAAATGGATGACTTTTTACACCTGTCAAAGCAATAATTATGTATAAAAGTGAAACAAAATATAACAAAAGTATGAGAAGCTATAAGAAAAATAAATACAATACTTAAAGTATTTTGAAGTTATAAACAAGTACAAGTGAAAATTCAAATTAAAAGATATTTAAATCAAAATGAAATTTGACAAAAATTTCAAAAAGATTTCCCTATTTGGCGACTTAAAACTAAATTAATCAAAACTGTAAATTGAAGTAAGACTTTGCATTTTATAATTTAAATATAAAGTAGAATCATGTTGAGTGCGGCCACGTGGAAATGTAATTAAGGAAGAAGTTGCGGCAGTGCGGCGCAAGCGCGCTCTCACTCCTCGTGCACCATTGTTGATTTACTTGTACCTGTTTTGAAAGGCAAAAATTAATTAGCAAATGCAACGTTGTGTAAGACAAGTGCAAAGTAATTAATTAGGGGAGCCAGAGGAGGCAATGTTGTGGTAATTACTTAGTAGCCCCTTGCCTCCCTTCTTGAGAAAC
Organism: Prosapia bicincta; assembly: GCA_036971475.1. Classification (NCBI taxonomy): domain Eukaryota; kingdom Metazoa; phylum Arthropoda; class Insecta; order Hemiptera; family Cercopidae; genus Prosapia; species Prosapia bicincta. Next base: position 232,652,252 of record JBAIZL010000001.1, on the reverse strand, counting down.
TTGATTTGTAGCAGAGTAAAAAGTTGGAGTAGATGGGACGCGGTTCCGAGATGGCGTCTAAGTGGCTGAACTTGGACTGTTTTTGGTGTGTGACCGCAATGGAATTTATTGGTATAGCGGTAAAATTGAAAGCTCTACATTCCTTATTTAAAATTTCGCGTTTGTAAATAATATGTGAATAATTAAAATAAAAATATTCCAATAATATAAATTTGGAACAAGGATGTTCCGAATGTTAGTATCTAAGACTATTCAAAATGACTATAAAGCAGTTCTAAATATCAGTATCCGCGGCTGTTCCATATGCTATGTGCAAAGATATTTCAAATGTTAGTTTACAATGAAGTTCTACATGTCACTACCAAGGCCGTTCCAAATGTAATTATCCAAGGATATTACACATATCAGTGTCCGAAGTTATCCCAAATATCACAAGCCAAGGCTTCTTCCATGTATGTATGTTCAGGACAATCAAATTATTATCTGTATCCAAAACTATCCCAAATTTCTTTATCCAAGACTATACCAAATGTCTACATCGAATACTCGCTTAAATGTCCAATACAGTCCCAAATGTCTTTATCCAAGTAAACCCCAAATGCCTGTATTAAGGATGATATCAAATGTCTGTATCCAATACTATCTTAAATATCCAAATGACTATATCCCAGTAAATCTCAAACGAATGTATCTAAGACTTTACCAAATGTCTGAATCCAAGGATATCCCAAATATCTATATCAAATACTAGTCTAATTAATATCTACCAAAGACTTTACTTAATATCTGCATGGAAACTTTTCCCAAAAGTTTGTATCTAAGACTGTCCCAAAAGTTTGTATCTAAGATTCTCCTAAATGTTTATATTAAAGACTACCTCAAATATTTGTATTTAATATTGTTCAAAATGTATATATCCAAGATTATACCAAATATTTGTACCCAATACTGTCCCAAATGTATGTATCCAAGGCTATGCTAAATGTCTGTATCCAATACTGTCCCAAATGTATGTATCCAAGGCTATGCTAAATGTCTGTATCCAATACTGTCCCAAATGTATGTATCCAAGGCTATGCTAAATGTCTGTATCCAATACTGTCCCAAATGTATGTATCCAAGGCTATGCTAAATGTCTGTATCCAATACTGTCCCAAATGTATGTATCCAAGGCTATGCTAAATGTCTGTATCCAATACTGTCCCAAATGTATGTATCCAAGGCTATGCTAAATGTCTGTATCCAATACTGTCCCAAATGTATGTATCCAAGGCTATGCTAAATGTCTGTATCCAATACTGTCCCAAATGTATGTATCCAAGGCTATGCTAAATGTCTGTATCCAATACTGTCCCAAATGTATGTATCCAAGGCTATGCTAAATGTCTGTATCTAATACTGTCCCAAATGTATGTATTCAAGTCTAACAAAAATGTATGTATTCAATACTGTCCCAAATGTATGTATCCAAGTCTAACCCAAATGTGTGTATCCAATACTGTCCCAAATGTATGTATCCAAGTCTAACCCTAATGTATGATTCAATACTGTCCCAAATGTATGTATCCAAGACGATGTTAAATGTATGTGTTTAATGCTGTACCAAATGTATGTAACCAAGACTATGCTAAATGTCTGTATCCAATACTGTCCCAAATGTATGTATCCAAGGCTATGCTAAATGTCTGTATCTAATACTGTCCCAAATGTATGTATTCAAGTCTAACAAAAATGTATGTATTCAATACTGTCCCAAATGTATGTATCCAAGTCTAACCCAAATGTGTGTATCCAATACTGTCCCAAATGTATGTATCCAAGTCTAACCCTAATGTATGATTCAATACTGTCCCAAATGTATGTATCCAAGACGATGTTAAATGTATGTGTTTAATGCTGTACCAAATGTATGTAACCAAGTCAAACCCAAATGTGTGTATCCAATACTGTCCCAAATGTATGTATCTAAGACTATGCTAAATGTCTGTATCCAATACTGTCCTAAGTGTATGTATCCAAGGGTATGCTAAATGTATGTGTTTAATACTGTACCAAATGTATGTATCCAAGTCAAACCCAAATGTGTGTATCCAATACTGTCCCAAATGTACGTATCCAAGACTATGCTAAATGTCTGTATCCAATACTGTCCTAAATTTATGTATCCAAGAGTATGCTAAATATATGTGTTTAATACTGTCCCAAATGTAGGTATTCAATACTATCCCAAATATCTGCATCCAATACTATCTCAAATGTCTGTATTCAAGATTATCCCAGATATCTGAATTCTAAATAGTTTTAAATCTCAATATTCAAGGCTATTCCAAAAGTCATTATAACAAGGTTATTCTTAATGTCACTTTTAAAAGCTATTCTAAATACGTGCATCTGAAGCTGTTCGGAGTATCCTTGTCAGGAACGGTTCTTATGACCGTATACACGTATTTTTTGTTAATACATTACTGATAAACAAATTATCTGGTATAACATTAAACTAACAATAGTATAATAATTGTAATAAGGTATACTAATTATTATTGTATAAATACGTCCAACACTATAAAAATGTTGTATGTACAAAATAAATGTCTATTATTTAAATATCTCAAAATACTTTATTAGAAATTGCACTTTATTTCTAACTGCATTCGAAATTTATAACTTCTCCAAATATAAAGAATGTTAAAGGTAGTAAAAATAAAATTTTATACTATTTAAAAGAACATTTTATACAAACATAATCTTAATTAAAGTTTATTAAAATGAATTCATTCGAGGTTAAATTTGGTTTTGAGCTAATTGTAAGAACTTGACACTCCACTGAAACCAAGACCAATGATTTTTATTACAAAGAACAAAAAACGTTTACGCCAGTGCAAAGGAAAACTCCTTAGACGCTACTGGCAGCGTTCTCCTTCTTGTAGCTCCTTGTGTCCATAGACAACCCCATAGACAAAGGGACAAACGGAAATAAATTGCGCAAACTTTCCCGTATTGAGCGTCGAGTTCTAACTATCTGGGCAGAAACTTTGGAAAGACGGATGAGTCTTGTTGAACCTAAAGTTTTGCAATTTAGAGTCTTTGTGCGCTCAGATGCTTTCATTAAGCCCAAACACGGCTGGGTTGTGCGGACGACTTTCTTAAAATTGACAGTAAAATTTGACGTTGGGATATTTTTTAAATGAATATTTTAAAGGTCGAGAAAAAAATTTTACCTTCAATATAAGCTTGAAGTCTGTATAAGTCCCTAATACTACATAAGCAAGGCTTCTGTGTTATGCTCTAATGTACTTGTAAAATGTTTGAAATATTTAATTATTTGTGGACACCCATTAAAAACAATTAATTAGATTTTGCTTAAAAAGGAAATGTTTTTCTAGTTTGTTCCTCCTAAACAATATCAATTTATAAATAACATATTATTATTACAAATTAATTCATATATTTCTTGGCGTATAGGGTAGATTACATTCAAGACATTTATTATATTATAATACATTATTTTAGACCAGTTCTATATATTTAAGTTAACTCTAAAGTTCAGAAAATCTTTATTTTAAATTATTTTAAATAGCATGTAAATAATTAAGTTATAACTTATTATTGCCGATAAACAAAAATATTTACATATATATTATTAATACATACAATTTATATTAGCGTTTGTTATTTTGATGTCAATATAAGTCAGTTTTAAATAATTATTCATGTCTCAGTGTAATATTTTTCGTATTGTCTTACTTTATTTATCTTACTTTTTATTTGTTACATTGTGTTTTGGCATTTCTTCTGTTGTTTTGTCTTTCTTATGCACTTCAACCTTAAATGAATATAAATTATATTATTTAACCAACATATTTTAATGTTTTCTATTGCGAAGCAACAACAATGAGCAACCATTTTGAAAATTCTTTCCCTGGGTAAAGTAAAACATATTAACGATGACTAAAAATCAGTTATTAGACATTTAATACACGGCGAAAACTATAACTATATGGAAAATATCAGTGAGGTATATTATCGTGTAAATTATTATTAAAAATTAATTTGTATCGGTTATTTCATGTTGGCAGCAATGTACATTAGTTTTATATATTCAATCAGATGTAAGAGGAATGCCTTTTAATATTTTAGTCTACTTACGTCACTACTTATCATTTCATATTAAGTATTTGTGTTGTTATTTTTCTGTGTTATTCTCACATTTAAACTGGTATTCATACCAGACTTTAAGTTGTTTTCATTTCTATTTTTCTTTGACATGACAAACATTGAACAATAAATTTTTATTAAGATTTTGCCTTGAGTAAAATGAAATAATGGATGGTTAACAAAAACCCTTCTAATACTGTCTACTGTTATACAAGGTTAAAACGTTTGAACAACTAATCGATAAATTTAGCGTGAACACCAAAACAGGATCAGTGAGTAATATAAAAGGGAATTTAAAGAACAATATTTAACTACACACTAAGTCAATCATCGTGGAGGAAGTTTTTGAACGAAATCCAGGTGATTATTTCAGTGAAAGGTACGTTTTAAGAATCATGAAACAACCACAATTAGAAATATAATGAAAACCCGTTATTTTCTGTTAAAAGATTGTCTTCACGTTAGTGAGGTTGCGTGGTCCACAATATGCATGCTTTTTTTTCTTTAGTTTCTAGTATACTACGGTGTATACAACTTTGCATAGGCAGGGCCGTGTTACGTTTGTTCAAATCTGTAGGTTAATTTACATGTTTGCTAGTCATTGATACCACTATAATTGTTATAAAAATACTGGTTTTATATAGGTATTGGTGTATATGTATATTCAACATGTACTGATGGTGAATATATATATATATATATATATATATATATATATATATATATATATATATATATATATATATATAAAGAACAAAAGTCTAAATACAGATACAAGAATTATAATTGAATTTACAATTCAAAGCTTTTCGTTGGCTAACAGTACCAACATCATCAGGAATATTAAACAATTAAAATTAACATATATATATATATATATATATATATATATATATATATATATATATATATATATATATGTCAGGGTGTGTGTTGTGTGTGTGTGTGTGTGTGTGTGTGTGTGTGTGTGTGTGTGTGTTGTGTGTGTGTATGTGTGTATGTGTGTGTATGTATGTATGTGTGTGTGTGTGTGTGTGTTGTGTGTGTGTATGTGTGTGTGTGTGTGTGTGTGTATGTGTGTGTACACGTAGGTACACAATATATAAATGTATAAATACAAAACATAAAAAAGCATGTTTTAAAACAATGTATGGCAATATTAGTTCTAATACAGCATACTTGTCCAATCATGAAATGCTATTGTTAGATAAGGATACCTAGACACTTTCAATTTCTGTGAATAATTTGACAAATAAATCTTATGCCGTGTGTCCAGTACCTGCAACTTCTGTATTCCCTACAAGAATATATAAAACTCCTGTCTTAACTACATTTTTGTAGGAGTCTTTGCTCCGATGTAAGTGCTAACTCAATATTCTATACTAATTGCAAACAATAGCCAACATAAGTAAATAAAGAAAGAATTTACAAACAATCCACACGTTAATTTCTTTGAAGTGTGGTTTAATTTTTCGTTGAAACCAATACTTTTACCCCTACCAGAGCTCCATTATGTCTGTTCCTCAGTCCTGGATGATTCCCCCTTCCTTACCACTTTTCTTATAGGAGTGCCACCTCTTTATGACTCCAGTAGAGAGTATGTCTAGCTTAGGTACGCTGCCCTTGACGCCTGATCTACCCTTCCCTACCCAGGAATTTACGTCCCTACCTGAAGCCAACTTTTACCCACAATACAATGTTATCTTTAAGCGAGAATAGTCATCGTAAACATTAGGAAAACTACCCCGTACCTTCTCACTTGTCGGTTCCGTTTACTACTCAATGAAGATTATACACTTCATTCCCTGTTTCGACTTGTAAAAGTTTTTTTATAAAACTATGCCAAAAAAAAGGGTGTTACACCTCATTTGAACAAATAACTCATTTTTAGTTGGCATTCTAACTCGTTGACATTTTTACTGTTTATCTCTCACATTGAGTAATTATGTAATGACATTCTATTTGACTTGTTGCTTACTTTGCCTAATATTTTGTTGATATTTTACTATTTTCCCTTTTGTTCGGGAAGTGTTATAAATGTATGTATTACCTATGCTGTGTACGTTTCAGTACATTATCTTCTTAAAGCTTTCATACAGTGCTTTTGTATTCTGGCAGCACGACTCGCCTACTTCAAACGCCCCCGTGTTTCCTCAGTAAACCTTGTCCAATCTGTTTAATATTCTGAAGTGACAACAATAAAGTCACTTCCTGCTCGGAGTGGACGCTACTTTGTAGGAAGCGCTCCGGTTCTCAGCTGTAAAGTACACGCTGTAAATGTTTTCTCAATATTTCTATCAGTTTTCTTCTACCTTTGTTTTATTTTAGTTATTTTTAGTAATATATCTATTCCGAAGTATTTACATAGGTATATTTATGCAATGTATATCTTGATCATCGTAGATGGAAATAATGGAAATAAGAGGAAACCTATACTTTGAATGTATACAAATTTTTTAATCGAAATTAAAAGTAGCTTACATACAAATATCGAAGAACGTCCCAGCACTTCTCACATTTTGTAATACATCGATAATTGAATAAAACAATCAGTTCCACTTGCAAAAAACAAAAATAGCCCGATTAAGAGAGTTTAACGAATGTTTGCGGCCGATGACTAGAGATGGTATTCTTTAGCAAAGATTGCAACTTCACGTTGGTTTTGAAGAAAGCGAATGTAATAAATTATGGTAAATACTCGGATCTTTTCATAAATACTCGGATCTTAAATATAAACTTTTTTTGTAGCAGGTAGCTTAAATTGTTTATCTATATATTTCATTTATTCTTCTCTAGCATTATGAGGTGAATATTGTAGATATCTCTTTAAATTTACACACACACACACACACTCCACACACACACACACACACACACACACACACACACACACACACACACACACACACACACACACACACACACACACACACACACACACACACACACACACACACACACACACACACACACACACACACACACACACACACACACACACACACACACACACACACACACACACACACACACACACACACACACACACACACACACACACACACACACACACATATATATATATATATATATATAGTATTAGTTATGTATATACCCTCCCGATGAAACACTGTCTTAATAGAAGCACTCCATCAGCCAGGTATCTGTGGCTTTGATCTGTAAGGAGCTTCTAATGCGCCATCATCCCGTTCAGTGCGTGATCACTTTATAAAGACTAAACTCTCTGAACATTTCACGTAATGGTGTTTCTGCGTTTGTTGGAATATAAATGGCAAACAGGCCCTCAATAAAATTATTATTTAATTTTGTAAAAACATTTAAAATTCATTTGTGAAATTGAAAAGAAATATTTTCGTAAAATAACTCATGTTATAAGGTCCAGAGTGGTTGAAATAACAGACAATGTTAATTAAACACAACAATGTGCCATCGTGAGTGTCGTCGGTTAATTACTGTTACTATTGTAAACAACCTAAAATTAATTTAATTTAAATTTTACATTTTGCTGTCAAAAAACAAAACACTGCCACATGTCAGGCAGCATCTGACAGTACAGTACCTGACTAGCCTACGTAATTTTAACAAAATTACAAAATTAACTTAAAAACTTGATGTTTGGTAAAAAAATTTGTAGAAATAAATAATACCCCCAATAAATATTTTCTTATCAACGAACTACGTCAAACACATTCTACTTTGCACACTACAAAGGGGAATTGAATTACAGCGCCCAGCAGCAATTTTATCAGATATTTTACAGTTGGTCTTTGTGACCATTGCGCGAATCCCAACTTTAATTTGCTTGAAATGTAGCCGTTGCAGAAGCGGTAAATTCCTTTCTCCCACGTTTCAAAACATTTTTGATACCGAATATTTCCGTATGAAGGGAAATTTCATGTCTGAATCGACAGGAATTGGTTTTATTTTAGAAAAAACAGCGGAAAATATTGTTTCGAAAGCATTTAGTTCGTCATATATTCCGCACCATTTGACGATACCAAAACACAACCCTTTTTTCTATTTCGCCATGCTTCCTTCCAGCCCTCTGCCCTTCGACCGATTATATTCTATCAATACGTTTTTATTCTTTCTCGTTCAATACTTTCTTCTGTTTTGACGTAGAATCCGATTCTTTGATACGCTCTCGGTATGGTCACTTCCAAACCCTCAGGTTCGACCTGCTGGTATCTGTTCCCGCTTTTATATAGCCATTTTAATCCTTTCCTACAACACATTACCTGCCTCTGTCAAAATATACCCATTATATTTCTTCTCTCCCTAATATCACACCCTCTCCCCACTCCTACCTCTCTCCCACAAACTCCCCTTTTACTCCACCTCCTAGATCTTCCTATTTTGGCGAATCACCAGGTGGAAACAGTTCCACTTGTAGACAGCTCGTCGCGTGTTCTATAACACAAACTATGTTCCAACGCACTAATGCTTCCACTAGCCAAGCTAATGCGCCCAATCACGCCTTTATTAACCATTACCTCACACTACAGGTTCGCGTGTCGCGTACAATTATGTATCTAATCGACTTTAATACAACATCGAATCTCGTTCATCAACTACAATCGACTTGCTACCACTACAATAGGCTACTTGTTGTAAAATAAAGTAGCGATTAAACTTTAATTTCGCGTGTTTATAGAGAATTAAATAACACAGATAAATTTGACTTTTATCTACCTAAACATAAATACACCTTGTCTTACTTTAGATATATTAGGTCTTTATCTTTACACTAGCATAAGATTTTGGAATAGACGTATTTTAAATTCAGGTAAATCAATTATAATTTAGATTGCAGTAATTGTTTGAGTAGCAATGGTAAACAATTCACTTTGCCACGATTAAATGTATCTCTACATCCTGTAAGCAAACCTGCCTTACTATTCCGAGGATTCATTCTGTCTGACCTGACCTAACCTAACCTAACCTAACCTAACCTAACCTAACCGAACCTAACCTATTCCGAGGATTCATTCTGTCCCTTCCTCAGTATTACTTATTGTTACCTAACATTCTTTGTTTTTTATTATACAAGCGGGTATAAAAAGCTAAATTTTGCTAAATTTGGACATTGCTATAGCTAAATACCTATATTTATTTAATTTATAATTAAAAAATGTCTTATCAATATTTATGTTTTTATCCACTTAATACTTATTCTTATCAATTGTATGAATTCTTCATCGTAGGGTAATTCCGTGTAGCAGGTAGAAACCTCTCTCCCCCTCAGTTAAATCACGAATGTCCCTATTCCTCTATTTCCACTAGATCATTATAAGCCCTTTTCAATGTTCTATCTAAGCCCATCTACCTTTTCCATGTAAGGGTATGTAATGTGCTTTTAAATATCCAATGGAGAATAGGTGTACTACAAGTGCACTTGAGACGCAATGATCCTTGTATCCTTTCCCTGATGCAGCTATATTTTCAATAATCTATCTCTTCATATACTATAATTCTCCTATTGGCCGGCCGTCTTAAAGGAAGGAAAACATGAAATTTACCTAGTAATTTTTATATTTGTCTTTTTTCTTTTGCAACTCTCTCAGTCTCAATCAACGTTTCGTCCCATGCATACAAAGCGCGATGCAAACATTATTCCTTTATCTGCTACAGCTTTTATTGACGTCTCTTCTCCGCGACTACTAATCTCACTTTAATCCTTTAATATTTGTGTTAACCTAACCTAACCCAACCCAACCTAACCTAACATAACCATAACCTAACCTGATCTGACCTGACCTAACCTAATCTCACTTTAATCGTTTAATATTTGTGTTAACCTAACCTAACCCAACCCAACCTAACCTAACATAACCATAACCTAACCTGATCTGACCTGACCTAACCTAATCTCACTTTAATCGTTTAATATTTGTGTTAACCTAACCTAACCCAACCCAACCTAACCTAACATAACCATAACCTAACCTGATCTGACCTGACCTAACCTAATCTCACTTTAATCGTTTAATATTTGTGTTAACCTAACCTAACCTAACCTAACCTAACCCAACCTAACCTAACCTAACCTAACCTAACCCAACCTAACCTAACATAAACTAACCAGACCTGAACTGACCTGACCTGACCTGACCTAACCTACTATAACCTAAACTGACCTTACCTAACCTGACCTGAACTAACCTAACTAACCTAACCTAACCTAACATAGCATAACTTAGCCTAACCTAACCTAACTTGGCCTGATCTGACCTGACCTGACCAGACCTGTCCTGACCTGACCTGACCTGAACGGACCTGACCTGACCTAACCTAACCTAACCGTGACTGACTGACAAAAATAACTCTTTCCTATGCTTTTGACTATACAAGGCATGCATCATCAGTGTCTAATTTCACCTAGAACATTTAGAAACATTTTATGTCAGTTAGTAAAACAAAAAATTAAATAAATTTCAAGCTTATGCAAGTTTTAGATTACTGTTAACATAAAACCTTTGTAAATCATCATGAGAAAGAAACCATTTTACAATAATAACGTCATATTTCCAACGATTACCGTAAGATGAAACAAATATCTGGAAGATATCTGAAAATCAACATGGCGGTAAATGTTAACAGATGTTTTCGTGTAATTCCTATGTTATGTTTTAAATAGTTTTAAAATGCGTTTTACCAAATTATTCAGAAATGCTGTAGCTATCTATACTATTATATAGAAATCTACTGGTGTGTGTGTGTGTGCGTGCGTGTGTGTGTGTGTGTGTATTTGTGTGTTTTACACAATCACGTCAAGGGCTCATTGAGCTGAAATTTTGTATGGTCATTCTTATGGTCCCTGGTTAACACATAAGCTTATTTTCACTTAGTCGTTCCGTTAGGGCACCGCCTTACTGGCTTTGAAAACTCCGTTAACACTCAATTATCTATACTCCATTATATACTTGGCGTAATCAGCTGATAGTAATTTCTTGTTGTTATTTATCTTTCAAGGCTAGTTATACTATACAAATGTCATGTTACAAGCAGAAGCTTTTCCTTCTCTTAGTTTTAAGGCAATAATCGGTAAGTTTAGAATGTGGTGTATTTATTGGGATTTAATCTATCTATACTATTATACAAAAATCTAGAAGTGTGTGTGTGTGTGTGTGTGTGTGTGTGTGTGTGTGTGTGTTACTCAATCACATAAAAATAACTGGACCCATTGAGCTGAAATTTTACATGGACATTTTTAGAGTCTCTGGTTAACACATAGGTCTATTTTTATTTATAAACTTCATCAGGGCACCGCCCCACTGGCCTTTAAAACTCCCTTAATTATCTATACTCCATTATATTCTTGCCTTAATCAGCTGATAGTAAATGTGTTTGTGATCACCTGTAAAAGTCCCTTTTAATTACAACTAAACAGGAGATAGTGAATGTTTGTTGTTATTCTTCTTTTAAGGTTAGTTATACTTTACAAATGTCATGTTACAAACAGAGGCTTATCCCTCGCTTGGTTTTCAAGACCATAGTAAGCTTATAGACTATACTTTGATATATTTATTGGGATTTAATTTCAGTAAATTAAATTAACCCCAAATACAAATACAAAATAAATCAATACAAATATATTTCAACCCAGTACAAATGACGAGTACTATTAAATAACTTGTAATTTTACGAACGTAAAAGCTGTTTTTATTACTTGGAGGTTATATTGCACTCTGTATTCTATGAAATTTATGCCTAAGTAAAATTATATTATTTAGTAATAGGCCTAGGTTAACGGTAAACATAGTAATCTAATATACTGGCTTGTTTAAATATGTACGCTATATTTAATAAATAAGTTAGTTTTAGAACAGGTTATACTTAAAATATGGAAGAAAAATCGAAATATGATGAATTGTAATATTTATTTGAAAAATATTAAATAATGAAAAACTGTTAAAATATTTTAAGTTACTGTAAGGTTGTACATAATATGTACAGTTATTAAGTACATTAATATGTATTAGGTCTTGTCAGCAAATGAACGTTCCAGAGATATTCAATCCATCACGACTCTTTATGTACTCTTCGAACTACAAAGACAACTATGTAACTCGACATTTTATATTAATAATTGTGTCAATGTTTGAATTTTATGAGTTTAATGCCACAGGACATAAGAAGATTACAATATATAGTAAATACATATGGAAAGTGTAATACTAGAGACTTTAATATACGCTTGCTGTGTTAATATGGGTTTCAAACTTAATTTTCGTAGTTTATAGTTATGCCCTATTTACACAGGTTTTTTCTTTATTAATACTTGTTTCCTAAATATTGTACTAAATAACATAAGATCCGTTTTCCTTTAAAAAGATTTCTATTTACCAACAGTCAGGGTACATACAATTCTACCCTTCTTTTAATAAAGGCTGGGACGTCTATAAAATTAAAAAATCGTTCTCATCCGTTTAATGTAGGTTCCGTGCGAGTATTCGGATTCGAATAGCAATAATATCTTTAAAAACGGATTCCTTTGAAGGATTAAATCCTCATCGCATCAAAGAAACATCCTTCTTCATTTCTGTCGTCGAACTTGAATCACCCGCGCCGTTCATAACGCTTTGACAATGTACCTACGCGTTTTATATTGCAACTCCGGGCCGAGTTCTCACATACTTGGCCGTGACTTATCGTTGCCACCCCCTCTTACGCCTTTGTGTTAGACCCACGCACAACGCAGAGAAACGATATTAGTTTATCGATTGCTCGCCTCTTCTACCTTCAGAATAATCTTTTTAACTCCATGTCATTTTTAAACTGGACGGGTTCAGAAAAGCAAAAAACGATATTTCAGTTTTTAATAAATAAATAGTAGGACAATTTTCGCAATTTCAGGAAGACAATGAAATAGTTGAGGATGGCGCAGTGATTATTTTGAATATTTGCTGTACTTATTGCTACTATTCTATGTACATTACACATAAATGGGTTTGTTTGTATTCATTTTGCAACTTCGTCACAAAATATGATTATTATTAGTATACGATTATATAAAAAGTTTCCTAACCTATTGTTCCTTAAGCTGTTTGTTTTACTTTTAATGACAAATGTTCCCTCATTTTTTCAAACATCGTGGAACATTTAATATTCAACGGTTTATTTGAAATTATATATTTTTTTAAATACTTTGTAATGCCTTTATTTTGTATTTACTAATCACTTACACTTTAATGTATTTAAATAATAATCTTACTTGGTATATATGCGAGTCGACTTTCGAGAACTTTCATTTTATGTCCTTATCAGAGAGCCTCTTCTCTCTCTCTCTCTCTCTCCCTCTCTCTCTTCCTCTCTCTCTCTCTCTCTCTCTCTCTCTCTCTCTCTCTCTCTCTCTATATATATATATATATATATATATATATATATATATATACACAGCATTGTAGCCTTTACTAATTAATACATGTGTTGTAATTTACAAGTACTTGAGGGTACTGGAGACATGAATGCCAACAGGGTTGCCAGTTTAGCTGATATCATTCTTGTGATAATATATTTCCTTAGATAATAAATATACATAAAAAAGATTTATAATGTGTATATATATATATATATATATATATATATATATATATATATAGATCTATATATATATATATATATATATATATATATATATATATATATATATATATATATAGAGAGAGAGAGAGAGAGAGAGAGAGAGTGAGAGAGAGAGAGATTGAGATTGATTGATACGTATTCATTCACGAATGATAAAGTATGATGGACAGTTAATATTCGGAATAATTGTAGTGCTGTTTTATGCACTAGAAATCAAACGGATGATCTCCGGATAGTAAATATTTATGATGTACACACATATTCTCATACATTTCATAAACAAAAATATTTATAATTTATTTTACTGAAAGCTTTTCACGAATATAACATATTATTATTAGCAAGAACTCCTTACGCCGTCAACAGGTAAAATAACACTAAGCAAAATACAATCCCGTAACTACATATAGGCCCATCCACTTCGGGTATGAGCTATATAATTTAAGGAGTAGGATTTTACATAATCTTATGTTGTAAGATTGCATTTCCTAATCCAAATAAATACTTTTTCTACATACCTTTATATTCTAAGACTTGCAATAATTTGTCCTTCTTGAAATCCATTTAGTAATATCTGCTAACATTTCCCCGCCCTCTCTCTTTCCTACCCTTTTCTTTACCCTTTCCCTTAATGGAATGTAAATGTCAAACATAATTGCATCGAACGCAATCTAACCGTCTCAGTGAATTTGTCACTCACATTTCGGTAAAATGCATTTGGTTTACTTGAAAATTTAATTATCAGAAAATGTCATCGAAATAAAAAACCTTTTTTGTCTATAAAGTCGATTATTTTGAAATAGTTGAAGGACTCTTTGAAAAATCGTTTTATAATTTTAGTAATTTCTTAGTTTTAATATAAATATTTACACTGGCGTAATTTTCTATGTAGACTTTCCATATTTATTTATTAAAGTTAAAATTTATCATCCGTACACGAACCATAAAACCCAAACGTCTAAATAGCATAGAAAACTAAATAAAAAAATTAACTATATGGTGGATGGCTGTATCTTGGGCTACTTTTTATATAAATTGTACTTTTTATTATTTTTGTACTTTATATTATAAAATGAAATATTAGGTTTTAAATAAATCCAGCAACATTTCAAACCTTTTCTGGTAACGAGCAACCAAATTATTAAAGAATACGTTACGACGAATATTATTATACATTTTTTTATATCTGCTTTCGTTTGTATCAATGTACATCAGCCCGTGTACGTTAGGGCTGACGTCTTGAAAGATTCATCTACCACGTCACGTGTTTATCTAACTTTACTTCTAGGCATGTTTAAATGGAGCCTAAAAAACTACACGGTATGTTGTAACCGTGGGCCGGCGATCCAAGATACATTATGCTTCCGTTTCTAATAAATATGGCTGCCTACACCAAACTGCTTATCTAATAAGCAAAATAAATTAACCATAACACTCTCCAGACAGTAAGCGATACAAGTGTTTTACAGTTAAAGCTACTGTACTTACGACCAGACTTTGGCGTTAAATTTACACAATTGCAACTTAAATATTTTACTTTACTGTATAAAAAATTTTTTTAATTTGATTTACAAAAACGCAACGAATAGCAGTTTCACACACTGAGAAAACAGAATACATCATAATGGCAGACAGGGTTGTTCGAGGGCTTGCTAGGTAGCAGCACAGTCCGAAACTCGAAAAGACTCAAGGTACACCATGTTATAGGTACAACAGACTCTTATAGGTAGGTCTATGCCGTTTCCTAATAAGGCCAAAATTATTCCTAAAGTGAGTATTATAATATCGGGGGAATTCACTAGAACCCATATTTGCGGCTGTGGACGCGTTAAAATTTCCGACAAGGCAGTTTAATATCTAGCCCTAATATCTGCCCCTGTGCCCCTCTCAAATCCTTATTCTGGCGTTGAAGGAGTCACAAGGGAAGACTCAGAAGAGCCATCCTGTTTGGTTGTTTTAAACTACCAAAAAATATGAATGCCTAAAATATAAATCATTAAATAAAATGTAGACGATATATAATCCTATAATAACAGGGCAGAACGATACGTTAATGCTTAAGCTTTGTTACAAGCAAAGTATATCGTAGGTAGTTAGGCATTTTTTCTTTTATCAATAAGAGCGCAAGATTTCATCCCCGATCAGATCGTCAAATAGTAATATAGTAAAGATGATTTTACCTAAAGCAAGACGTTTAAAGCAATAACTGCTTTGAAGGCGCCATATGAAGTGTTAACATACTATTTGCCTGCATTTATTTGCTTTTATTTGACTTTTCTTTATAGCCTAATGGTTTTATTTGACAAAATAAATAGAGAAGAGTACTTTGATATAAATGTAAAGAAGAATTACAATTTAAAAATTACAGGATGAGTTTTCATAAAATCCTAGTTTCTAGACGCCTTTACAAGAATATATACAATGTGAGCCTATTGCAAGATTATAATAGATCAGATTAACATATTTAAGTATATGAGCCAAATAAGTAATTTTTTAAAGCTTTGCTTATGAAGTTCAATCTTACCTATTTGTTTAAATGTACAGGGGAGCTATGGTTTCCCTAAAATATTTTTTAGCTGTAGCACTTTTGCTACATCAGTATTAACAAAATAACTATTGGTATAGACCATCTGACTCACATATAGCTAGTATAGACCAGCTGACTCACATATAGCTAGTATAGACCAGCTGACTAACATATAGCTAGTATAGACCAGCTGAATCACATATTACTAGTATAGACCAGCTGACTCACATATAGCTAGTATAGACCAGCTGGCTCACATAACTAGTATAGACCAGCTGACTCACATATAGCTAGTATAGACCGGCTGACTCACATATAGCTAGTATAGACCAGCTGACTCACATATAACTAGTATAGACCAGCTGACTCACATATAGCTAGTATAGACCAGCTGACTCACATATAGCTAGTTTAAACCAGCTGACTCACATATAGCTAGTATAGACCAGCTGACTAACATATAGCTAGTATAGACCAGCTGACACACATATAGCTAGTATAGACCAGCTGACTAACATATAGCTAGTATAGACCAGCTGACACACATATAGCTAGTATAGACCAGCTGACTCACATATAGCTAGTATAGACCAGCTGACTCACATATAGCTAGTATAGACCAGCTGACTAACATATAGCTAGTATAGACCAGCTGAATCACATATTACTAGTATAGACCAGCTGACTCACATATAGCTAGTATAGACCAGCTGGCTCACATATAACTAGTATAGACCAGCTGACTCA
Organism: Prosapia bicincta; assembly: GCA_036971475.1. Classification (NCBI taxonomy): domain Eukaryota; kingdom Metazoa; phylum Arthropoda; class Insecta; order Hemiptera; family Cercopidae; genus Prosapia; species Prosapia bicincta. The sequence continues at coordinate 232,635,217 of JBAIZL010000001.1, read as the reverse complement.
CATATAGCTAGTATAAACCAGCTGGCTCACATATAACTAGTATAGACCGGCTGACTCACATATAGCTAGTATAGACCGGCTGACTAACATATAGCTAGTATAAACCAGCTGGCTCACATATAACTAGTATAGACCGGCTGACTCACATATAGCTAGTATAGACCGGCTGACTAACATATAGCTAGTATAAACCAGCTGGCTCACATATAACTAGTATAGACCGGCTGACTCACATATAGCTAGTATAGACCGGCTGACTAACATATAGCTAGTATAAACCAGCTGGCTCACATATAACTAGTATAGACCATCTGACTAACATATAGCTAGTATAAACCAGCTGGCTCACATATAACTAGTATAGACCGGCTGACTCACATATAGCTAGTATAGACCGGCTGACTAACATATAGCTAGTATAAACCAGCTGGCTCACATATAACTAGTATAGACCGGCTGACTCACATATAGCTAGTATAGACCGGCTGACTAACATATAGCTAGTATAAACCAGCTGGCTCACATATAACTAGTATAGACCGGCTGACTCACATATAGCTAGTATAGACCGGCTGACTAACATATAGCTAGTATAGACCAGCTGAATCACATATTACTAGTATAGACCAGCTGACTCACATATAGCTAGTATAGACCAGCTGGCTCACATATAACTAGTATAGACCGGCTGACTCACATATAACTAGTATAAACCAGCTGACTCACATATAGCTAGTATAGACCAGCTGGCTCACATATAACTAGTATAGACCAGCTGACTCACATATAGCTGGTATAGACCGGCTGACTCACATATTACTAGTATAGACCAGCTGACTCACATATAGCTAGTATAGACCAGCTGACTCACATATAGCTAGTATAGACCGGCTGACTCACATATAACTAGTATAGACCAGCTGACTCACATATAAATAGTATAGACCAGCTGACTCACATATAACTAGTATAAACCAGCTGACTCACATATAACTAGTATATACCAGCTGAGTCACATATAGCTAGTATAGACCAGCTGACTCACATATAACTAGTATAGACCAGCTGACTCACATATAGCTAGTATAGACCAGCTGACTCACATATAGCTAGTTTAAACCAGCTGACTAACATATAGCTAGTATAGACCAGCTGACACACATATAGCTAGTATAGACCAGCTGACTAACATATAGCTAGTATAGACCAGCTGACACACATATAGCTAGTATAGACCGGCTGACTCACATATAACTAGTATAGACCAGCTGACTCACATATAGCTAGTATAGACCAGCTGACTCACATATAGCTAGTTTAAACCAGCTGACTAACATATAGCTAGTATAGACCAGCTGACACACATATAGCTAGTATAGACCGGCTGACTCACATATAGCTAGTATAGACCAGCTGACTAACATATAGCTAGTATAGACCAGCTGACTCACATATAGCTAGTATAGACCAGCTGACTAACATATAGCTAGTATAGACCAGCTGACACACATATAGCTAGTATAGACCAGCTGACTAACATATAGCTAGTATAGACCAGCTGACACACATATAGCTAGTATAGACCAGCTGACTAACATATAGCTAGTATAGACCAGCTGACACACATATAGCTAGTATAGACCAGCTGACTAACATATAGCTAGTATAGACCAGCTGACACACATATAGCTAGTATAGACCAGCTGACTAACATATAGCTAGTATAGACCAGCTGACACACATATAGCTAGTATAGACCAGCTGACTCACATATAGCTAGTATAGACCAGCTGACTAACACATAGCAGGTATAGACCAGCTAATTCACGTATGGGCTCTCTTCCTGGACCGACGTTCCACATATGCGCCGCTCAGGGTGAATAAAACGGGCTGGAGGCCCATATATGGGACACTGTTTGCGTGTTACTTTTATTCTTCTGGAAAATCAGTGGCTTATTTTTACGGCTTGATATATTCATATCTGTCTATAGACATGTCTGGGGTTAATGTGGGATATTTGGTCTCCAGTTGACACCCATGCTTATTCCGTCGTGCCACTTAGGCAGTTTTTTTTCGAATGATCACATTTTACTAGGTTTACTCTAAATGACATTTATCACAAAAGATGTAAACGTGTCACAGGGGATGGGTGCGTCTGTAAATAGTCTGTACTCTGTATGGAACACAAATGTGAAAACATATCTTGTCTCTGTTACAATAATATTTATATTGTCTGTATCTTTTCGATACATAAACAATCTGTCTAGCATGACTAGCCATGGCAAGTTAGTTTAGTGTTTCTTGATATAAGCCTTTGTAGAGGCTTTTACTTGAGACGATCGGTCTACGATAGGATTTCCGTGCTATAGACCGACCGGCTTATAGGCTATTTGCGCAATCTCAAAAAAACACTATAAACAGCAAAAACAAGAATATACATTCAACAAACACTTCTAGGGGTTTTATGTAGTATAATAACTTATTACAACAACATTTTACTTTTGGATTGCAACGAAAGTGGTCTACATTAACGGAGTCTGTGTGGAAAGATCGAATTCTGACTGCCATTCTATCGAGAAAAATCATATATGCACTGCTCGGTAGCGAACGTACTAGAAGTTTCTTTTTTATCAGCACAGCTTAAAATTTTCAATACCAACATCGCGAGTTTAATTATCCTTAGCCGTACATTTAAATTATCTGAAATGTTTTTTCTACGAATCGGTGATTTTAACGTACAGATAGAAAAAAAATGGTTAAAATTATAGATATCTTTACTAACCCGTAGGAATTCCCTATAAGTGGTAAACTTCACGTAATGAACATTCGAACAGGAGATTCTAGACAGGTTCACATAAACTTCGTTGACATTAAATGTAATTCATGTTTGTTTCTGCCGTGACCTATATATTTACTAGAGCATAGTTTTCTTGGCATGAAATCAGAATCAATATTACTAATGACTCTACTCAAAAACGATATTTTTTTTCTACCGAACGTAATTAGGGCACGATGATATCTTAACGAATGTCATTTGCGAGTCTTGTATGATGGGACCAACGTTTTTATGAATGGTTTATTCATTTGGCCAGGAATATATAATCTGTATGTTTTAATATATACTTGTGAAACATGTATTTTTTTGTTTTTAATGGATAACCTCATTTGTCGTTAGCGTTAATGTCAGAGGAGAGTTTAGTATCTTTATCTTTCATGAAACTCTCCAGATAGCACATAGAGGAGATAGGAAGGTGGCTTTTCTTTGCATTAAGTAGTACGAAACGTTCGGTTAAGCAAATTTTAGTTAACTAATATCCGACCTGGGATTGAAAGCACTGCTGTGGACCGGCTGAGGTGACTGAGAGGGTAATACTCCAGATCAAAGATCTTCCAGACTAGGTGTCATGAAATAAGAGGAAAAGCGGAGAAGATCTTCGAGACTTCGGTACTGCAGAAGCAAGAGGCGCTATTGGCTAAGGCTGAGGGTTGACATTGAGGGCTGCTATCTCCATTAGAATTAATTATTTTTTGTTAAAGAAATGTTGAATTTTGAAAACTCATTTTAAAGACATTTTATATTTCTCAACAGCTCTTGATAATAAATATTCAGACAATATTAGTAAAATACCTCTGAAGATGATTACTTGTAATCGAAATGTACATAAGATTAAAATAAAAATCGTTTGTATTTGTGGTAAGAGGTTGTTTTAATTAATATAAATCAATATAATATTACCTGTGAGTCAATGAGCATTTATAATTATTTGGTAGAGTTATTTTATACATTAGATTTACAATTTACAGATCTACAAATATACTTACTTGCTTACTAGCCAATGCCCACTCTTGGCATTCCTGCCATTTGGTGACGCGCTGACCAGTAAATCACGGAGAGTTGTTCCTCAGGTTCAAACCTCAGGCCCTTCCACCTGTTGTCTGACATGTTCCAGCGCATGACATGCTTGGAGATGGCCTGCATCAAAAAGATTGAAGGAGCACAGAGGGCACTCGGGGCTGTCCAGGATACCTATACGGTGGAGGCGAGCAGAGAGGAGGTCATGTCCGGTGAGGGTGCGGAACGCTGGAACAGCTATGAAGCGGTCAGGATAGCAATCCGGTCCGGATTTTGATAGTTTCTCCCAGGTTGTTCCGGTGGCAGCCTCTTGGTACACAGCTTTCATTTTGCGATTTACTGACAAATCAATGAGAGCCTTGGCAGCTGACAGTGGCATTTTCAGTTTCAGTTATAACAGTGTAGTTCCCTTTTTGGCTAGGAAATCAGCCCTTTCGTTTCCCAGCCACATACACATGTCCAGGGACCCATTGTAGTTTGATGTTCCAGCCGTTTGTAATTAATATATTCAGGATCTCTCGTGTTTCTAATGTGAGATTGCTATCCGTAGGTGAGTTTTGTGATAAGGCAACTATGGTGGGTTGTGAGTCTATCAGGAAGGCTACATTTTTTTTTTGTTTTCTAACTGAATAAGTTTGATGCATGCTTCTATTACTGCTGCGACTTCACGCTCAAAGTTGCTACTGGGAGTTCCGACAGTGATGGGGCCCTCAAAGAGAGAGCAGTGAAAGCCTGCACCGGTTTTGCCGTTTTGTGGTAGCGATGATCCGTCTATATATATATGCAGCCAATGGTTTTGGGGGTACATACTATGGATAGTTTGGTAAAAGGCTTTCCTAAGTTCAGCATTATGAGAGTTTCGTTTTTTCGAGTCCAGGCCCAGAAGGTTGATGCTAGCGCAAGGTAACTTGAATTTGACAGGTCACTTGAGAAAGTAGAGGTTCTCCTGTGTTGATGTTATACTTCTCTGCTAGGGCTAGTGCGTGAGCAATCGGTGTTTGCTGCGTTTTTAATCTGGGGTGAGCAGGTCGATAGTTAGACCAAAAGCGGGAGTGAGCTCGTTTGTTCCTTTCCCAGAATTTCAAGCAGTTTTTGTCTCTTCGGCATTGCAGTGGTTCAATTTCAGCTTGTAATTCCATAGCGTTAATAGGTGTAGATTTGACTGCTCCTGTTATTGTTCGCAAGGCAGCATTTTGGACTTTGTCGAGCTTTGATAAGGTGTTGTTGCATGCTGTTCCGAAAATTTCACTTCTGTATTCCATAACAGGTCTGACGTATGATTTGTATACAGTGCTTGGTACGTCTTGACTTGCACCCCACTTGGTTGCCGTCAGTCTCTTCAGAATCCGAGATCTTTTAGAACCTTTGCAGGCAGCGTCTTCAACATGTTGCTTCCACGATAGTTTTTTGTTTAGTTGTATTCCCAGATAGGTAGGAAGGGTTTCTTCTTTTAAAAAGATGCCATTGTATTGAAGAGCAGGTCTGGTATTTATTTTAGTGGAGAGGCTGAACAGCTGGAAAATGGTTTTGTTAGTGCTTACGATCATTGCATATTTTTCCGCCCACTGATGAAGTTTAATCAATGAGGTATTGAGTGCTTCTTCAAGCCCGGCAATTTTACTGCTAGTAGCCCATAGAAGGAGGTCGTCTGCGTTTACGCCTGGAACTGCAGTAACAGTGGCTATGAAATCGTTGATCATAGCCCGCCCCTTGTGGCAGCCCGTCCCTCTGGATTCGGTACCTTGAGGTAGCTCCGTTGAACTGAACCCGGATATGTCTTTGGGATAAGAAGGATTTGATCCACCTCAGTAAGTTGCCAGACACGCCGTAACTTATTAGTTTATGAAGTAGCATTTTCTTCCATACTTTGTCATACGCGGTTTGGGAATCCACCAATACTGCAAGCGTGGATTGACGGGAATTAAAACCGTCTTTAACGTTCAGTACAAACTTCATTATTTTCGTCTACGGTGCTCAAATTCGGGCGGAAACCGGCTTGCGCGTCGCTGATAATTTTATTATGAGATCTATAAATATTAAATTGACATTTTTTTATAATTTTACGCCTGTATTTAATTTAAATTGGTTCTATAACAATCAATTATAGTTAAAACCTTAAACGACACATTGTTTTAAAGATATTTTTTCGACGTTTCTATATCTCTATACCCTCATCAGGAGAACAACATTAAATAAAATGTAAAATAATAACTCATTATGTATTATGTATAATCATTAGTGTCTATTCTATAAAAATAAAAACATTAACAAAAATTTAATCAAGTAAACTAATAATTAAAGAATAAAAATACGGTACAACTCACAAATATAAACATTTTTATTTTATACGCGTTTCAACGACTAATTTGTCGTCATCCTCAGTGAAGATACACAAATTAAATTAACTAAAAAAATATTAAACATAACCTATAAAGTTTTAACAAAAGTAAAAACAAAAGTAAAAATCAGATCCGTCCAAACTTGCATAAATCAATTAACCCATGTCCGAAATCCATTCGCTCAATAACCTGGAAACGCAAGTCCGTGTAATTAACGTCACTTCGCGAATAATTTCGTGTATGGGTAAATAGCGCTCGATTTCCATTTCAGTTGGAAACCTAATGGAGGGTGAAATTGTGTCCCTCTCTTGATGGAATAATGGAACACTTAACGTCTCTTCTTTTCCATTTCACGCAAATCATCTGTTCCGTCTTGTAAAATGTTTTTTTTTTAAACCCTCTGATATTTATTTTTAGAAAACAGGTACGTGGTTTAAAAAACAGAGCTTTTTTACTTGTGTTTTACTCAACAGTTCTTACTTTAACGATTAAAAAGATTACTGTAAATGAAATTCCAAAAAAGGGTTTTAGTTATTTAGAACATTTTACGTTTTCAATAATAAAATTGTATACAAAATTGTTATGGAAATGTTTCTTTATAAATTGGGCAACAATTGTTTCATAGTAAAAAGTAGTAAATCATTGCACATTTATTACAGTATACGGGTATTTTGGCTTTTAAATATAAATTAAATCCTGTGTTATATAATACACACAGTCTTACGCGTAATACAAAGTTGAAAAAATCCCATATAGTTTATTTTGTTCAGTAACAGTTGCATAAAAATATAAATACAAGAAATAACAATTGGTAAACATAATTTTAAAATTCTCACGTTTTAAGAAATTTCAACCATACAAAACATAGAATCCTGTTTGATAATATGTTACGAGTAAATTAGTGATAAAAAATTATCTCTGAGGAGATTTTAACACTGGTAACCACGCAGTGGATAAGAATGATCTATATGAGAGAGATTTAAACACGTGGCGCTAAAAGCAGAGGTAGCGGTATCTAATTAAATATGGACAAGCAGGAAGAGCTATTAGGGCGGTCAGAATTGAGGTTCTGTTTACATAAAAGGTTTTATTTAACGTGCACACAGGAATCGCCCTCTATGCCAAAGTTAATTTATAACGTTGCTTTTAGAAGGTTGCAATATTAATGCTGTGAATGTTAAATGTTAAATCAACTCTTCTAGGCAAACGGTGTATTCTCCGGACGGGATTAAAGCGTACATTTACAAGATTTTAAACCATAATATTGGCAAAAAATTATAAATAATAGAAAATTAAAAGCCTAAATATAATCAATAATATAATATATAAAAACCAAACTATCTGTTAATAATAAGTGGATGGCATATACAACACTGTAATAATGAAATAGTTCTTATTTTAAAACTCTAGTTTAATTGAGGGTAAAACTTAGTTTAAAACACAAAACCAAATCCAGGGTAAATTTCAAACCAATAAATCATTTAAACTAACCAAACTAAACACAAATATTAACTTTACAAAATTACAACCACAAAATTGCAATACTCAATTGAACATTACTCGAGATTTTACTGTTTTAAAATTTTGTATTGTATTTGGAATAGATAATTTATGCTGTTTATGTATCAACATGTCTGTTCTTTATCCATTATGAGACGTATGAATATATATAATTATTCATTCACAGATTTGACGTCTGTAAACACCCCCATCAGTCTTTGTGTTTTGGTATGTGTGTGTGTATATATGCTGATACGTATTCCTTCACGGATGGAAAACTATGATGAATAGTTATTATCTGGAGTACATCCTGCAGTTCATTCTGGAGTACTACATAGTTCATTCTGCAGTGAATACAATCGACGTTTCGCTAGAATCTCATCTAGCATTGACGAGGTGAACCAAACAACAGTTGAAGAGCGAGACTTCAAGTCGCTCATCAACTGTTGTTGGGTTCCCCTCGTCAATGCTAGATGAGATTCTAGCGAAACGTCGAAACTGCGATTGTATGCATTGCAAAATGAACGGATGTACTCCAGATAATAACTATTCATCATATATATATATATATATATATATATATATATATATATATAAACCACAAAACAATATATTTAACATAATCGCAATCAAACTAAATCAATTTAATAGTTTTCTCCCTTTTGTTTTTCTCAACTAATATTTCATGACACATATTGGCAAAGTTTATGCTTGATCGTAGCACAATTAGTTTACCTCATTATAATAGACTTCTTCCAGGGATCCTCTAAGTTACTATCTGCGTCCACTCGTGTCCGCTTCGAAGCAAGAAATTAACATTTTAAAACATTGAAAAATTTAAGAAGTGTGTCAGGTTTTCTAAAACCGAAATAAATTTGTTTAAAAAATGCTGAAATAGCTATATATAAACATATATACCGTAAAAACTACGTTTGAACTTTTTTATATAAATTTACGAATATGAGTAAGAACGAACTGGTGCTTAAGAGTATAAATTTCATTCAGTTCTTATGAGTCGAAACATTTATCTTTCTTTCCTCCGAGTTTATATTTTCTGATGGCATAAATATCACCAAGAATTTACGTTGAAACACTAAAATTTCTAATTGAGTTAAATTAAATCATAAACTGCGCTGATATTTTTCCAGTCTGAAGGAATTAAAGGTTACTAACCTTTAGTTTTGTCAAGTAAACGTTTCTTAAATAAGTTGTGTTGACATTTTGAATCGGTTTTGTAAACAGCAGTACTGTTAAAACATTTTAACCGGAGATTTTTACAAAGGTACAAATAACATTATTAAAAAAAAATAAAACAGAACCCAAATGTAAATTCTACTACTAAAAGTAAAAAATAATTTTCCAATAACGAAAACATAATTTATCATAAACGTATTGGCCACAACGTTTTGAAATTTAACATATTTAACACACTGAACCTGACAAATAAAGGAATTTTACATGATGTCTAAGCTCCTTGCCATATAGATAAACAAATTATAATATACATACAGGATAATCAATCATTTTTTCTATACACTTATTTTATATATATAAGAAATTTATTACATTTATGATTTGTTAGATTTTAGGAGATATTATCTCTTATATTTATAAGCTGTATAATAATCACACTCCGTGTAAATCATTCAAAAAAGGTAGAATTGTCGCTAATCGTTATTTCTGAACGAAACATATGTAATCACATATTTTTTATTGGACAAAATCTGATATTGTATGGTCTTTTCTGAGAGCCAAGCTCAATTACCGTTCCGCATACTCTTATAATATCGAATACATAAAATTTGTGTTTCGTGAAAAGAGTCGATTGTTCGCTATAATTAATCATGAGATATCAAGTAATCGAAAAGTTTATTGTTTCTGAAATGTTTGGAATAGATTTGATGGATTGATTAAATAGAAATACAAGTCATCGGTGCCGACTTTAAGCTTTTGTGGGTAGTAAGCCTATGATAAATAATGTTTTCGTTATTGGACAGTTATTTTTTACAAGTATTATATTTTTAGTAAGTAGAAATTATATATTGGCGTTATTTTTTCTAAAGTAGGTTCTGTTTTTTTTTAATGTTTACTTTACAGTAGAGTCTTAATAATTCGAGGTAGATGGGATCGAGATCCCCACCGAATATTCGGATTACACGGAAATACTTTCCTGTTAATTAGAAAAAGCAGGCGTTTTAATGAACCCTAATACAGTACTATAATTAAAAGAGCACAAACTCAGTTCATAGAACTTTATATGAACATTTTTTTGAAGCCCGACTCATTTTCTTCGCATACCGTATTGATATGAAAATTTCTTGAAATCCCGACCCTTTTCCTTTGTATGTCTATAAACAATTTTTGGAAGCCCGATTCATAATTTTCTTTCAAATAGATAAAATAAGATAGACTAGAAAGGGCTCGAATATAACGGAAGGTCGAAAAATTTGGAATTCCGAGACTCTACCGTAATCGAATTTGGTTTCACGTCGTTGATTTTTTTTTGGAAATTTGACAATATTTATCCATATGATTTTTATACGCGTGTATATCTCTAATCATATTGCGTAGTCGTTGTTCAAATAATTAACACATACTTGAAGAATACGATAAACATATCAGGCGAATACATAGAGTAATTTGTTTAAAATTCTTTTGACGAATTTCCCTAAAATCCTACATAAGCTATTACTTCCTATCTTGCAATTATTATTTTTCATTTCCGTTTAAAAACGTGTTAGTAAACATGTAATAAAAAACCTCATTTAAACATACAATAACCCTATGTTTAATAATTATAAGGAAAACATTTTTTACAAGTAAAACATTATTAAAAATATAAAGTGAAATTACATAGTTAGTGCAGTTATATTTAATAAATTTATCTGTCAATATTTAGTTAACTATTGAGGTTTTTCTTTGGGTGTTATTGAGCTTTAACGCGTTTATGGTAAGCGAACTAAAACGTATTTTTTGTCTATTTTTTGGGTTATCTCATTCGAGGTATATCTAGTTATATATTAATACGGGTAGATCATCGTAAAAAGCCGATATAATGAGAGAATTCTTTCTTTAGTACCCGATGACGTTCTTAGCAGAATCCTTATTTTAAAAAATAAGGTTAAAATACGCTCAAAGTTAAAATAGCGTATTATTGTCTCCAAATCAGATGAATTGGGATTTAACTATAGTGGTAGGGTTTCCCCTGACAAGCCTTTTGCAAGCCAAACCACTTTTATACCTCGAAAATTATTGTTGTGGAAGAAACATTTAAAAAAACATGTCGGTCGAATACATACCTCCTCCTTTTTCTTTAAAATACAATTTTCTTTAAGAATTTTGTTTAATATAATTTATAAGGAAATAAATACTCGAATTTAAAAATAATGTTTTAAAGATTCTTAGATTTTATGTCTTGATGATTGGCAAAATGATAAAGTTCGAAATAAATGAGATAATTAGGCCAACTAATAATTAAAGTAATTTTATTCAAATGTTCTGAGGTAAAAACGTTGTTGAACGCTCAGCAATCCTTATCTTTGTAAGTTTAAAAAATATTTTTTTTTCAAATATGTCTAACGTTTTAATGGTATTTTGAATTCATTATTAAAATTCCTTTTTTATTATCTAAAACAACAACGGCCAATAAAATATTCTACTGTCATTACAATTTAATCTTCAGTAATCGGAGAAAATAAAAGAGCGGTTGTATTGTACAAGCGATAAATACAGGGAAACATTTTTAATTTAGTAATGGTTAAGTTGTAGTTAATTTCCAAAAAAAACTTATAATAGTCAAAATGTTTTGTAGTATTTTAAGTAATTACCTCCAATCTTTTTATGACATTGTATCTCAAGGTATCGAAGCATAGTGGTGCATTTGATATCGTTTAATTTATTCTGTACGTTAAAAATAAATACCACAGGGTAGAAATAATCACTTGCCTCAACTTTGAGGAAACATTTATAACACGGTTGTTGCATTAAATCCGCTTGTTGAAAATTGTTTACCACAATTCTTGAGTAACACTTGTTCGCCAAAGTAAACTGCGGTGAAATTATAACATTTTCAAATAAAGGATTTAGAAAATAACATTATAGAATGATTATTTTCATTTTTTTCTGCTTGTAAAATATTCTGAAAAGCGTATTGTATATATTTTGTTAATATACCTATAAACCATATTGGTTACTTATGTTTATACAGTATAATTTTGGATTATGAATTTAATGATATAATTTTAACCGAAAATAATTTCTGTAAACAAATGTGCAACATTAATTTTAAGAATGAGTCTTGTTACTTTATATCGTCATCTTCAAAAACCTATTTATTTCTGTTTTTTCGTAGATATTGCGATTTTGAACTCTAATTTTCTAATATTAAATATTTGAAAACGATTGTTTAACAAATTAATTTCCAAGCTCCATGTAATTTTTTATAGAACATATTTAATAGAGCCATATTTTTTAAATCTTCTAAATAAGAAATCGTTACTGAGTGCAGCATGTTATTAAAAAAAGTCGCCTGGAACAAATTACCTTTTTAAACGAATTAAAGGTAAGTTTGAAGCAAAAGATCTTTCTTGTTTTACACTAAATACCATTAATCTGCATTTTCTTTCCAAACATTCTATTACAACGTCCATGCACGTAACTATTTCTTTAGCACACATTATCAAGAGCACAGTGGTACAATATATTACAATAAAAATATTGAAAAGAACCCCAATACCACAAAAATAATCAAAAATAACAAATAAAACAAGTTACTTAAGATTAAACCCTTATGTACATTTCGATGACCATGTCATCATCATCAGAGGGTCTTGTTACAAAACACAATCTAGCACACAAGAAGTTACAAACTAGAATAGTTCTAGTTTGTAACTTCTTGTGTACTAGATTGTGTTTTGTAACAAGACCCTCTGATGATGATGACATGGTCATCGAAATGTACATAAGGGTTTAATCTTAAGTAACTTGTTTTATTTGTTATTTTTGATTATTTTTGTGGTATTGGGGTTCTTTTCAATATTTTTATTGTAATATTTCTTTAACCCTTAAACATATACATGTAGGGGATCCAGTCTCTTTATATACTAGTTGTACCATGGGACGCTTTGCCGTGGCACATTGAGGTTGCATGTATGAGAAATGAGGAACAAAACAAACCAAAATATAAGTTTAATTTTGCTATAATACAGAACTAAATCTGTCAGTTTTGATCGCACTGTTGCTAGAATTATTCTGATAAGAAATGTTTTCCCAGTTCCTTGTGCCGTATGCAAAAAGTCTCTTCCCCATTCCCTCTCATTTGTCATTTGCACTATGCTATCATAAATGCCATTATGTTCACACATTAATTTGGTAATGCTTTATTGGACATACGACTGGAGAACACCGTTCCGGTAATCCTGTCCACGGCGCAAAACCACATTAAAGTTAAGCAGTCCCAGATCGGATGGGTGGATGCTGGCATTCCCAATTAGCCTCTACGATTTGGCGAAATGCTCGATCAGAACGTAATCACACAAACGGTCCATATTTAAGGTGAATATTTCATTCAGAATAATAATCTGAATTAATAATTAGGTATATAATCTGGTGTAACAATCTAAATGATATCCAAGTGGGTACGTTGGTTTTTGTTAATAACTGGGAACAGGCAATGGTCAACAAGTGGCTGTGGCTGTCGTTAGCTGGTATGACGAGTGATGCCTTTACTCCCGTTAGATAGCGCAGTTGCTCTACATAGCTGACCGTTAAAATAGCGTTGTTCTCGTAGTCGCCAACAATAAATACAAACCATCTTCGAAGCAGGTTGACAAGATTTAACCATAATCGCTGCAAAACGCAAAAAGTTTTTGTAGGTTGACAAGATTTAACCATAATCGCTGCAAAACGCTTTAAGTTTTTGTAGGTTGACAAGATTTAACCATAATCGCTGCAAAACGCAAAAAGTTTTTGTAGGTTGACAAGATTTAACCATAATCGCTGCAAAACGCAAAAAGAATTTGAAGGTTGACAAGATTTAACCATAATCGCTGCCAAACGCTTTCAGTTTTTGAAGCGTACACAAACCAAGATAAAATTTATATATATAAAGATAATATGGAATGAGAGAATTATGTGTAAGAACATAGTTTTCCAGTTGGTTATCTAATTATAGCCAACTTGTTTATCGAGTTGAACTAAACAAACAAAAAATAGTAAGATAGGTTTTACGCAATCAAGAACTGATAATTGAAAATAGTAGCTGAACTTGAAAATTTCATTTAGTAAAAGTAATTGTAAAACCAAACTTAGAAACGGGCAGATGTTATGTCAAAAGTGTTTAAAAACAGTAGCTATGATCAAGTATTCCTATGAACACCTCAAGTTATTATTAGCACTTATTCAAATAATCTTTCCGCCATTTGTTTGATGTTATTTGCTTAGTGGTTAATAATATATATTTTAATAGTTATTTGTTCATTTCAGTTTACTGATATTTCCATACAATAAATTTCCATAAATGAATCTTCAAATAGAACGATTGCTAGTACGGTACGAAATTAAACAAATCGACTTACTTCACTTTACTTTATCCAATTCCAGATCTTGGCATCTCTGCTATTCTCCGCCTAGCCTCCCAGTAGAGACAATGTTAACTTCGCTCTTCCACGTCTTGCAAAGCTGTACGGCTCTGAAGATATGGGCCATCCATCCTGTGACGATTGCACCGATGGCGAATATCCGAGGCTGCTAATTCTATTTTATATAAGTGGGCTTGTAGATAGTCATGGCTCCTAAGCATTCTTAATTTGGCAACAGCTTCCACTCTGGTTAGGCTTCGGGGTATGAGCACTGAGTGCCCCAGTCCCATTCATATCTTTCCGGAACTCGTTTCTTTTTGGCTTTTCCTTGTTTTTTCATTGGTAGTTGATTTAATCAGGTTTCTTGTTGTCAATAGAGATATACGTTTGTCAGCATGTACAAGGTGTTACCTTTCTTCGCTAGCTGGTCTGTGAGTTTATTTCCCTCAACTCCGACATAGCTAGGGAGCCGCTGCAGCACAATCCTTCTACAACCATACCTGCCAGGACTTTTCGTTCGTTCATTGTTTGCACACAGTCGTTGGAGATATTACTAGTTAAGCAAATTTAGCGGCCTGTGAATCCACGAAGAACACAACCTGTCCTGCCCTTCCGAGGATTGAACAAAGATTTTCGGCAGCTTGTACTATCGCCGCAATCTCACTATCAAAGTTGTTGGCATTAATATCGATAGTGATGGCAGCTCTCAAAGTGGTCGCCGTAAAAGCTACGTCCAGAGGTATGTTTCACCTCTCGCCTATCAGTGTATGCATTTATCCAGTTGTCTTTGCTTACAGACCTGCAAGCGTTTCCAAAGCAGCGGCAATCAGAATGTGGGGATCACAAATAGCTTTGGAGCCTTTGTGATTTAAAAGTGACACTTTTCTTCAGGTAATGATGGGAAAACCGAGTGACAGGTTGGGAATTTAGATGCTTGCCCCAGTTCCAGATTATATTTAATTATAAGCTGTTCCCCTTGAATGAGTGCTGATGTTTTTGTTGTAAGCCATGATGACCCAGGTTATATTTCTTCCAGTATCTGTAGTCCTTTTCCCAGAACATGACTATTGATTTCTCCCTGCAGCTTTGTAGTGGCTTCAAATTGCATTGCAGGTATTGTTGTCGATATTGCTCCACCAGTTATTTTTTGTAGAACGTTGTTCTGGGCAATCTATAATATATTTAGGTTAACATCGGAAGAGAGAGAGCGATGCTTCAGAAGTATATTTCATAACTGAGCGTATATAGGTTTTGTAGGCTGTCGCCATCAAATCCTGCCTTGCTCCCTTCGTAGTTGCTTGTCTCTTTAAGATAATATTTCCCTTTTGAGCTTGTAAACAAAACAACTAAACGTTGCATGATAATCCTCTTTGTACCCATCAAGAGTAATTCTACGTCCAGTAAACGACATTATCTAAACGATGGCGTAACTTTCTTAACTCCCAGTATCAGGATGTAATTTTTTACTTACCTTCTTCCTGTCCAGTTCCATCCCCACTTGCTTATCCGTAGTCTTACATGGGAGTGTTGGGTAGACACGTATCTATAACTTCAATAGAGAGTAGGCACACTTCAGGTACGAAGCCTCACAAAACTTGAGCCTCATATCCTCTGTCAGGGGATATTATGTCAGTAGTAAGGGACGCGAGTATTGGCGGGGGGTAATTGGCGGGGGCGTGACCAAATGCGTACACGCATGACCAAGTGCGTACACGCATGACCAAATGCGTGACACGCATGACCAAGTGCGTACGGGTATCGGCGGGAGGGGAAGGACGTGGAGGGGATGGAGGAGAAAGAGGAGAATGAGGAGAAAGAGGAGAAGGCGCGGTGTTGTGGGGGGAACGAGTGGGAAAACTGTGGGGGGAACGAGTGGGAAAACTGTGGGGGAACGAGTGGGAAAACTGTGGGGGAACGAGTGGGAGAACAGTTTCGAGGCAGGGGAACTGCGTCAAGCGCTTGGCTGTGTCTCTTTCAATAACTAAATTTCAAAATGGTCGAAACTGATTTTTTTGTGACTGTACAGCGCTTTGATCAAGATGGTTGTGTATTTCAAAATCTAAATTTTAAAATGGCCGGAAGTGATTCATGACCAACGTTTCAACTAATCAGCATTCAAAAACGCTCTTACACGAAGTTCAAATGGTCAACATCGACACACAGTTCAAATAACCAACAGTCTCACGACGTGCAACACACGGATTATTATCGAATTGCCACTCTGCAGGCGCTCGAAGTACGATTTTGAAAAATTTTATTAGTTTAGGCTACATTAAAACGATATCAAATGACCAACGTTTCAAAGAAATGTGTTACAATAATAAAATTTTATTAAAGTTAAACATGTCAACAATTAAGCATGTTTTATTTTTAAAAAATATAATCAAGAATCCTCTGGTCACTTGTTTGGTATATCTCAGGCGCTCGAAGTACGATTTTGAAAAATTTTATTAGTTTAGGCTACATTAAAACGATATCAAATGACCAACGTTTCAAAGAAATGTGTTACAATAATAAAATTTTATTAAAGTTAAACATGTCAACAATTAAGCATGTTTTATTTTTAAAAAATATAATCAAGAATCCTCTGGTCACTTGTTTGGTATATTTGTTATTATTTTAATTAGAGATGTATCGTATAAAGAAATATTAGGTATGGATTAGAGAAAAAATTGCAGTTATTATTTTTAATTGCTGTAATATCAGAAGTTCAAAAAAACTAAGATACTAATATGGTACATAATTTGTATGTAGAATAAGCGTGAAGCGCATGATTTATTTAGTATTTGCTCAATTAACTACGCTTATATGCGTAGATTAATGGGCTTTGATTAACTTTTATTTAATCAAAATTCAAGAAATAGTGTTCATCTAGCCTAACGCAGTTGTTTCTATAAACAGTATTTACTAAATAGATCCATAACATTACAGTATATATATATATATATATATATATATATATATATATATATATATATATATATGTACTGGAATACAACAAATAACAGGCACTCATATTCATAGCACATAAACAGCAGGTATGTGCTCTCATAGCTTTAAATACAAAATAAATGTAACAAATGAGAGAAAAAAATTCCTCTTCTCGCTTTTATAAACCTGACTAAATAAAATCCCTCAAAAAATTCCTAAAGCTAAGGAAGAAGGGATTATTACTACAACTACTAAACTTCAAATTAAGAGTTATGGGTTAATTTCTGATACATTTTCATTCTTACCTGGTAATATGGAGTCCGTTTTTAGATTTACAGATGGATTATTATATTTCTTTAAGAATAACACTATTTTAGGCTACAGTGAATTTATATTAAACAAGTTAAAAAGTTTAGTATTACAATTAAAATAATAATTACTTTAAGTTAAATTGAATACAGAAAATGCGAACTGATAACTACTGTGATAGACGCTAAAATGTTTAAAGTTTAATTTGCGTATGTTGAATGCTCGTAATCTTAATAGGGTCAACAGTCAACTCAATAAGACCAGGCGATAAAAGTTTAAATCAGCCTTTGATTAGTATACAACGCGCATTATTATGCCTTTGGTGTAATCTTAATATGGAAAACGCGCAACGCGCATTATTATGCTCTTGGTGTAATCTTTATAGACTGGATTAAAATGAAATATGTAAACACGTTAGAAGTTATTGCAATGTTCGAAACCAATATCATAAAATAATTTCAAGAATTGAAAACTCTATACAGTCTAACTTTAAAACGAGCTATTTGCAAACGCTTGAGGTATTATACTTTCTTTAGCATTGAGAACGGCCTAATGTAATAATCAGTTTAAATTTGTTTTAAAATTAAAATTAATGTGATTTTGACACGAGATAACAAATTGTCATTAGAAGATTTTGAAAATGTTTGTTTTATTATGCTGGTTAGAAGCAAAAAAAACTTATTTGTAAAGTTAAAACGATTTTTTTTTTAATTTAAAGATTTTAATCTTTTCTAGCCACTGGTCGTAGAAACAGCCCATACTTACACATTATACAAATCACATAGATTGTTTGACTAAATTATAGAAAACTCGCCAGTAGAACCATCAGCTCAGCAAATATCCAGCATGTTCTTGAGAAAGATGACACGCCTTACTTTGGATTAGTGGGTCAAATATTTTAATGTATTCTTTGTTTCTAATAAAAATAATGTTTTACATAAGAATCTGTTTAAATTCAGGAAAATATTAGTAATAATTCTATAATTCTAAAATTTAAATGTACTCTAAGGTTCCATAATTTTAAATATTAGTTCAAAGGTACAAAACAATCACACTAGTCCCTTATTGTTCTCAATAAACAATTTTTTCAAAATACATTTCCTCAATAGGACGTAAGATAGCTTTTGGATACATAATCTTCAGTTTTTAATGAATTCAAAACAGATAAAATAAAAAAATTGTGTGTGGTAATGTTTGTATACTTTAAGCACAAACTGTAATAATTATACTGAAAGAAATAATGGATCAGCCCAAACCAATATCACTTTTTAAACATTTATTTGTCCATTGAAAGTATTATTCAACACTATTAAATAAAAAACATGATATTTATTGTTTGGATCGCTGAAAAACTATATTTGAATGATCATAGTCTGGTATGTATGTATGTAAAGCTTTTCAAGTTCAGGCAAATGTTTTTATTTGTTTGTATGTAGACACTGATATCATTAGGTTATTTGTAAGAGAAAATAATTGTATCACGAACACAGCAGCTTGTAAACAAAAATACATAAGGTTCTGGTTTCATAATCAAATTTGTATTTATATCCGACAGTGTAGTCCTTATAAATAATTTTATTAATTGAAAGTATTATAATACTTTTAATGTTTTTCGAGTTGATAAAAAAACTACATATTTATTACTATTAGTGAAAGTTATTTATAACAGAATGCGCAATTCTTCATTCATACAAGTAAATGTAAAATTATGCTCCGTAAATTATATAATCGCTAATGTTATCTACTATTGAATGGTAAAGGTGATGACTTATGACATTTTATTATCCATTAATTATTTGCAATGATTGTTAGCTTGTGTTAAGATCACATTATCAACCAGCATATTACCTTGTCTACTGTACTTCTGTCTGTTAAATTGTAGATATTTATTTTAAAAATAAGGTTTTTTGATAAAGAATAAATTTTAAAAATAAATATATTAGAACATGCATTGCAGTTAAATCTTTTTTTTTAATATGAAGGCGTAAAATAACTTAAAATTGTATATCTTAAATAATCCTTAAGTGTTGTAAGTCAATATATTTTTAAAACATACCAGGTCATTTTTAATAGGGCTAATTTGTAAAAGCATATTATGACAGATCTCGAATATTTTGAAAAGTATATCCTAGCAAATGTACATCTATCAGAAGATAATGGTAATTATGGAAAAAAATCTTTATATTCATAATGAGTCCCTACATTTTGTAAATTTACTCTCCTCACTATATCATATCGTTTGTTACTGAATGATTATATACATTGTTTTATTTTTGTGTGGCAAGACATCTTTCAATTTGTTTAAATAATCAATGTAAATATAAAAAATATGCATGTAGTTTTCAAAAAAATATTTCACAAGGCATATTTTTAGCTAATTCATTTAAAATCGAACTGATGAACTTGTGTGTGTTGAAAAACATTAGAAGTTTCCTTTGAGAAGAATATGTATTTTTGATTAGTATTAATTAATATTATTATATGTAAATAACTTATTTCTAATAAATCTAAGGTCTGTAATAGGTTTAACCCATCACAGTTGGATTTAGAAGGTGGTTGCTGGAAGAAAATTAGTGTCTTGAAAAAATTCAACTTTGACTGTAAAAACAGTATCAATTGCAGAAATACTATGTAATTGTTGCTTTTCAAACAGATAGAAGAAACACGATAAACAGAGATGCTGGTCACTTTGATTTCTGTAAATTCTAAAAAATTAGGTTAAATCTAAATTCACAATTTTATCCATACGATAACTTACTGGAAACAAAGCAGTTATCTATGATGCTTTCCCAAAATATCAATCATCCTATTACGACGATAGTAAAAATAAACTTGCTATTGATTTTACTATATTTTTTCAAAAAAAAAAAACGTTGTTTCGTTATACTCTGTTCAGGGCGCTATTGATGTTAGAGTGGAAATTCAAGCTTCTAAAAATATGACTGCCACAACCGGTGCTTTTTGTCATATCATTCAAAACGGGTTTGTGAAATATACACCTCTTCTCTGGAATTGTTCTAAAAGATATTTGATAAACTCATTTATATATTTGTAAATTTGACTAACACAATGTATGTGTAATAATAAAATATTTAAACCATTTCCTTTGATTTCAAATAATAAACATGGAAAAAGTTATTGAAATAAGACTAAATTGTTATAACAGTTGTTTGCAACTATCATACATTTATTAGATATACACCTATCAAACAATATATTTTACATTTCTAATACATGTTTAGAATACATTAATATTTTTGTTAATCCTAAAGTTACATTAATTTAATAGTTTATGTTTAATAAACCATTCATACGCCATTTTTACGCACAAAATATTTTTTAATCTTTTAATAAAAATGTCAGTACGAATAGGCGTTTAGACCATCGTTAGAGATGTATCTCGTATCATCATTACCATTGATAGTTAGTTTATTATTAGGTACAGTTGGAATGTGTTTCGTAGAGGTGTAAAATATGATAACTTTTCTACATTTAGTAAATGAATTCAAAAATTTCTTATATTCATCAACTTCAATAATTTTAAGTACTGGTTTAGTTATGCTTTTAAGTTTTTTCGATCTTATCAATTGTTCCAAATGTATACAATTTGGGACTCAACACAATGAATTCTAATAAGATCAAATACCTTTGCTTTTGCCTTTAAAACAACCCAATTTTTATGATTTCCTTAAAAAAATAACCGGTGTGATATACAACAACGACAGACATGCCCAAATGTGTGTGTGTTGATGTTATGAAAGAATTGTATAACTCTAAAATTCAGCTTCTTTATATGGATACAGACAGTTTATTTTATAAAATTTCTACTGAAAATTTTTATAAAGATATTAAGGAAAATCAAGAGGTGAGAAGACATTTTGATATGTCAGAACTTCCTCACACTCATATAGGTTATTTTACAGATAATGCAAAAACATTAGAACGAATTACTGTCAATGTTAAAAAATTTACAAAATTATTTTTAACGTGAGAATTTCTTTTAGAAAAAAAAATAACAAATAATTGTTAGTGCTTTTGTTTAAGACACTTCCAAATAGCAACACTTTAATGAGTTGATTGAAAATAGGCAGGAAATAATTTTTCATTTTTTAAAATTGATTTTGTTTACTTTTCTTTTCTGAACTGATGATTATAAAAAATGCTTAAATGTTTTTACTAAAACCAGAAGTGATATTAAATCATTCAAATCAAAAAAACATATTGTACAGACAATAACTGTAAATAAATTAGCTCTCAGTGGTGATGATGATAAGAGGCATATATGTGATAATGGAATTAATACTTTAGCACATGGTCATTTTTCTTTAAAAAAAAATAACTAATGCTTTGTAATGAATAAATATTATTTGTTAACTATTAAAAATAATTAATACTTTGTAACTAATAAATATTATTTGTTAACCATTTTCAATTGTTTATAGAATAAATATATAGTTAAAAAAAAGTGAGTTGTTCAAATCATTTATTTCCTATTTATCCTTGACTTTTTTCCACATTATACCAATTGTATGTTTAAATGTTTCTTAGGGTATTAATAAAACTTTTATTACCACAGTCAGTCAATAGCTGTTTATTAAAGAATTATAAAAATATTTGTATGAACATAAAGTGTTACATAACAGTATAACAATAGTATATTACATTATCCTTGTACAATAAAGGCGTTGCTTATCCCTGTTTCCTCTTCTTTGCGGGGTGTATTGGTATTGGGTATAAGTAACGCAAAGCATAACAACATCGTGCTTTAAGGCCTCCGGCGCATGTAAAGCACAATGTTTGATCTTCTGGGCCGGTGTAAAAGAATCCCGCTTCGCTGAGACGCTCGGGGTTGACAGTATCGTTTGACACTCCTTTCCAAGTACGAAACGATCTTAATCTACGACGATACGGTGATAGTTTGGGGAAGGCTTTCTTCTCGATTGTGAGAGTGTCTGTCCAGTAGTAGACACCTACCATACTGTTGTCTGAGGACTTGGGTCTGTGCTGTCCGTACTTATATTGTTCTCTTGGTTAGGGGATGATTACGTCAGGGTTGATCAGAGACATGTTGAACTCGTTCAGATTTATGCTCAGCAATAGGCCGATTTCTCCTGCAGATGGACTAGTGTTATGGCAAGCAACAGTTAAACCTATACAGATGACCTTCCAGCCAACAAACAACGACGATGAAACGGGTATTTGGGATGATAGCGGACATAGCCCACGGACTCCGTACTATAGCCGCAATTCGATGGAAGCCGAACCGAGTACCTCTGGTACCACATCGCAGGTAATTATATACAATTTAGACTATTATCAGAGGCTCATTTTCATATCTAATAATGATATGTTTCTTTCAGGGGACAAACACTCCGGCCAAAGGACTCGAGTCTACCAACCATCCAACACTGGTGATTATTGTATTCCTATTGCGTTATTACTGTTATCTTTGTATTTTTCATTACTAATAAATTGTATTTCATAGGCTGGACCAATAAATCACGCTATAATCAGGGTCGGAAATCGAGTTTTTCATTCAAGTGTATTAGAGGAGGAACTGAAGCACATACGAGGAGTCGAGCACACCCGTATTGACTGCTTACTTTGTTTAGGACGCAGGATACGATATCCTCCTCAATATGCGGTAAGTTTTATTGAATGGTGAGAGTAGTAGTATAGGCTTATACAAGATTTTTTTAATTTCTATTTAATCCTTTTCTAGACTGTTGTGGAGTATGCACGTGCAGCTGCAGCTCGTAGCGTATCGACTGATGCACTGCATATGCTAAGACGGCTTGTATCGGACCTAGAGACGGCGTTGCGTAAAGACACGTGTGAGGATAGTTTCTACGCAGTCGGCGTATGGAGGATTATGATTGGCGAGCTGGACAAGCTAGTTGAAGAGGGCAGAAGAAGAGTGGCTGTCGCTGAAGCGAAGGCTGTAATGGTCGAGCGAGACCCTCCATACACGGTCGTAAGTGTTACATTTGTAGCGATACCTATATTTATACTATTCGTGTACAATAATATAAATTATCCGCTTTGTACGTGTGTTGAAACAGAGAAGTTCGGGAGAGCAGATTGAAGGAGGTGGCTATCGTATAGCGGACTGCGTTGTATGCTTGGGAAAACCACCATGCACCGTCATCATACCCTGCGGTCACGTTTATTGCAACGAGTGTGCTGAAAAGGTGCAGATGTGCCCCATATGTAGGAAACACGTATACAGACGCTACCGGCTATATCTGAATCTGGAGTAATTGTTCAAAATATTCGTTAATAAAGTCTTACCTGTATATCCAGAGTTTTATTTACACCTTAAGTACCTATTATGATAAGGCGAGCATCGGTAGCCGCTTAACTATTGTTAAGGGTTGACTCCAAGCTAGCTTTACCTAAGGCTTCGGGTTGGCTTTACCTATGGTCTCGCTTTACCTAAGGGCTGACTCCAAGCTAGCTTTACCTACGACCTGACCTCGGGGTGGTTTTACCTAAGGCCTACCTCAAAGGTAGCTTTACCTAGGGCCTACCTGAAAGGTAGCTTTACCTTAGTTAGTATGCTGTAAATGATACAACATACCTAGACAGGCCTTGACGGTTTCTGCATAGCTATTTTGGTATGCGTTGGTAGCTATGTCTAAGGCCTAAGGCTTTTGCCGGTGCCTTCACTAACCATAACCCATTTGAACCAGGTGTCGGTTTGCTGGTTGATTAGCGTAGCTTTACCTAGGGCCTACCTGAAAGGTAGCTTTACCTTAGTTAGTATGCTGTAAATGATACAACATACCTAGACAGGCCTTGACGGTTTCTGCATAGCTATTTTGGTATGCGTTGGTAGCTATGTCTAAAGCCTAAGGCTTTTGCCGGTGCCTTCACTAACCATAACCCATTTGAACCAGGTGTCGGTTTGCTGGTTGATTAGCGTAAGTTTTTCAACGTTGGTTAGCTGAAACGTTGATCTGGCCGTAGCCTATTTGAGCTTGGTGTAAATGTTGGGCGGTTAAACTTAGCGTAAGACAGTAGTTTAGTTTTTTCTTTCACTCTGCACCTGATGGCGTTATATGCTTTTACTGTGGTGGTGGTTTAAAGGATTGGGAAGCACATGAATTGCCATGGATTGAACATGGTGGATGGTTTCCGAGGTGTGGTTATTTAAAATCAGTAAAGGGTGAGGATTTTGGAGCACGATGTTGTTATGCTTTGCGTTACTTATACCCAATACCAATACACCCCGCAAAGAAGAGGAAACAGGGATAAGCAACGCCTTTATTGTACAAGGATAATGTAATATACTATTGTTATACTGTTATGTAACACTTTATGTTCATACAAATATTTTTATAATTCTTTAATAAACAGCTATTGACTGACTGTGGTAATAAAAGTTTTATTAATACCCTAAGAAACATTTAAACATACAATTGGTATAATGTGGAAAAAAGTCAAGGATAAATAGGAAATAAATGATTTGAACAACTCACTTTTTTTTTAAACTATATATTTATTCTATAAACAATTGAAAATGGTTAACAAATAATATTTATTAGTTACAAAGTATTAATTATTTTTAATAGTTAACAAATAATATTTATTCATTACAAAGCATTAGTTATTTTTTTTAAAGAAAAATGACCATGTGCTAAAGTATTAATTCCATTATCACATATATGCCTCTTATCATCATCACCACTGAGAGCTAATTTATTTACAGTTATTGTCTGTACAATATGAGTTCAGAAAAAAAAATTAAATTATTTAATTAGGAAACCTACCTTCTTAAATCGAATAATTTATGATGAATCTTTGTGTGCAATTGAATCAGAAAAAGAATCCATTTATTTTAACAAACCAATATATATAGGGTTTACTGTTTTGGAAATAAGTAAAACACGTATGTATGAAATGCATTATGATGTTATGAAAGAATTGTATAACTCTAAAATTCAGCTTCTTTATATGGATACAGACAGTTTATTTTATAAAATTTCTACTGAAAATTTTTATAAAGATATTAAGGAAAATCAAGAGGTGAGAAGACATTTTGATATGTCAGAACTTCCTCACACTCATATAGGTTATTTTACAGATAATGCAAAAACATTAGGTTGTTTTAAAGACGAATGCAAAGGTGTTGGGTTGTCAGAATTTGTTGGACTCAGAGCTAAATTATATACTTTCAAAACTGCGAATAGTATTGAAAAAAAGCTAAAGGCATAACAAAAGCAGCACTTAGAAATATAAATTTTGATGATTATAAAAAATGCTTAAATGTTTTTACTAAAACCAGAAGTGATATTAAATCATTCAAATCAAAAAAACATAATTCTATGAATATTTGTAAGTACTAAACCATGTCGCATTGCTTGTTTTAAATTAACATAGTGACAAACGTAATTTTGTTTATCTTCTAAAGTAGTTAACAATTTTGGTTGTTTACTGCCTGGCGGACATTTGTTTTGTGGTAAAAATGGCAACTCATTATCACAATTATGCAAATTTTGTGGATACATAATATCAACTTCTAAAATATAACCTATGGGAGAATCATCCTCTATAGACAGAACATCAAAAGCCTTTATTTTTTTAACTGACATCCATTTAAACGAACCATAAGGCATGAATCTGGTCATGCTCTACCCATATAAATTTGTAGCATCGATATAAGCTAAACAAGAGGAAGGTTTGTCTATATCAAATTCATCTCCCAATAGATAATTATTAGCTTCTGCATGTCTCGTCACGCATGCAGTTATTCCACCTCTGATACCATTTTCTATGAATAGATATTTATCATATTCGTCAAATAATTCTAATTCAATTTTTGTAAATTTTAACATAGCATCAAACGTCAAACCAGGAAGTGTAAAATAATAAGCACAGTCCAATCCATAATTGGATATAGACAAGTCTCTAAAATTTTCAAAAATATCACTTAACAATAATACATCTATTTTAAGATAGAGATTGCTATATTCCCCTAAATTTCTACATTCAAAATGATTCCACACATCTTGCGCATATTTGTATTCAGCATCTGTGATATGACTAGATTCTAGATTGTTATAAAAATCATTTTTTTGTTGGCAACTCAGTATCTTTTAATTTGTCCCAACAATCTGTATAATTATACGGATAAACACCTTTTCTTGTTATAAACGGTAAATCATTTACAGAAAAATGTTTATATGTATGTTTGAAGTTGTCTTTAGGCAAATTATTTGCTAATTTACTAAGACTTGTACTCATAAATTTATAGGTGTCTATAAATCGTAATACAATGCCATTAGTTGTGTTTTTTGAAAATGTTATATATTTTTCACTAGTGTTTGGTATTACTCGAATTTCGTTTGAGTCACAACCTAATTGACGTACAATAAAATGACTATCATAATTTGAACTCCCATGAATAAATATAGGTAAAAATTTTTGATTTTGACGTAATAAATTACAATTATTACACAAGACAGACCTAAATTTACCAGTAATATGACAATGGTCTCTTACTGCTGGCTTAGTCATAGTAAATTCATCGTTACAAGACTCACATTTAGTAGTTGTTTTAAATTTATATTTCTCATCTTTATTTAATTTCCTCATTGGAATATTTATTTTATAAATTTCACCAATAATATTTGCAAGTGATATGAGATATGACATGAAATTTTTGGCTGCATCTAAACCCTGATATATGTATGGATCTGTAGGCAATTTTTCTAAAATGTCTGGTGGTAAAGACGATGCATATTCATCAAGAACTAAATATACACCAAATGACATTGGCTCGTGAATATCATTAAGTATTACACGGTTACTAATCTGTTCATTTATTGGCTTCAACAAACATTCAAAATCTGCGTACACGGCGAAAGGTACTCTAAATTTATAATGGAAATTTTTGAATTTCAAAATATTATTTCCTTCTATAGGCATTTTCACTTTTACTGCTTTTGTATTTTCACATGCTTTTAAATGATCTGATAAAAGTGAGTCTTTATTTTTACCACTATAATGTGTTAAACATCTTCTACAAAAAACTAATTTAGCCTTATGTTTATTTAGTTGATTGTTTAATAATCTTGAAAAATGTTTAATATAAGAATAATGTGCACGTCCCGACTGGTTTGTCAACATCAATAAATCATAATGTTTTATCTTAATAGTTTTACTAATTCTTAATGGATACACTTCATTATCTTTATTTAAACCATATACATTAATACTTATACCTGAATTATTTTTTTCAAATTTACTAATCTGCTTTAAAGGTGTTGGAAAGTCAATACCTTGTAAATTAAACATATCCATAATTTTAAAATATCTCTTGTTAATTACAGTAAGATTTTTTACATCAGTTTTAATATGTGGAACGAGAAGTGACCACAAAAAACATTTATCGTCATGAAAATTTTCAGGATTAATTACAGCATTCTTATTTTGTATACATTTTGGTAAAGGTATGAATGAACTTCCACCTAACGGATTGTATCTACTAAAACGAATTATAATTCCATCAATTTTATCCAAAGACCAACCACTTCCTTTACCCAAATATTCCGACTCTTCGGTACATAATTTTCTAAATAAAACATCTAAAATATCTGAAAAATCTGAATCTTCGGAAACACTAGTATTTTTTGTTTTAAAATAACGCAATTGCTTTTCTTGGGTTAAAAATTTTACATAAGAAGCTTCTACAAGTATATTAAATTTTAACATATTGTAAGTGGATAATAAATCTACAATTAGTCGTATCATTTTTTGTTTAGTACGTCTCAACAACAAACACACATCTCTAACAGTTGACGTATTTTCTAAGTAAAATGTTTTTAATCTGCCTCTAAAGGCGTGATTCCTTTCTAAAAATTCATCATCGTTTTCGATATCATCGTCACTATCAACATCCATTTGTTCAACGGAGCTTACGTCCATTATTATAATTTGTTTTTAAAAAAGAAGCACTATTTAGTTCACTGAAATAATAAAACAATTTTTCTATAAATTTCATAACGTACATTTTTTATTATTTTTTTAATTTCATCTACAACACATATATAATTATTAATATTTAACTACATTCAAAAACCTAATTATTATTAATTTCATCTACAACACATATATAATTATTAGTATTTAACTACATTCAAAAACCTAATTATTTTATTTTTTTTTTAATTTCATCTACAACACATATATAATTATTAGTATTTAACTACATTCAAAAATCTAAAAACTAATTAAAAAAATTGTTTTTATCAGTTGAAATAACATCATGAGTAACATTTTTTATTTTACTTACTCTATCAGCAACATTGCGTATTATTTTATTTGATAATTTCAAAAGATCATCATTAGAATTATTAACAACAAAATAAGCCTTTTTGCTAACTTGTGTCCAATACTGCTTTTCACTTATACATTTTTTCAAATCCTTACAATCCGTAATTTCTATTTTTATTAAATGTGATCCCACCTCACCAGGAGTGACCATTCTTCTTTTTTTATTATCTTTAGTAATCTGAACGGTTTGTTTAATAACAGCAGAAGCTGATTTTTTAGTTACATTAAAATATTTATCTAAATTATCATCATCGTCATCATCAGATGAATTATTCACAATTTCATTAGAACTATGTAATCGTTTTCTTTGAATTTTATTCATTACAGGATTTATAAAAGTCATTGCGTTTTTCAAAGTTTCAACTGAAATTTTATTTATAAATGCCAATATGGCTTAAATTTAGAGACTATTTTTTGTGTATATTATTAATTTTTTGTATATTATTAATTTTTGTGTTAACTTACTACATGCTACTGACGTAAGATAAATATGTATTAATAATATATTTAATCTCCATGTTAATAATTTATTTTTTATTCATTAGTCAATTAGGGGTTGGGAGCATTCTATTGCACTTGGCAACTGCACAAGAGTAACATCAATTAAAAATTAAAAGTAGGCGACACTGTGAAAGCATATAGGTTAAAACTTTACTATCCCAAAACTATCAAATTTGTGAATATTAAAAAAAATGCCATAAAATAAAAATTTATTATGTTTGGCCAGAAAATAACCTGCTCTGGGTAAACCATAAATATTTACTATAAAATAAATATATAATATTATATATAATAAAATAAATAAATTATCATTTCTTGTTGAAATTCACAACTACTTTTCCAATAGGTTGAAATTAGATGGAAAAAATCATAATTTAAAACATTTTAATACAATTACTGTACTATTCGTAATGATTGTAAATGATGAATTTAACATGTAGAAAAATAATTAATAGTATTTCATTATAGTGTTTTTTAATAGTATGATTCATTGTGTATTTATGTATCTGTAAAATAAAATATTAACAAACATTTATTTTACATACTCTTTTTAATTACTATGCTAGCATATATCTGTTACACTTTATTATTAAAATATTGATAGTATTTGTCTACAAAAACCTTGTTTAGAAAACTGATAGTTCAGAAAAGAAAAGTAAATAAAATCAATTTTAAAAAATGAAAAATTATTTCCTGCCTATTTTCAATCAACTCATTAAAGTGTTGCTATTTGGAAGTGTCTTAAACAAAAGCACTAACAATTATTTGTTATTTTTTTTCTAAAAGAAATTCTCACGTTAAAAATAATTTTGTAATTTTTTTAACATTGACAGTAATTCTAGGTATAGTAATATGTTAAAAGGTTTAATAATTTCATATGCAATGTGCTTCTTTTAAATAATATCAGGGTTAGATGAAAATTTTATAACTATATTTTAATAACAGAAAGTGTTAAAGTTTTATTATTTCAACACAAAATAGATGTTGCTAATGTTACCAATATCCTCTACAGATTAAGAAATTTGTTCTATAGATTTATTATAATATGATCATTAATATTATAACCATCCCAATACCGACATTCTTTTATAGTAAATTAAAAATTTGTGAGTATGTGTAATCACAAGCATACTCAATTATAAGAATATAAACAGTACTGAAATAAACACAAAATGTATTTCAAACTGCCTAGCAATATGTTTTAACGCAGGTATATTTAATTTTTATTTCAGAACTATTTACTATAGATTAAGAAATTTGTTCTATAGATTTATTATAATATGATCATTAATATTATAACCATCCCAATACCGACATTCTTTTATAGTAAATTAAAAATTTGTGAGTATGTGTAATCACAAGCATACTCAATTATAAGAATATAAACAGTACTGAAATAAACACAAAATGTATTTCAAACTGCCTAGCAATATGTTTTAACGCAGGTATATTTAATTTTTATTTCAGAACTATTTACTATAGTATTATGTTGGTAAATAATACTATAAGTGTGGTTATGTTTATAATGACATGCGCCGGATTGTTTGTTAAGCGCGTTTTCCATATTAAGATTACACCAAAGGCATAATAATGCGCGTTGTATACTAATCAAAGGCTGATTTAAACTTTTATCGCCTGGTCTTATTGAGTTAACTGTTGACCCTATTAAGATTACGAGCATTCAACATACGCAAATTAAACTTTAAACATTTTAGCGTCTATCACAGTAGTTATCAGTTCGCATTTTCTGTATTCAATTTAACTTAAAGTAATTATTATTTTAATTGTAATACTAAACTTTTTAACTTGTTTAATATATTAGCATTGTTAGAATATTTACTGCATTCAACTCCAAAAACGTCTAACTCGTTGACTTGTGCTTTAACTACTGTGTTTAAAAATTCACTGTAGCCTAAAATAGTGTTATTCTTAAAGAAATATAATAATCCATCTGTAAATCTAAAAACGGACTCCATATTACCAGGTAAGAATGAAAATGTATCAGAAATTAACCCATAACTCTTAATTTGAAAATTACATTCATCTAATAACATATAATAGTTTGTATTAAAGAAAATATATGTATTTCCTTTATAACTGTTTACGACCCCATTTATAATCATTGAAGATCTGCCTCCTAATATTGAAATATGTTTTGGATAACCACTAACAAGTTTTAAAGACGGAAAATCTAACATAAAAATATATTGATCAGCAAAAAAGACAATTTGCTCAGTTGGTCTCTGATAAATAAAATCAAATTTTGTAAAATTTTCTGGTAAAAAAATTAACCAGTCTACAATTAGTTGTGCTTTGTTAACAACTGTCTTATCTTGTAAATTTACCGACCAAAACCATTTT
Source organism: Prosapia bicincta (assembly GCA_036971475.1). NCBI lineage: Eukaryota > Metazoa > Arthropoda > Insecta > Hemiptera > Cercopidae > Prosapia > Prosapia bicincta. The sequence goes on along the minus strand of JBAIZL010000001.1, from coordinate 232,603,508 downwards.
TCATAAAAAATATATAATTGATGATTGATAACTAGAAAAGTTTTTAAATTCTTCAAATCACACAAATTCGGTGAATCTTCTTTATCTTGTTTTACACGTTCTGTAACGGATTTTGAAGGTCTTGTCGTTGTTGATATAGTGTCTTTAGGTCCATATAAGGTTTGTATTGCTAAAATGTCGTCCGCTGACAGTTCATCATTCATATTCTGATAATATGGATACATTACTGAAGTCGGGTCGTTTGAGTGGCTTATACCCAGAGTATGGCCTATTTCATGAATTAAGACACTTAATAAAAAAATTTTACCTTGATCACATTTTAAAATGTCTCTTTCTAAACACCATAATTCATCACTGTCAATGTGTATTTCACGAGTGCTTTGATTAACATTGGGATGAAATGCATGCGCCAAAACACCGCCTTCACCGTCAAATGTATTTGTACAAAAAATCGATGATCTTTGAAGTTTATGCACACCTTTTTTATAGGAAATTAATATATCAACGTTCGATCTGTCATTTACAAAAACCAAATCTGTATGCTTTTCCCAAATTTTAAACGCTTGTTTCGCTAATTCTTTTACCTGACGCGTTGCTACAACGAAATACCATTTTAATACTTTCTTATGCCACTTTTCAGAAGATAACCGAAAGGGGTAAATTGTATCTTTAAGACCACATCTAGGTATTCGCATAAATTGTAAATTTTCATTAGTTATTTTACCATTTATCGTTAAATTGTAATACTCTTGAAATAATAAAATTGCGTCAGATACTAATGTCAAATTAATATTTGAAATATCAGTGCTGTTAGATATATTCAAATAACCAAATTCGTTCAAATAATTTAAAACAAAATCAAGATTTTCTTCTTTACATCGTTTTACTATTTCACTTTCACCTGAACATGTATTCAAATCAAACAGATCTTTTATTGCATAGTTTTTCACAATTAAAACAGTCACAAAAATTACCAATGTACATAACATATTAGTAAATAGTATTGTATCCAGCGTTAATATATTGTTACCCTAGCGCATCACGCAAAGTACTGACACGCATCTGAAAAATCAGTTTCAGCCATTTTGAAACAGTGTTATCTGTTGCGAACGTCACACCAGTCATCTTGAATGACGCAGTTCCCCTGCCTCGAAACTGTTCTCCCACTCGTTCCCCCACAGTTTTCCCACTCGTTCCCCCCACAGTTTTCCCACTCGTTCCCCCCACAGTTTTCCCACTCGTTCCCCCACAGTTTTCCCACTCGTTCCCCTACAGTTTTCCCACTCGTTCCCCCCACAGTTTTCCCACTCGTTCCCCCCACAACACCGCGCCTTCTCCTCTTTCTCCTCCATCCCCTCCACGTCCTTCCCCTCCCGCCGATACCCGTACGCATTTGGTCATGCGTGCACGCATTTGGTCATGCGTGTACGCATTTGGTCACGCCCCCGCCAATTACCCCCCGCCAATACTCGCGTCCCTTACTACTTATGTCCTCTACCTGTATTGCTAATTAATTTTAGTTTTAAACTTCGAGAGTTTCAAACGTGAGAGGGCCTTGCGGAGGTTTACTCAAACATTAACCACAAACACCCTTGACCATTTAAACGGTTTAAGATTTTATTTTTAGGTGTCTTCAAAATTATACTGTATAAATGCATTGAAAATAATTTCAGAAATCATTATTGTACAATTTTAATTTTCTTAATATTTTGCGTTTTTAAAAGGTGTAAACAATGTATTCCACTGTTTTCATTACGGGGGAGGGTGTTTGCGGGTTATTTTTCTGTAATGAAGTAATTCAACGTCTACACATAATAAATATCTTATCGTGATGGTAGGCCCTACCTATAAGAATATGAAATTAATTATAATATTTAATGAAATTAGGAATATTTTTATTCAAATATATAACCCTAAAAGTTATTTGATAACACAAATATTACTTTTATAATACAACAGGTTCTAGCAGAATCTTATAGTCTTTATTGAAAAAGTAATTGCTCATTTCTAAGTTTACTAGTCACAACTAGTGTAGAGTGAACATGACTTGCTCTCACGAGAGTTATGTTTCTTCTTGCAGTTCTCCCTCACTTTTCTGGTTCATTACCACAGTATTTTTCGTTTATTACTAAAAAAAGGTTCTTTTCTATTGTAAAACTGCACTGTAGCAGCCAGAATTTTAGCGGGATTTTCTCTATAACGTCAAAATCCGACAACATTTCAACAAATTGTCCATTATCGTCATTTTCAGATTGACCTATTATGTCTTCATTTGTTTCATTTACAATTTCATTGACTTATTCGTCAGGTTTATCATCTGGCAAAGAGACTCGTTTTCATCAGAACCATCAAAGAGCTGTCTAACAAAATTGCATTTTACCAATTCTCTTCTCTTCAAATGGAACAAAAGCAAAATGTGAAACTTAGATACTAAAAAGACACAAAACGCTAAATTAATAATACCAACAAAAACTGTCATAATTTAACCCCACAAAGTCTTTTGTAATGTAAATAACTGCACGAGGAAACTCCGCACAAATCACTTAGACGAAAGGGCGCTTGCGGACGAAACCTCCGCAATCTGATTGCACGTGACAAAGATTTAATTCACACCAAAGCTACGAGGAAAAAATGAACAAAAATAGGTTGTGTCGTTTCATAGAATGCAGGTTTTGAAGTAATGAGCCGGAGATAAACTTCTGACAATTGCAAAGACATGTTCTTAAAAAATAATCATACGTGTGGAGAAAAGTTCTGCATGCGCCATCTCGAAGGTTAATAAGAGTCGTATTAGATTACCAGGAAAAATATTTGTTTACAGCTTGCTCTAAGTAACTTGAGATCCATAATTACAGTCGAATATAGTCATGGCTCAGTGGTGATTTATATTAAACAAACACTTTTAAAACTAATATATTAAACGTTTTTAAAATACTAAATAAATACTTGTCAGTTTCTTTCTAGTAGATCCGTTCAAATACTTGAAAGATCCTTTGAAGCAGAAATTTGTCTGGTTATATTCACGTAATAAAATATACAACGAGCATAACCTCTCTAACTAAACTCCTTGCTTCCTTCAGGAAATGTCTTTCGTCGCAAACGCTCAAAGTAAAGAGAAAATTCTAGCAACATTAAGAGTAATGAAAAACCTACTTGAACTGAGTGTGCTTTTAGAATGAAGAAAATGTTTTCATCAACTTGTGCCATTGTTTCTCCGACGCAGCAGCACTCTTTACAATTAAAACCCATTTGTTGTATTAACTTGTATTAATATAACTTCCCGCCTCCTTCCAGCTTCTTGTGCTTAAAACTGGTTTTGTATAATTTGTTTACTAAAAACACTTGAGTGTGTACATATACAGTTTTTCTTGTAATCACTTTTCATTTGCAAGTTTATGTTATTAAACAAGAATCTTACGCAAAATGTTTGGTGTGTAACGATTTCGCAGGTGTTAAGAACGTACAGGAATTCTCACACACCAGCCTTCTACAAGAGCTTGTAGCAACAGCCTTCTACAAGAGCTTGTAGCACCAGCCTTCTACAACAGCTTGTAGCACCAGCCTTCTACAACAGCTTGTAGCACCAGCCTTCTACAACAGCTTGTAGCACGAGCCTTCTAAAAGAGCTTGTACCCTTCTAAATAACCTAAAAATATGAACGTGGAAAGTAATAAGCTATCGAAAGTCGAGTCACATATAAACCAATGAAATACTGGTTTAAGTACATTAAAGTGTCAGTGATCATATATATAAGTTACGTGTTTTATAAAGCTCGAAAGTTCATATTATTCGTTCACATACCTTATATATATATATATATATATATATATATATATATATGTGTGTGTGTGTGTGTGTGTGTGTGTGTGTGTGTGTGTGTGTGTGTGTGTGTGTGTGTGTGTGTGTGTGTGTGTGTGTGTGTGTGTGTGTGTGTATGTGTGTGTGTATGTGTGTGTGTGTGTGTGTGTGTGTTGCAACGGTATGAATTACCGTTCAAATTAAGAAATTAATAATTTCCTATTGTTTAAATAACAATTTTAATATTTCAATAATAAGGTTTTAATTTATGGTATAATAAACATAGTAAAGAATCAAGAAGTCAGTAAAATTTTGAATAAGTATTATTAAGACAAATTAAAAGTTATGATAGCATGAAACTGTAATAACTAACTAAATTTGACAAACGAGAGTGAAGTGAAAATTTTCTAAGTGCCAAAAAATGCTAACTTGAAAACTAGGCCACGTAGAACTATCATGACATTTTGAAATGATCAGAAAAATCCATAATCAACAATAGTGAAAACAGAATTTAAACAACTCAAATAACAAAAACGTTACAGCCATTTTAAAATAATAGACATTTTTCAGTGTTCTAAAACAGATAACAAAATTATGCAGGTTAAAACTGATACGTTGTCCAACCCGCCCGTACAAGAAAAGAAGCACGGAAATAGCGACGAGCTTAGAACGGAGGGGAAGGGTTACATAGCCGCAATAAATACAGGAACTGAAGGACCTGTAAAGCAATTTTAATACGAGATGCTAACGGTCGTAATGTCGGTCAGAGCCTAGGACAACCACCATAAGGCCAGATGGGACCAAAATAGCCACGTGTCCGCCGTCTACTTCCATCTATGGACGAGGGCTTCAGACTCAGCCTCCGGGACGTGAAGGACTTCCATCGACTGACCAGGGATCGCAACTTCCGATGTCCAGGGACCATGGAATCCAGACGAAAGGACTCTAGGACCGGCAGGGAAATCCTTAGCAAGTCATTTTCTGTATTATATACAAATTAACGTCAAATTTAGTCAGTTAAATTTATTAAATTCAAATTACCAATTAAACTTAAACAATGACTTCATGCTATGTTGAAAAATTAAATAAATCTTAAAAGTAATAAAATAAAACAAAAATGTTTAAATAATGAATAATAAATATTAAATTTACAAAGTGGTTTTGGCCATAAGCCAATCATTTTCAAGAAGACCAGAATTATTGAATCATATAAATTTTAAAATTATTTATAATAAAAGGTGAATTTACCAATTCAATCTTGAAATGAGAAGATAAAATATTTTAATATGTTATTTGGAAATAATTTTGTTTAAAAATGTATCAATGTAATTAATGAATTGTATATGAAATGTAGGATTTAAATAGGTGAAAAATAACGAACTTTTAATTAATTATTTGTGAAGATAAAGAGAGAGTTAAATGTGTTTTATATGAAAAGGTAATTATTTTAGTTTAAAATCAGTAATTAAATGCTTTATAAAAACTTACAGTATTTGAATTTATCCTGTGTTGAACAACCAATAAAAACTTTTAGTTTTTTCCAACTGATAAATAATGATTATAAAATCAAAGTACAGTTTTAATTAATTTTCAATAATTAATAAATATCTAAAATTAAGAACCTAATGTTTCTTCAAACGAGTTCTCCCTGAGAACAATTTTATTGAGCTATTCTAAAAATTAGTTGTTTTTTTTGCATTGAAGCCCAGAGACGATGTCTACTTGCAGATCATGTTTAAAGAACACAGGAGCCTTTAAAAAAGGTATCTTAAACATGATCATATTTTGCACGTCCCCTTGCTGTGCCTGCAGATCTCATGAAGTGGTAAAATTCTTTGAAAATTTTGTGTATTCACATAAATGTTGTTTCTTTCCAGCTGACTATTTTACTGACATGTGTGACTAAATACAGACCTAACAAACCTGCCAACCAACTTAGGGGAGGTCATACAAACGTTAAGGTAGAAGTCAGCGGGAATAGGCTTGCATTTAGGCGTGGTACGTTACGCGGGAACACAAGACAAAATTTAGGGATCTTAACACGGTACACAAAACGGTGTGAGCAGCAGATATATAAATATAAAATAAATAATTTCTGCAACAACAAAACACCGACCGAACCGAAGCGGAACGGCGGGGAGACGTTGCAGTGTGTGTGTGTGTGTGTGTGTGTGTGTGTGTGTGTGTGTGTGTATACATATTATACAAACACAAATAGTCCATACAATATATGTGAATTACTTTTTTCTTACTAAGTATATATTTTTCAATGCACGTATATCATATTAATTTAATTTAAGTGAACTATGTCTTTTAGCAATATCTTCGAGTTAAACTATATTTTAAATCGCATTTTTGTAGAATTAAAAAAATGTATTTTGTAATTAATTTCTATAAGTGTGCATATAGTTTATTACCTTTTCGTCTTTTATATTAAATTAACTAAATACAATTCTCAATACCCATGAGCTACAGGTTTCATCAGAGTCATTACCCGCTAGCACATTCACTTCACAACCAATCAAAGTTCTCAATAGAAAGGTATTAAATTGCATTATATTGCTAAAGTTGTTTGGTTATAAACAACTGCAACTGTAGTCGTCAATGGGGGTTACAATCACAAATTGCAATTTCATAATAAGTTGTTTTATGCGGGATATTACGTTGCATTTATTGTTCTTTAGACATTACACCCAGGGCTGCAGAATCGATTGTAGATGGTTGTAGTTACACGCTGGATAATGCCATTTTAGAAAACATTGCGTAATAGGTCAATTATCGTCCGTAGACATCAGATGCAGGGCTGGAGAATCGATTGTAGATGGTTGTAGTTACACGCTGGATAATGCCATTTTAGAAAACATTGCGTAATAGGTCAATTATCGTCCGTAGACATCAGATGCAGGGCTGGAGAATCGATTGTAGATGGTTGTAGTTACACGCTGGATAATGACATTTTAAAAAACATCGCGTAATAGGTCGATTATCGTCCGTAGACATCAGATGCAGGGCTGGAGAATCGATTGTAGATGGTTGTAGTTACACGCTGGATAATGACATTTTAGAAAACATTACGTAATAGGTCGATTATCGTCCGTAGACATCAGATGCAGGGCTGCAGAATCGATTGTAGATGGTTGTAGTTACACGCTGGATAATGACATTTTAGAAAACATTGCGTAATAGGTCGATTATCGTCCGTAGACATCAGATGCAGGGCTGCAGAATCGATTGTAGATGGTTGTAGTTACACGCTGGATAATGACATTTTAGAAAACATTGCGTAATAGGTCGATTATCTTCCGTAGACATCAGATGCAGGGCTGGAGAATCGATTTTAGACGTCGTTACCGACTGGGTAAAGACTGTTTGGAGAACATTGCGCAATATAAAGGCTGTAGTGATGTAACTTAGCTTCATTTCCAGACATTATGTTGAGGGGTTGTCACTTCCGTTATTCTTCCAACGAGTTACGCAACTGCTTAGAGGCATTGCAGTTTAAAATATAGTAACTCTATCATTTGATTGAATTGGAAGGCAAAGTGCTCTAGCTGTAAGAGATACCAAAGGCCCCGGGTGCGATCCTCGCTTACGGCCAAACATAGTTTAGGTGTTTCTCGAAACCTCAATCTGTGAAAACTAAAGCTAAGTTCCAACATAGGGGGAAAACAGGATGTCAAAGCATAATGTACTACGGTTCTCATTATCTTGGTTCCTTAGCGCATGCCCCGAGCAAGAGACCTGCTCAATTTCTTCTAAGCCATTTGCAGTGTAAAATGTAGTAACTATAGCGCATGTCCCGAGTAAGGGACCTGCTCAATTCCTTCTAAACCATTTGCAGTACAAAATGTAGTCACTATAGCGCATGTCCCTAAGGGACCTACTCAATTTCTTCTAAGCCATTTGCAGTATAGAATGTTGTCACTATAGCGATGTCCCGAGTAAGGGACCTGCTCAATTTCTTCTAAGCCATTTGCAGTATAAAATGTTGTCACTATAGAGCATGACCCGAGTAAGGGACCTGCTCAATTTCTTCAAAGCCATTTGCATTATAAAATGTAGTCATTATAGCGCATGTCCCGAGTAAGGGACCTGATCAATTTCTTCTAAGCCATTTGCAGTACAAAATGTAGTAACTATAGCGCATGTCCCGAGTAAAGGACCTGCTCAATTTCTTCTGAGCCATTTGCAGTACACAATGTAGTCACTATAGCGCATGTACCGAGTAAGGCACCTGCTCAATTTCTTCTAAGCCATTTGCAGTATAAAATGTAGTAACTATATCGCATGTCCCGAGTAAGGTACCTGCTCAATTTCTTCTGAGCCATTTGCAGTACACAATGTAGTCACTATAGCGCATGTCCCGAGTAAGGGACCTGCTCAATTTCTTCTGAGCCATTTGCAGTACACAATGTAGTCACTATAGCGCATGTACCGAGTAAGGCACCTGCTCAATTTCTTCTAAGCCATTTGCAGTATAAAATGTAGTAACTATATCGCATGTCCCGAGTAAGGTACCTGCTCAATTTCTTCTAAGCCATTTGCAGTATAAAATGTAGTAACTATAGCGCATGTCCCGAGTAAGGGACCTGCTCAATTTCTTCTAAGCCATTTGCAGTGTAAAATGTAGTCACTATAGCGCATGTCCCGAGTAAGGGACCTGCTCAATTTCTTCTAAGCCATTTGCAGTATAAAATGTAGTCACTATAACGCATGTCCCGAGTAAGGGACCTGCTCAATTTCTTCTAAGCCATTTGCAGTGTAAAATGTAGTCACTATAGCGCATGTCCCGAGTAAGGGACCTGCTCAATTTCTTCTAAGCCATTTGCAGTATAAAATGTAGTCACTATAGCGCATGTCCCGAGTAAGGGACCTGCTCAATTTCTTCTAAGCCATTTGCAGTGTAAAATGTAGTCACTATAGCGCATGTCCCGAGTAAGGGACCTGCTCAATTTCTTCTAAGCCATTTGCAGTGTAAAATGTAGTCACTATAGCGATGTCCCGAGTAAGGGACCTGCTCAATTTCCTCTAAGCCATTTGCAGTATAAAATGTAGTCACTATAGCGCATGTCCCGAGTAAGGGACCTGCTCAATTTCCTCTAAGCCATTTGCAGTACAAAATGTAGTAACTATAGCGATGTCCCGAGTAAGGGACCTGCTCAATTTCTTCTAAGCCATTTGCAGTATAAAATGTAGTCACTATAGCGCATGTCCCGAGTAAGGGACCTGCTCAATTTCTTCTAAGCCATTTGCAGTATAAAATGTAGTCACTATAACGCATGTCCCGAGTAAGGGACCTGCTCAATTTCTTCTAAGCCATTTGCAGTGTAAAATGTAGTCACTATAGCGCATGTCCCGAGTAAGGGACCTGCTCAATTTCTTCTAAGCCATTTGCAGTATAAAATGTAGTCACTATAGCGCATGTCCCGAGTAAGGGACCTGCTCAATTTCTTCTAAGCCATTTGCAGTGTAAAATGTAGTCACTATAGCGCACGTCCCGAGTTAGGGACCTGCTAAATTTCTTCTAAGCCATTCGCAGTATAAAATGTAGTCACTATAGCGCATGTCCCGAGTAAGGGACCTGCTCAATTCCTTCTAAGCCATTTGCAGTATAAAATGTAGTCACTATAGCGCATGTCCCGAGTATGGGACCTGCTAAATTTCTTCTAAGCCATTCGCAGTATAAAATGTAGTCACTATAGCGCATGTCCGAGTAAGGGACCTGCTAAATTTCTTCTAAGCCATTTGCAGTATAAAATGTAGTCACTATAGCGCATGTCCCGAGTAAGGGACCTGCTCAATTTCTTCTAAGCCATTTGCAGTATAAAATGTAGTCACTATAGCGCATGTCCCGAGTAAGGGACCTGCTCAATTTCTTCTAAGCCATTTGCAGTATAAAATGTAGTCACTATAGCGCATGTCCCGAGTAAGGGACCTGCTAAATATCTTCTAAGCCATTTGCAGTATAAAATGTAGTCACTATAGCGCATGTCCCGAGTAAGGGACCTGCTCAATTCCTTCTAAGCCATTTGCAGTATAAAATGTAGTCACTATAGCGCATGTCCCGAGTATGGGACCTGCTAAATTTCTTCTAAGCCATTCGCAGTATAAAATGTAGTCACTATAGCGCATGTCCGAGTAAGGGACCTGCTAAATTTCTTCTAAGCCATTTGCAGTATAAAATGTAGTCACTATAGCGCATGTCCCGAGTAAGGGACCTGCTCAATTTCTTCTAAGCCATTTGCAGTATAAAATGTAGTCACTATAGCGCATGTCCCGAGTAAGGGACCTGCTCAATTTCTTCTAAGCCATTTGCAGTATAAAATGTAGTCACTATAGCGCATGTCCCGAGTAAGGGACCTGCTAAATATCTTCTAAGCCATTTGCAGTATAAAATGTAGTCACTATAGCGCATGTCCCGAGTAAGGGACCTGCTCAATTTCTTCTAAGCCATTTGCAGTATAAAATGTAGTCACTATAGCGCATGTCCCGAGTAAGGGACCTGCTAAATTTCTTCTAAGCCATTTGCAGTATAAAATGTAGTCACTATAGCGCATGTCCCGAGTAAGGGACCTGCTAAATTTCTTCTAAGCCATTTGCAGTATAAAATGTAGTCACTATAGCGCATGTCCCGAGTAAGGGACCTGCTCAATTTCTTCTAAGCCATTTGCAGTATAAAATGTAGTCACTATAGCGCATGTCCCGAGTAAGGGACCTGCTAAATTTCTTCTAAGCCATTTGCAGTATAAAATGTAGTCACTATAGCGCATGTCCCGAGTAAGGGACCTGCTCAATTTCTTCTAAGCCATTTGCAGTACAAAATGTAGTCACTATAGCGCATGTCCCGAGTAAGGTACCTGCTCAATTTCTTCTAAGCCATTTGTAGTACAAAATGTAGTCACTATAGCGCATGTCCCGAGTAAGGGACCTGCTCAATTTCTTCTAAGCCATTTGCAGTATAAAATGTAGTCACTATAGCGCATGTCCCGAGTAAGGGACCTGCTAAATTTCTTCTAAGCCATTTGTAGTACAAAATGTAGTCACTATAGCGCATGTCCCGAGTAACGTACCTGCCCAATTTCTTCTAAGCCATTTGTAGTACAAAATGTAGTCACTATAGCGCATGTCCCGAGTAAGGTACCTGCTCAATTTCTTCTAAGCCATTTGTAGTACAAAATGTAGTCACTATAGCGCATGTCCCGAGTAAGGTACCTGCTCAATTTCTTCTAAGCCATTTGTAGTACAAAATGTAGTCACTATAGCGCATGTCCCGAGTAAGGTTCCTGCTAAATTTCTTCTAAGCCATTTGTAGTACAAAATGTAGTCACTATAGCGCATGTCCCGAGTAAGGGACCTGCTCAATTTCTTCTAAGCCATTTGTAGTACAAAATGTAGTCACTATAGCGCATGTCCCGAGTAAGGGACCTGCTCAATATCTTCTAAGCCATTTGCAGTATAAAATGTAGTCACTATAGCGCATGTCCCGAGTAAGGTACCTGCTCAATTTCTTCTAAGCCATTTGTAGTACAAAATGTAGTCACTATAGCGCATGTCCCGAGTAAGGTACCTGCTCAATTTCTTCTAAGCCATTTGCAGTATAAAATGTAGTCACTATAGCGATGTCCCGAGTAAGGGACCTGCTAAATATCTTCTAAGCCATTTGCAGTATAAAATGTAGTCACTATAGCGCATGTCCCGAGTAAGGTACCTGCTCAATTTCTTCTAAGCCATTTGCAGGATAAAATGTAGTCACTATATCGCATGTCCCGAGTAAGGGACCTGCTCAATTTCTTCTAAGCCATTTGCAGTATAAAATGTAGTCACTATAGCGCATGTCCCGAGTAAGGTACCTGCTCAATTTCTTCTAAGCCATTTGCAGTATAAAATGTAGTCACTATAGCGCATGTCCCGAGTAAGGTACCTGCTCAATTTCTTCTAAGCCATTTGCAGTATAAAATGTAGTCACTATAGCGATGTCCCGAGTAAGGGACCTGCTCAATTTTTTCTAAGCCATTTGCAGTATAAAATGTAGTCACTATAGCGCATGTCCCGAGTAAGGGACCTGCTAAATTTCTTCTAAGCCATTTGCAGTATAAAATGTAGTCACTATAGCGCATGTCCCGAGTAAGGGACCTGCTAAATTTCTTCTAAGCCATTTGCAGTATAAAATGTAGTCACTATAGCGCATGTCCCGAGTAAGGGACCTGCTAAATTTCTTCTAAGCCATTTGCAGTATAAAATGTAGTCACTATAGCGCATGTCCCGAGTAAGGGACCTGCTAAATTTCTTCTAAGCCATTTGCAGTATAAAATGTAGTCACTATAGCGCATGTCCCGAGTAAGGGACCTGCTAAATTTCTTCTAAGCCATTTGCAGTATAAAATGTAGTCACTATAGCGCATGTCCCGAGTAAGGGACCTGCTAAATTTCTTCTAAGCCATTTGCAGTATAAAATGTAGTCACTATAGCGCATGTCCCGAGTAAGGGACCTGCTCAATTTCTTCTAAGCCATTTGCAGTATAAAATGTAGTCACTATAGCGCATGTCCCGAGTAAGGTACCTGCTCAATTTCTTCTAAGCCATTTGCAGTATAAAATGTAGTCACTATAGCGCATGTCCCGAGTAAGGTACCTGCTCAATTTCTTCTAAGCCATTTGCAGTATAAAATGTAGTCACTATAGCGATGTCCCGAGTAAGGGACCTGCTCAATTTCTTCTAAGCCATTTGCAGTATAAAATGTAGTCACTATAGCGCATGTCCCGAGTAAGGGACCTGCTAAATTTCTTCTAAGCCATTTGCAGTATAAAATGTAGTCACTATAGCGCATGTCCCGAGTAAGGGACCTGCTAAATTTCTTCTAAGCCATTTGCAGTATAAAATGTAGTCACTATAGCGCATGTCCCGAGTAAGGGACCTGCTAAATTTCTTCTAAGCCATTTGCAGTATAAAATGTAGTCACTATAGCGCATGTCCCGAGTAAGGGACCTGCTAAATTTCTTCTAAGCCATTTGCAGTATAAAATGTAGTCACTATAGCGCATGTCCCGAGTAAGGGACCTGCTAAATTTCTTCTAAGCCATTTGCAGTATAAAATTTAGTCACTATAGCGCATGTCCCGAGTAAGGGACCTGCTAAATTTCTTCTAAGCCATTTGCAGTATAAAATGTAGTCACTATAGCGCATGTCCCGAGTAAGGTACCTGCTCAATTTCTTCTAAGCCATTTGCAGTATAAAATGTAGTCACTATAGCAGATGTCCCGAGTAAGGGACCTGCTAAATTTCTTCTAAGCCATTTGCAGTATAAATTGTAGTCACTATAGCGCATGTCCCGAGTAAGGTACCTGCTCAATTTCTTCTAAGTCATTTGCAGTATAAAATGTAGTCACTATAGCGCATGTCCCGAGTAAGGTACCTGCTCAATTTCTTCTAAGCCATTTGCAGTATAAAATGTAGTCACTATAGCGCATGTCCCGAGTAAGGGACCTGCTCAATTTCTTCTAAGCCATTTGCAGTATAAAATGTAGTCACTATAGCGCACGTCCCGAGTAAGGGACCTGCTAAATTTCTTCTAAGCCATTTGCAGTATAAAATGTAGTCACTATAGCGCACGTCCCGAGTAAGGGACCTGCTAAATTTCTTCTAAGCCATTCGCAGTATAAAATGTAGTCACTATAGCGCATGTCCCGAGTAAGGGACCTGCTCAATTCCTTCTAAGCCATTTGCAGTATAAAATGTAGTCACTATAGCGCATGTCCCGAGTATGGGACCTGCTAAATTTCTTCTAAGCCATTCGCAGTATAAAATGTAGTCACTATAGCGCATGTCCGAGTAAGGGACCTGCTAAATTTCTTCTAAGCCATTTGCAGTATAAAATGTAGTCACTATAGCGCATGTCCCGAGTAAGGGACCTGCTCAATTTCTTCTAAGCCATTTGCAGTATAAAATGTAGTCACTATAGCGCATGTCCCGAGTAAGGGACCTGCTCAATTTCTTCTAAGCCATTTGCAGTATAAAATGTAGTCACTATAGCGCATGTCCCGAGTAAGGGACCTGCTAAATATCTTCTAAGCCATTTGCAGAATAAAATGTAGTCACTATAGCGCATGTCCCGAGTAAGGGACCTGCTCAATTTCTTCTAAGCCATTTGCAGTATAAAATGTAGTCACTATAGCGCATGTCCCGAGTAAGGGACCTGCTAAATTTCTTCTAAGCCATTTGCAGTATAAAATGTAGTCACTATAGCGCATGTCCCGAGTAAGGGACCTGCTAAATATCTTCTAAGCCATTTGCAATATAAAATGTAGTCACTATAGCGCATGTCCCGAGTAAGGGACCTGCTAAATTGCTTCTAAGCCATTTGCAGTATAAAATGTAGTCACTATAGCGCATGTCCCGAGTAAGGGACCTGCTCAATTTCTTCTAAGCCATTTGCAGTATAAAATGTAGTCACTATAGCGCATGTCCCGAGTAAGGGACCTGCTCAATTTATTCTAAGCCATTTGCAGTATAAAATGTAGTCACTATAGCGCATGTCCCGAGTAAGGGACCTGCTCAATTTCTTCTAAGCCATTTGCAGTATAAAATGTAGTCACTATAGCGCATGTCCCGAGTAAGGGACCTGCTCAATTTCTTCTAAGCCATTTGCAGTACAAAATGTAGTCACTATAGCGCATGTCCCGAGTAAGGTACCTGCTCAATTTCTTCTAAGCCATTTGTAGTACAAAATGTAGTCACTATAGCGCATGTCCCGAGTAAGGGACCTGCTCAATTTCTTCTAAGCCATTTGCAGTATAAAATGTAGTCACTATAGCGCATGTCCCGAGTAAGGGACCTGCTAAATTTCTTCTAAGCCATTTGTAGTACAAAATGTAGTCACTATAGCGCATGTCCCGAGTAACGTACCTGCCCAATTTCTTCTAAGCCATTTGTAGTACAAAATGTAGTCACTATAGCGCATGTCCCGAGTAAGGTACCTGCTCAATTTCTTCTAAGCCATTTGTAGTACAAAATGTAGTCACTATAGCGCATGTCCCGAGTAAGGTACCTGCTCAATTTCTTCTAAGCCATTTGTAGTACAAAATGTAGTCACTATAGCGCATGTCCCGAGTAAGGTTCCTGCTAAATTTCTTCTAAGCCATTTGTAGTACAAAATGTAGTCACTATAGCGCATGTCCCGAGTAAGGGACCTGCTCAATTTCTTCTAAGCCATTTGTAGTACAAAATGTAGTCACTATAGCGCATGTCCCGAGTAAGGGACCTGCTCAATATCTTCTAAGCCATTTGCAGTATAAAATGTAGTCACTATAGCGCATGTCCCGAGTAAGGTACCTGCTCAATTTCTTCTAAGCCATTTGTAGTACAAAATGTAGTCACTATAGCGCATGTCCCGAGTAAGGTACCTGCTCAATTTCTTCTAAGCCATTTGCAGTATAAAATGTAGTCACTATAGCGATGTCCCGAGTAAGGGACCTGCTAAATTTCTTCTAAGCCATTTGCAGTATAAAATGTAGTCACTATAGCGCATGTCCCGAGTAAGGTACCTGCTCAATTTCTTCTAAGCCATTTGTAGTACAAAATGTAGTCACTATAACGCATGTCCCGAGTAAGGTACCTGCTCAATTTCTTCTAAGCCATTTGCAGTATAAAATGTAGTCACTATAGCGATGTCCCGAGTAAGGGACCTGCTAAATTTCTTCTAAGCCATTTGCAGTATAAAATGTAGTCACTATAGCGCATGTCCCGAGTAAGGTACCTGCTCAATTTCTTCTAAGCCATTTGCAGTATAAAATGTAGTCACTATAGCGCATGTCCCGAGTAAGGTACCTGCTCAATTTCTTCTAAGCCATTTGCAGTATAAAATGTAGTCACTATAGCGATGTCCCGAGTAAGGGACCTGCTCAATTTCTTCTAAGCCATTTGCAGTATAAAATGTAGTCACTATAGCGCATGTCCCGAGTAAGGGACCTGCTAAATTTCTTCTAAGCCATTTGCAGTATAAAATGTAGTCACTATAGCGCATGTCCCGAGTAAGGGACCTGCTAAATTTCTTCTAAGCCATTTGTAGTACAAAATGTAGTCACTATAGCGCATGTCCCGAGTAAGGGACCTGCTAAATTTCTTCTAAGCCATTTGCAGTATAAAATGTAGTCACTATAGCGCATGTCCCGAGTAAGGGACCTGCTAAATTTCTTCTAAGAAATTTGCAGTATAAAATGTAGTCACTATAGTGCATGTCCCGAGTAAGGGACCTGCTAAATTTCTTCTAAGCCATTTGCAGTATAAAATGTAGTCACTATAGCGTATGTCCCGAGTAAGGGACCTGCTCAATTTCTTCTAAGCCATTTGCAGTACAAAATGTAGTCACCATAGCGCATGTCCCGAGTAAAGTACCTGCTCAATTTCGTCTAAGCCATTTGCAGTATAAAATGTAGTCACTATAGCGCATGTCCCGAGTAAGGGACCTGCTCAATTTCTTCTAAGCCATTTGCAGTATAAAATGTTGTCATTATAGCGATGTCCCGAGTAAGGGACCTGCTCAATTTCTTCTAAGCCATTTGCAGTGTAAAATGTAGTAACTATAGCGATGCCCCGAGTTTATTTTTTCTTCTAAATCATTTGCAGTATAAAATGTAATCACTATTTTACTTCTTAATCAAAATCCATACCTCCAGATATTGCCTATAATATTGATTACTTCTGGAATTATTCTCTTAAAATCTTACTCTGACTAATACAATTTAACATAAGCTAAGAGTGGACAAGTGAAGTGGCCTTCTCTTGGTAGACGCTATTGTACATCATGGCACAAGGTGAAGGTAATTTTCAACTTTACACAGCCAGTTAGTGTTTGTGAATGTTATTATCGTTTATTCTTTAAAAACAGTGACTTATCGAGTATTTTGTAATATGCCTATTCTAATATAGCTAACATAGCTATTTAGATCTGTTGCAATAGTCTATTAATATAACAAAGTACTGTATTTTATAAAAATTTTGATTAAAATAATCCTGCATGTCGTAAAATGAGGTTAATTGTGTCCTTTTAAAATAATAATTTTACGTCCGTCAGTAATTTGTATCACTATTTCTACACGTTTCTGTATATTCTCTGCTTTATCATGGTAAAATTGTTTTGCAATATTGATAACGTCTAAAAATGAGCGCCTGTGTGATTTAGTGGGGAGAACGATTGATAATCAAATTTACGGTACCGGTTTCGATCCTCACTGGTAGCAAAGAATTTTTTTGTGGTTTTTTACACCCGTGTGTGCTCGTTCTATGAAAGTTAAGCCTTATGTAAACCATTATGTTTAAACATAGGATTCGTAATCGCTACGCTCAAGTAGTACTGTCAAGTTATTAACTTTAAAAACTACTGTAAACTGTTTTAACCATAACCCTGGATAATCTCGTGTGATCAACGCATCATCCTATAATCTGTAGCACATGTTATATTCACTCGTCATAATCTCTGCTGTGAGAGACCTGTGCTAGAATTACGTCACCTTGCTGGACCAGAGTTAATGTTTCCTTAATGAATTGAGAGTTAAACGGTTTAGTTTAATAGTAATTAATTATTTAATTTTAGTATTTTACAGTTATTTACTAATGATGTCTTAATATTTGAAGGCGAATGAATAATATAGTTTGAATGGGTAATAATGAACATTGCATATTTTACACTCAGTGGTCGAGGGTACTTCAATACAAACCGAAAGCGCCTGGATCTAAACAAACGATTGTTAGAAACAATTTCAACCTCTGTTTTTAAAAATGTCCTCTTAGGGTACACTAATAGAGGACGGATAAAATGTAGTACTAGCTACATTATCTTCCCTGAATGTATGTATTACCCATTTAAGCCACCTTCTGTCCCTGATAAGCTATTTCAATGGTGTAAATAGAGCTAGTTTACAGTTTTAATAAAATTTATATCTCTCAAATAACAAATCTAAAAACCATAATTCCTAGATACTAGATAATTCCACTCCGTGATTTTTCTACCATTTCTGGGGCAATGGGTCTCTACATCTTATCTACCTTCAAGGTATAGCGACAAAGCGATATAATGCACTCTCCGTGTCGCTGAGATAGAACTATACTAAACAAAATGGATATAACCAAAAGTTAATTCTAAAACCAAAGTTTCGTAAACGAAGTTTAAAATTCCAACGCTTTGAAAAGAAAAGTTTTGCAAAGAAGGAAACGTTCGGACTTTATTCCCATAACTGTTTTGCTGCCGAGAGGAGCTCTTTGATAGTAATGGAGAAGTATGCGTTGTGGAATCCACGTTTCAGATCTTTAGGACAAAGACATTCCTCAGCACACGAGCACGACATACAAGGGCTTCATATTGCCCCACTTTCATTTTTATATAGAAAGAAAACGTGTTCTAAATACGCAATGGAAGATTAAATATATTCTTTTATAGTAAATTTAATTCGTTTTGTTTAAAAAATCTCAGTATTCAAGGAATGTTCGGTCCGCAATATCAAATACGTTTATCAAAATACTCCAAACAATCTACTAAAAAACAATATGTACACTTTTATTGTGTCCTATTTTAAGTGAGCAATCAAGGATAATGTTTATAAACTAAAAACCTTTCTAATAATATACTGACATGAAGGACAAAAAAAAAATGTAATACGATATTTAAATATTCAAGTTTTTACTGGTTAAAAAATATTTAACGAACTGAATTAAACTTGATACTTAAAAAACATTTTCAAATGTGCGGTTTTAAAACATCTTTTCTTAAAAAGTATAGTGGAAATATGTAATTGATTAACGTTATATATAATTTGTTATAATAAAGTTTATTGAGGTACAATATTATTAAATGATAAATAATATTGAATAGGCTGATATAATTTAAACTTAGTACAGTGGGACTACTATACAGAAAGAATGCTAAGCCTGTTATTAATGTAAACCTCATTACTGTAACAATAATATAATCAAATATTATATCTAGTTAAAAATTAGATATTTCATTTAAAAACTACTTAAACACAACCTCCAAGTAACCCTCAAGTATGGACAAAAACCGCTGCATTAATCGGCCGTATTATTTTTGTCTAAGTTTGTGTTTACTTATATTTATATATATAGTGACGTTTACGCTAGTTTTTAATTTAATCTTATATAAAATACTTTCTAATCTAAAGGTCATACAATTTTAAAATAATTTTACATAACCTCAAAATAACCTTTAAATGAAAAAAGGGCAAATGTTAACCTAAAGCATTATACGATTCATGTTTGACACTTGAATATTCAGGACAATCTGTTCTTCATAGGATATCTAATTGAAAATGTCCCAAAGCGAGTCTTTTGTTTACTTTAAAAAGATTCAAATACGCTTGAAAAGTACTCACTGTAAAAATGTAAAGATAACTTACTCTTTGTATTTTCATGTGTATACATATCCGTGTAATAAACGCATAAAACAGATATTAAATTGTATTATACTTTTACGTAACTTATTAAGAGCATTAAACGATACTCTTTCTATTAGTTTTGTCTGATATTATTTTTTTAAACACAAAAAACAGCTTATATTTCTTTACTTGCTTTTTTTTATTGAAAAACATATTCCTGAATCAATAAACTTTATTTTTCTTATAGTATCTGTTGGTCCCTATTGTTCTATAATTATAAAAAATAATTGACATCTTCGAATCACCTTATAAATATTAAAAATATAATTACAACGTATTTTTAATATTAATTAAACCTAATTTGGGCGTGTGTTTAATATGAATACCAAGTATGTCCATTTTAAAGTTTAGACATTTACATGGAAAACTTATGTACTTTAATCTTTACTCTTTATGACCTTGATATTCTAAACAGAGACTTTATAAGATATGTCTTGTACGCCCTGTGCTCGAAACAAACATTTCTGACTTGTTTTCTAAACAATGCGGGGTTTTAATTTCACGTGTGGCCAGCCTGTCGCTCCGTCTCAGCGTCAGAACGCCCTTTTCGTTCTCTTGTAACATACTGAAAGGATTTCACAATATCCATTAACAAGAGCGACTAAAGGATCATACATGAAAAGCTTAAGGCCTTTGTTTAAAGCAACAATGGCAACTTTATAATATACATTGCAAAAATTCTGATAAAAGAACCTTATATAAGAGAGACTCAATAAAGTACATCAACGTTTGAACCAACAAGAAAAGGCTTATTAACGGCGTTTATTATCTGAAATGGTTTTATTAAATAAAAAGATGAGTGTAACAGAATTTTATAATATTATATTTTAATGGGGTTAGTCAATGTAATTGACTATGATTCACAGCAATAAATATAAAGAATAGGTTACGGACATAAAACCATCTAGTAGGGAATATACTGGGGATTATAGTAAAGGTCGATATGTAGAGGTCCCGCTTACTACTTTATCGTAGACATAGAAAGTCGTTTATTGTCCTTGATGATGATGACTGCCATTGAGCAGCACATGAGAAATTTATTTACTGATGTTTTTTGTTTCCGTCTTGGACTTAAGTTTCTAGTTTACACTCAACATTTGATGTACTATTTTCAACGGTGTACATTTATCTATAAAACACAATTCTCTAAAGTATACATTTTCCCACGGTATATTTTTATCTACAGTACATACTTCTCTACAGTGACGAATTTCCACAGTACATATTTCTATATTATACATACTTGCAAATATATACGTTTCTACAGTACACACTTTTCTCCAGCATCCATCTTTTCGCAACACATACATTTCTACAATATACACTATTCTACAGTATACAATTTTATCAAATATAAACTTGTTTGTATTATACAATTTTTTATAACACACACTTCTGCATAGCATACACTTTTATATTGCACATATTCTTCTACACTAGTCTATACACGTTTGTGGATTATACACTCTTCTACAGTACAAAATTCTTTATAGTATACACTTCTCGACAGTAATCGATTAGAATGACTCTAGTTTGTAACTTCTTGTTTGCTAGATTGTATTTTGTTATAAGGTCCTCTGATGATGATGACATGGTCCTCGAAATGTACATAAGGGTTTAATCTTAAGTAACTTGTATTATTTATTATTTTTCATTATGTTTGTGGTATTTCGAAATATTTTGAATATTTTCATTGTATTATGTTACGGTAAACAAATCGGAATGGAATCGGCGATGAATTTACTGTAGATAAAAAAGGAAGAAGTGTAAATTTACCTAACTTTATTCCGTGTATAGGTCGTCATTAAATCTTGTTAAAGGGAACAAACAAACTGCGTTGAAAAACCAAACAAAGTTAAAGCAATTTGGTCTGGTCCATGATAACCATGATATTATCAACCATTATTCAAGAGCTTTAACCTAATATAGGCCTAATATAGTGTACACGAATCTAATATAAAAATTGGCGGTTTTACACTATACAAACTTTGATTTTCTAAAACACGCTAGTTTTTTTAAAGAATGGTAATTTAAACAATATTAACAAATTCTATCAAATGTTTTTTTTAATAACACATTTTAATATTTCCCATACTTTTTCCTCCATAAATTTTACTTTAAAAACTTGTAGAACAAACAAAACAATAAACCGATACGGTGTTTCTTGTCTCTGCGTTGCCACATTTTTTCAACTGTAAACACCATTAGAGACGCCTAACCCATTTTCCTGTAAAGTCACAATTTAGAAGTAAGATTTCTAATTGTTAAGATTTGATTTCGGAAATCAGATATGGCGGTTCTGCTAGCAGATTAAGTTAGTTTAGGTTGGAGTAGTTTGTATTATGATTCTTAAGATTGGGTTAGTCTGTTTATGTTAGGTTGGGTTAGATTAGGTTAGGTTATTTTAGTTCGGGTTGGAGTGTGTTATATTATGTTATTTTAGGTTAGGTTAGGTTATGTTAAGTTAGTTTAAGTTGGAGTGGTTTGTATTATGTTACTTAAGATTGGATTAGTTTGTTTATGTTAGGTTGGGTGAGGTTAGGTTAGGTTATTTTAGTTCAGGTTAGAGTATGATATGTTATGTTATGTAAGGTTGGGTTAGGTTATGTTAAGTTAGTTTAGGTGGGAGTGCTTTGTATGTATTATGTTCCTTTAGTTTGAGTTAGTTTGTTTATGTTACGTTGGGTTAGGTTAGGTTAGGTTATTTTAGATCAGGTTAGATTATGATATGTTATGTTAGGTTGGGTTAGGTTATGTTAAGTTAAATTAGGTTGGAGGGGTTTGTATTATGTTACTTTAGGTTGGATTAGTTTCTTTATGTTAGGTTGGGCTAGTTTGTTTATATTAGGTTGGACTAGTTTGTTTATGTTAGGTTGGGTTAGTTTGTTTATGTTAGGTTGGGTTAGTTTCTTTATGTTAGGTTGGGTTAGTTTGTTTATTAGGTTGGACTAGTTTGTTTATGTTAGGTTGGGTTAGTTTGTTTATGTTAGGTTGGGTTAGTTTCTTTATGTTAGGTTGGGTTATTTTGCTTATGTTAGGTTAGGTTTCAAGTAGAAATAGTTTGAAGCGATAGAACTGGAAGGTTCTCATTTTAATTTGTATTGAATCGAGTCTTGTTTATAATTAGTCAAAATGATACACAATTATAAACGTTTCAATCATTTATTATTCTGAAAATGTCTTTTGATTTTTAAAAATTTTAACTATAGTTTTTTTTTTTTAAATTTTACGCGGCTAGTGGCAATTAAATACTAACGTAAAAGTTGTGAGTTCCAGCTCATTA
Source organism: Prosapia bicincta (assembly GCA_036971475.1). Lineage (NCBI taxonomy): Eukaryota > Metazoa > Arthropoda > Insecta > Hemiptera > Cercopidae > Prosapia > Prosapia bicincta. The sequence goes on along the minus strand of JBAIZL010000001.1, from coordinate 232,580,986 downwards.
GCACCAACAAATTTCTATATGTCTTTTTCAGCCCTCAAAATCAAATCTTCCTTTATATCTGTGTGTCTAAGGTCATCCTGGGGCAATAACGGAGGGGGGATTAAATCCTATTCCCACCCCTATTACCTTTGTGTATACCGTATGATCCAATTAAAACATCCCCTCTGCTTCTCTTAGACTAAATTAGTGGTATAAAAAAATTATAATAACTATATTTTTATTTTTATTTTTAATTTGAGACATTAGAATAAATATTTCAGTAGCATATTTTGTCGACTTGGTTTCAAGAGAATTTCCTCATTATTCAAGTAGCTCGTTAGGAAGAGCCTTGTCTATGAGGAGTTTGTCACTACGCAAAGCCGGTTGGACTGAATCATACAACATTTGTAAGTCGACAATCAGCTTATTTAATTTTTGGTCATGTGAAATTTATCAATTTAAAAGAAAAATATTTGTCCACATAGAAACTATTACAGGGTATAAATACAATGCCTTAACTTATTTATATTTGTATTGAATTTTTTTAAATCAGTATTTTAAATTTTTTAAACGGTTTTTCACAGCTCCATCCCCTCCTCCCCCCCTCCACGAGGCATTGACTCGGATATAATTTTAGTTAAAATGTTCTTTATGTTTGGGTGAAGATTAAATATCATCGAGGGAAACATAAAACAGCTCAGATGTCACGAGAAAACTTGTTATTTAATATTGCGTACAATTATTTAGTAAATAAAAATAATTTAATCTCTTAGTATTTCCGGTCGATAGAGATTGCTTTAAAATGGGTGTTTCTATTGCTTACCCAATCAATAGGTTTCATCTCTGATATCGTGAAATATTATTACCCAATAAAAGTTCAAGAAACAAGAAATTGTTATTTTGAATGAAACGATGTTGCAATATTAATAACAAACTTTCCACTTTAATTAAAAGTTTGCAATATGATAGCAATTTACAATGACTTTAACGATTGGGTTCTAAAATCTATGCAACTTAACTTTACTCTTCTGATTGTAGCTCCTCATTTCCGTTAACAAACTAAGCATTAAACACAATGAACGATTTCCAAGGAATTGTAAGCTTTTCACTATACGCACAATTTTTAAATACTTTTACAAACAATGTGAAACTTGCGTAAATGTTTGGAACGTTCCAACTCGTGGTTTATTTGCTTCGTTTCGGCCGTTGGTTGACTTAATGGCTACATGTAAAGGCTTAAACTAATGAATGGCAAAATATAGCATAATAACTGCTTTACGTGTAGAAATAGATGAGAAAGCGACACAAAACTTAAATAGATAGATACGATCTATTTGACCTCTGTAGCTCTGACCTCCTTTTTATAAATATTTAAACTCACCGAGAATGTATGGTCACTAGAGATTTTTATTGTTTTTTTTTCTTCCTTTAGAAGGCAATTTAAAGTAGGGTAACTATAAAACAAGGTACTATTGTCGGTAATTTTTCAGTACAGTGATTTGCCTCAGAGCGCTGGGTGTGTGAGTGCTGGTGCGTCTGGTTTATCCATTTGTTTCTTTACAGGCTTGTTTCCATATGTTTTATAACTGTATTACGACAAGTGAAATTATGAAAGAAAGAGAGAGAAAGATAGAGAAACAGACAGGAAGAATGTGAGAGACAGGGAGACAGATAGAGAGGGAAAGGCAGACTGACATAAGAACAGACTGACTGAGAAACGTGAATACAGACAGAGAACGACAGATTGAGAGAGACAGGCAGACACATACACATAGGGAGAGAGAGAGAGAGAGAAAGAAAGAGGAGTCAGATAGAAAGAGAGGCAGAAAGATGTATGTAATAGAAAAAACTATAAGGCGTAGAGAGAAAGAGAATGACAGAGGCAAATAGATAACACAGACAGGAAGAGAGGGAGGGGACAGATAGACAGAGAAAGAGAGAGAGAAAGAATATGTGAAAAGGACAGAAAGACAGACGGGAAAACAGAGAACAATTGATAGACATAGAGAGGATGACATAGAGACACTTACAGACAGAGAGACATATGGAAACGAAAAGATCGATAAAAATAACCATACAGGCCGGATGGGAAAGAGAGGTCGAGTGAAAGTAAGGTTGTCAAAATATACAGACGGCAACAAAGATACAGATGGCAACAAAGATACAGACGGCAATAAACAGGCAGACGGACTGGTTGACTGGCCAACAGAGAGACAGCAGGGAGAGATACAGGCAGTAAGAGATAAACAGAGAAACACAGACGGAAAGAGAATGTGAGAGGGAATTTCATACCATTCGTTTGTTTTTGTAGGTGTATTAGCATAAAAATATTTCCGGTGTATCAGCATCATCTTGATGTATATATTTCAGTCAGCTGGCGTACTCAGCAATATTGAATTTTATATTTAATCCGGAGAGAATTTGTGTTTTAGTTCTATTCACTAAACACATACACACACACACACACACACACACACACACACACACACACACACACACACACACACACACACACACACACACACACACACACACACACATACACACACACACACACACACACACACACACACGACACACTCATACACTCTCTCTCTCTCTCACACACACACACACACACACGACACACTCATACACTCTCTCTCACACACACACACACACACACACACATACACACACACACACACACACGACACACTCATACACTCTCTCTCTCTCTCTCTCACACACACACACACACACACACACACACACACACACACACACACACATAACACACTCACACACACTCGCGACACACACAACACATTGTAGTTCCATCCTATTATTAAAAAATACTTAATTTATCTCAAATTCAAGTATTGTTTTCCCGTTTTGGGCAGGAATATAAGTAATATATGTTTTCCCTTTAAAATATTTTAAAACATTGCTGATTCCTGGTGAGTTGTCCTGTTTGCTCATTTTATCACTTAGGATTGTATCGATTTGATCCTTTCCTTTGAAATCCCCAATAACTTAATCTCGATACATTAATCCATGATCCCTCACGATACACTACACTAAATAAATCCCTATATCTCCCTTTAAATTGTATTTCTACATTTTTTTCATATGGTCCATAAGCGGTTATATGCCAGATGACTAATAGCCTTAAAATACATACAATATACTGTAAATACGTGTATCCTTCAATATAGTCAAAAGGTTTAATAAATTTACATTAAACGCGAACAGTGATTAGATTAATAGGTAAAGATTTTAACGACCGGCATAATACTTAAACTGCTGTTCAATAATGTACAGCCGTTTCAGTTACTTAATTCCTTGTGATCATTTATAATTTACATCTTTTCGCACTTTTTTTGACAGTTTAGGGCTATTTATTTCAGTAAATTCTAAAAGACTATTGCAAAGACTCAAGTGATATCATGAGTATAATAGCAATAATAAACAGAGTTTAAAATTTGTTTTATATTTTGTAAACGTTGGATAATGTAAACTTAAAATTCTTAACTAACGTTTTTAAAATAAATTACTTTGGATGTACAATTTAGCAAACATTAGGTTTTTTAACCTATTCAAAACTATTTGCAAATTTTCTACTATTAGGTTTATTTGTTGTAACAGATATAATAAAAATTTCTTTCAAGAAAATCTTCCGTGAATTTAGACTAAAAGGTTAAATTGTGTTTTAAAAAAAATGTTTTTAATAATAACGACCAGTTGCTTACGTTTTCCCCGTCCTCTACCTATGAGAAAGATTAAAACCTAGAACTTGAAAGCTACACTTCGCCAGTTAAGCAGCATTTCACAATTGTACAAGGTAAAAAGGGTTTTCGCTGAAATAAAAAGAAGACAAAGAACTAAGGCGATATAAATCATGAAGGGTGGTGGTTGTGGAGGGGAAATTATACATTGTACGAAGAGAGGTCGGATGCCAAGACAACTGTGT
>JBAIZL010000001.1:232569555-232574555 GCA_036971475.1 Prosapia bicincta | reverse complement strand
ACTACATAATCAATCAAATAAATTGCTTACATATATTTTATTTATATTATGAATTTGATTTTTGATTCTTGAAAAATAAATTAAGAATTTATTTTGATTTTTTACAGCATATCATATGCTAATTCTTTCTATAATTTTTAACTCTGAAATTAATTTGGCTCAAGTGTTAATATAACTTTCTGTTATTTATGAATTTATTAATCATATTTATAATTTTAAATTATTCAAACTTTTTTAATAATTAATTTCTCTTTTGATTTTATTGAAAATGACCAAGTTTATAGTCGAAATTACTCTATTAAATTTAATTAAATATTCTTTTGTTGGTTCCTTCACGATTAAGCCAGTCTAGAGACTTTAATATGAAATTTGAGTAATTTACATGGAAAACTTTTTCTTTTTGAAAAACTTACATTTCATTTAATTTTAATTATTTTACGCAATTCAATATTATATATAAGAAAAATCTTTTACCTTTTTAAAAGTATTCAACAATATTATTTAGAGTGAAGTCATTGTTTATTTCTTTATGAATCAAAGATTTGAATTAGTAATTTCTAAAAATTTTATTAATTGTTAACTAATAGATTTGACTTTAAAAAATTACTTGCCAAAGTTCTCACTTCCTGACAACCCCAGTTCCTGGCCTTTAGATCTGGTTGAGGCTGAGGTCTTCTTTCTTCTCAGTGGATCCTGTGGAATTTTCGGACAGCGAAACCATGGTAGGTCGTTACGACTTGAGTTACATTCCTACGATATGGAAGCACCGATTGCCGAATCACGATTTATAACTTGCGTTATAAATTTGACGATAGAAACTTTCTTGTAGACGCCATCTGGCCCGTTGACTTGTGTCTAGCTGAAAACCGACATAGTTTCGTTCGGCACTTGCCAAACCTTTATTTTTTCGGACTCCCCTGAAAAACCTTGAGCTAACGTTTATATTAACCTCTCCAAACTTCCCCCTCCATCCACTTGGTCTTCTAACTCTGATACTTTATTTTTCTTGTGGCAGTTTGGTTCTAAGCTACGTGAATCAGCCTGTTTAAAAGGCGCTATCGTTATTTCCATTCCTAAAATGTCTATTTATCTAAGTTTGCTGTAATTTTTATTCCTAATAAAGTTTTATTGTAATTTCACTATTGATTTTTTCACACTGAACTTGTTATTTAGAAATGTCAATGGTGGCTGTAGGTGGACAGGTTCGCTAGGTAGTATTTTTTAGTTATTTTCTGCACTAAATTATCGACACTACACTCCCGGTTATTACATTTTTTATTATTGACTATAAAGTATTGGCTTTTCCACTCTGTTATTCTATACTTTGCCTCAATTTTTCTTTAATATGAAAATTTTAATATTTTCTAATTACAATTACATTTTTGAAATTCAAATTTATAAACATTTTAATTTTTTTTAGATTGCAAGCGCAAACTGCCTGTTGCAATACACACACATACACACACAAACATACACACACTCACACACACACACACACACACACACTCGAAGACAAAAAGAGAAAGAGGGAGAGAGAGGGAAAGAGAAAGAGAGAGAGGCAGAGACAGAGACAGAGTGGCACACACAGACAAACACACAGATACTCTCACATACGCGCTCACAAACACACACATTCAGACACGCACGCTCACACACACATACACAAACACACACACACATACATACGCGAACACAAAGAAAGAAAGAAGGAGAGAGAGAGAAAGAGTAAGAGAGAGACAGAGACAGAGTGGCACGCACAGACAAACACAAAGATACTCTCACATACGTGCTCACAAACACACACATTCAGACACGCACGCTCACACACACATACACACGCACACACAAATACTCTTACACGCTAGCTCATAAACATACATTCAGTGACGCACGTTCACACACAAAGCGAGAGAGAGAGAGAGAGAGAGAGAGAGAGAGAGAGAGAGAGAGAGAGAGAGAGAGAGAGAGAGGCACGCACAGACACGCACACACAGGTATTCTCACACGCACGTTCACATACACACAATCACAGAAAGATACACACACACACACAGTAAAGAGAGATCGGATTTGATATTGTTACTTATAACTTTTATAGTCTACAGAAGTAGATAATTTTAAAGTCTACTCTGAGATGTTAAATAATATGTAACACTAAATTCAAATTAAAAATTTTTGACATTAAATAAATTTTTAATATATATAGCATTATTGGTTATGTTACTTAAAATAATCATGAATGTTGGTCCCCAGAGTAGTTTCTAGAAACTAAAGTAAGCGCTACTTGTCTTACTACTCGGAATCGCTATTTATTTGTCGACAAGTGGAAAAAGTACAGGAGTGATTGGAAATAGTTTAAACGCATGACGTTCTCGACTTATTTATAAATATATTTTTTTAGAGTAATCAACAATTATTAACGTGAATGTACTGATGAGTCTGTTTCACAGTATATTATTGTTAGAGAAAGTTGTTTACTTGAAATTAATACTACAATATTGCACCTGTGTTTTATATATATAACTACAATCTATTACAATTAAATGCTTTTTCAGCTAACTGGTTTCACTATAGTTGACCTTCAATATCTCGTCTATTTCTGCCTATGCACTACTTCTGCAATGCCATGCTATTTTTAGTTTTCCTTTTCTTTTGGTTTCATTCGCAAATTTTCATTTCCAATATATCTTCTTTCGGTCTTCTTAAAAAACTGTCTCAGGAGACATGTTATAATTTTATCGTGTCTGGAAGTGATTTCGGTATTCATTATTTCTCTGATTAAAATTTGTGTATGACCTTGTGATTTTTATCTGCTTTATCTGTGCTAAATACCGTTTTCTATTGCATTTATTCCTTTCTTCATGTTTTTGTTTAGTGTCCACGCCTCCAGGTTACATCATACCGTTCTTTTGTAATGCTGTGAGTACATTTTGTAATGACTTTATTATATAATTGATAATTTACCTTTCTTCTGAACTCGCTACTTGCCTTTATCTTCTGCAGTGTATCTTTTCAATGTTTTGTTTTGGTTAAAAGCACTGTAACATTCTGTTTAACGTTACCTTCAGTCTACAAACCTCCTCCCTTATAGTCTAATGCTACATATTAATATCTCTCGGCGTTATTGCTTACGTTGCATTTAATTCTTCCTCTAGTTTTCTTACCAAGCGTCAATATCTCCAGCTAGAACCGTAATATTCTGTTTGACGTTACCTTCAGTCTACAAACCTCCTCCCTTATAGTCTAATGCTACATATTAATATCTCTCGGCGTTATTGTTTTCGTTGTATATAATTCTTCCTCTAGTTTTCTTACCAAGCGTCAAAATCTCCAGCTAGAGCCTTAATACATTCCTCCCCGATCCGTAGACGTACTTTATTGCAGTTGTTTCAATGTTTCTCAGCTGAGTTAAAGAAGGGGGAGACAGACAATATCCTTGTCTCACAGTCGTCAACTTGAAAACACACTGAATATACCCTTTAGTCTTGACGTATCATATAATTCGTTTTTAGACGTTTTTAACTGGTTATGCACATTTTGTATGTATTTTGTACTGCATCAGGTTGTTTCAGAATTTGACATCTGTAACCTATAGCCTACACATTTATTAAATCTAATTTCTCGGTATAATTGATCACCACATGTTATTGATATTTTCTTTTTTATATGAAAAAAATTTTATTCCAAAAGTACACAGATCACTCCATTACACTTCGTGGATTTCCATCTCTCTTAACATACTATCATATAGTATCCCTGTGGAAGTTCCTTTTCTGTAAGTGCCACGTAAAAATAAGTAATTTTTCGGTCAAAACGTATTCTGATTTGAATCATTAGAATCCCTCTTTATATACATTTCTCCTCATACTCCCTTTACCTTTAATTATTATTTATTTGTTTATTGTATATTTTTAACCTAAAATCATTATTTAATTTTCTATTTATTTATGTGATGAACATCTTCAATAGTACCCTCTTAAATAAATTGTCAAATTTATAAAAAAATAATATTTGTTCATATCAACAATAATAACTACAAAAAACTAAACAAATTATGATTGTGTAAGTGAAAACGAAACGTCATGACCTTAGTGTTATAAGTTACTAAAGTAAAACATTTTACGGCTGTATTTGTATTATGCCCTTCAGAAGTTCTTGCAAGACACTAAGAGAGCTTTAAATTATTGCAGCCTGTCCAACACCGGCTATAAAGTAATCTTGTCTCACTTGGCATTCAAGTCACGCGAGTATCTTCAAAGCATCAAAGTCTTCTACCTTTACATAAAACTGGAAATTTATCGCAAGGCGTGTCTATATTCTCTAGTACGCCATTTACATCCTGAAGGACTTACTCAAAGAGAAAAATGCTTCGGATGAACTGATGTAATTACATTAATATCCTTCTACTATTTATAAGGTTGTATTTTTTTTATATAACCTGAAGAGCATTCAGTAAAATCCACTTTTACAGTTTCTCAAGTTTACAACCCCCAAGTTTACGGCTCTGTTTTACAATGTAATTAAGTAGAAGGACGTAACGCTGCAAATAAAATTTGTCTACTCCTGCGAAACCGCCCTTCTTTCACGTAATTATATAAAACTGATGCGTAAAACCATTAGGCCGTACAAATTAACGCAGAACACAAAGGAACAACCCGCCCGTTATTGTTTTGCGCACAATATAATGAGAAATTTACTTCGCGCCTTTATCACACGCGTTTGGTGACTTACCCTTTTCGAAATTTCAAGTCGTCAATTTTAACCAGAAAATACCAATACTCCAAAATTTCCAAAAGGAGCAGGAAAGATTTTATCAAATGGTTTAATACGAAAGCTTGTGTTATAAGAAGATGGAGAAAAGAAGATTAAGAAAAAGAAGAGAATTCACAGAAGGAGAATATATGTAGGAGAAAAAGAAGACAAAAGAGAAGATTAAGAAAAAGGAAAATAAAGGAAGAGAAAAAGAAGATAAGGAACAAGAGAAAAAGTAAAAGAAAGAG
>JBAIZL010000001.1:232557055-232564555 GCA_036971475.1 Prosapia bicincta | reverse complement strand
ATGAATATAATAGTTGTGAGAATGGGTTGGGAGTATTAATCGATATTAAAATTGAACATTACAAAATTGGTCAATATAGCGGATATGGGGATAGGGAGCACGAAAATCAGCTAATTTGGTAGTATTATGACGATTTGATAGCAAAAATGGTTTTTACACCTAGTAAAGGAAGAAAACGCGAGTCAACAATGCCATAGGCCCTCGGTATTGTGCGAGCTGTTTAAGAAATCTTCATTCTAATGTCTGAAACGATAAGGTTGCTACTAAGAGTCTGAGGAAGCTGAAGGTCGCGATTAAAAGCCGGGAATGGTGACTAGGTCGACTATTGGTTGAAAGATGCCGAGAATAACTAGTAGGGTGCAAAGGGCACCGAAAATAGCCCCGAATGAATAATAAAAGCAGATTGGATCCGAAGATAAATAATTGGAGCTAATGGGGGTTTTGGATGGCAATTAAGACTCGGAAAGCTTAGAGGATGAAGACTAGAAGGGGCTATGAATGGCGACAAAGAACAGAAGGGCACAGAGGATGGTAGCTAGTAATCGAAGGGCACCGGAAATGGAAACTAGAAGCCGTATTTCTTCAAAGATGTTGACAACAAACCTGAAGGTTCTGAGCTACACGACTAAGAATCGGAAGCCTTTGAGGATGGCGCTCAGAAGCCTAAGGGCATGAATCTGAAGCTAATACTAAATTTTTTCTCACAGGTTTATCTCAATAATAAAATAACATAATCTTCAACTCCTGTTTTATCAAAATTATAATTTTTCAAAAATTAAATTTTTATTGTTTAAAAATACGTTGTTAAAATTTACATGTAAGGTCTTTACTGCGTTGAAGTTTACACCATTTAGTCAGGTATTTTGAAATATTAATTCATTTGTTTTGGTAAGAAGTTGATATATGAGACTATCGTACTACCATGTTAGTAGTGTTACGAAATCACTCTAAACTTTAAAAAGATTTATCTTTAAAAATGTTAAGCTACGGGAAACTTTCGTAGACAATGTATTCACCTAAGGACAAGTAGCACACTAATGCATAGCAATGAAAGCCCTTACCTACTCCCTAATTATTCATAGTCGGCTGATCGATACTCTCTGCCACAATCTCGCGCACATCTAATAATCGATTCTTATAGATCTACTTGTATGGATCGCTACGACCCGTATTCTTTGTGTTGCTTAGCTCCGGGAACAAAGGCGGTCGCCGTCGCCTAGGTTTCTTTTCACTTCGACGTCTTGAAGATAATCCTGTTCCCAGTTAGAACCACTCCAGACAATTGCTTTGTCGCCCGTCTCTGACATCACCTGATCTCCTTGCGCGATCCAATAATGTATTCCATTCTTCAAACTAAAGAATTAGTTCAAGGCTGGATTTTCAATGTTATGTTTTTCTATTAAATATATAAGTGAAAAGTATCGTTGAAAAGTTAATCCATCTAGAACGTAGAGCGAGTGAAAAAAATGTCTTTTAAAAACAATAAATGTTGACAATAACTGGGCACTTGTAAAATTTACAAGGACAAGTTGTATAACAACTTGGACCAAGTGTGGTTTAGTTTTTTAAATTTAAAAAAAAAAAAAAAATCACCTAACCACAAGAAATCGTCATTGGAAAGAACTACAGGAATCCTTTCTTATTACAAAAATAATTTTTATTACTTTCTTGCAATAATTTCCTCTGGGAATGTTTGCTTTGCAGTTTAAATGTAGAAACTTGTTTGAATAAGAATTAAAATAAAACATATTTGTGGTTGAGAGATTTTATTTACTTAAAATAAACATAACATTCCACCTTTATCAAACCTTTGGGCAAAAATTAAAAAATAATTTCCCATTTTGTGACACCTAGTTGTTAAAAATTAAACACATGTTGACCAAATGAGGTAACTATATTTGTTCGTAATTTAAATACATTCCAAAGTAAGGTAAGAGTAAGTTAACATTATTTTAAGTACACGTAAAGAATGGTAAATATTTAGGAAATGGAAGTAAAAACGTGCAAGAAATAATGTCTTTTGGAGGTACCTAAGTATTTTCTTTTTTACCAATTACAATCTATGACTTAATGAGTCTATGAGACTTCATTGAATGTTTGGTATAAACCTTACACCCTATTACAGAGAATTTCTCGTTGAAAAAACCATCTTCAGGTCATTTAGGGTCTCTTTGTAAGCTTCTGAAATTTGTGATTATCATCCAACTTACTCATTAAACTTGGGCATTAAAGTCTTTATGTACACTGCACACGCACAAGCATTAACAGCTTTCACTTTATTACCAACCCGTTTTATATGTAGATGTCTTCAAGATTTTGTATTTGCATTTCCTTATGAGAGGTTCACATTTCCCAGAGTTTCACATAACATTTGGTACAAATTTGGCCAATTCATAGTAACTTATTTAGGCTATAAGAGTTTAAAAGGAAACTTAATTATTCTTCTAGGGGGGGGGAATAGCCCCTAAAAGCCAAATTTGCTACAATGCTGTACATATATACTTTTAGATACTGGGTAGTGTGCCAATATTTTAGACTATATTATACTCCCCTTGTGACGAGCTTAGTCATTTAAAGATTTCCTTTGACGTTTTCTCCTTATGGACAAATTCCACAATAACTTCCTTATAACAATAACACAATATTTTTCTAGTTAAATCCGTATTTTCTTTTGGAAAATGTGTTGCCATTTATTTTGTTGTACCCTATAAAACCCACTGTCTAATAGATCAAGTAATTCTTATTGACGTTTATTTGCTTTTTTCAAATAATGTTTTTCGCTTATAATAATTTCTAAATCTAAAGAAAATATTCGTACTTTTAATTCCCTTAACGTGAGTATAGTTGTGATTCGTAAGCTGACGCGCAATCAATCCGTAAAAAACCTGTACAAGCCCTGTTCTAAAACATTGACTTTGTAGTGCGTGTTGCATCAAAATCCATCACTAAGAAATTGCAGGCGTTGCGGTCGTTTGGAAAAGTGAAATAAGTAAATCTTTTCAAATCTTTATGTTAACGAGCTGGTGAATATTACAATAAATCATTAAAATTAATATTTATAGCAAACTTTCGGCCTTGGCAAATCTACATTATTTTAATATAAATACTATACCTCATATTATAATGTTTGTGGAACGGTCGTTTGCTTCCTCTACCCTTCCCCGCCTATTCTCGCCCTTCGAGGTCGCCCAGTGGCTTACGTGGGACCAGCTATACGTTAAATAAAGCTTTTTGAATATCATCATTCATCTAATCATTTTGTTTGGAATTTATACATTATAATCCCAATATCTTTTAAACTTTTCTTTTAAACTAAACTATAAATGGAAAAATTATTGGATAAAATTTGTTTTGCATGAATAATAAAATGTTATTATTTAATAACAATAACGCGCAGTGCAAAAACAAATCCTATACGAATAATACAATGTTATTATTTAATAACAATAAGGCGCTGTGCAAAAACAAATCCTATACGAATAATACGATGTTATTATTTAATAACAATAACGCGCAGTGCAAAAACAAATCCTATACGAATGATAAAATGTTATTATTTAATAACAATAACGCGCAGTGCAAAAACAAATACTATACGAATGATACAATGTTATTATTTAATAACAATAACGCGCAGTGCAAAAACAAATCCTATACGAATAATAAAATGTTATTATTTAATAACAATAACGCGCAGTGCAAAAACAAATCCTATACGAATAATAAAATGTTATTATTTAATAACAATAACGCGCAGTGCAAAAACAAATCCTATACGAATAATAAAATGTTATTATTTAATAACAATAACGCGCAGTGCAAAAACAAATCCTATACGAATAATAAAATGTTATTATTTAATAACAATAACGCGCAGTGCAAAAACAAATCCTATACGAATAATAAAATGTTATTATTTAATAACAATAACGCGCAGTGCAAAAACAAATCCTATACGAATAATAAAATGTTATTATTTAATAACAATAACGCGCAGTGCAAAAACAAATCCTATACGAATAATAAAATGTTATTATTTAATAACAATAACGCGCAGTGCAAATACAAATCCTTTACGAATAATTAAATACTTTTCAGAGGCTGTGCCAAGTTATGAATATAATTTATTAGACCAATTCACACCGACTTTGACACCTGTTCGTTAAACCTCACACATTCACAATACCTATTCGTGTCAGTCTGTGTAATGGCGGCAAAGCCCAAAGTGTGTTCCAAGTGCGGAGGTGTTTTCGACTTTGATGTGGACAAGTTTCGCGTCTGCCATCGCAGGTTTTGTGCTGACCTGGTAAAGGCTTTATTGTATTTATGTAATGATATAGCATGGTACTTCCTAAACACAATAATGTCTCTTCCTGTCGTTTCAGAATGCTAAGAAGCTTTCGTCTTACCATTAATTAAAACTATTTTAATAAACTTTTTACTTTTGTAACTAAACCTTTTGATTTGACGCTCTTTTCTCTTGATTTTTTTAAGCGTTGAAATCTTTATAGAAATTAAAAATGACAGTGAGTGTCCTTATAACAGCTTTTATAGTGAACTCTGAATATTCGGTTTGGAATACACACACACACACACACACACATACACACACACACACACACACACACACACACACACACACACACACACACACACACACACACACACACACACACACACACACATACACACACACACACACACACACACACACACACACACAAACACACACACACACACACACACACACACACACACACATATATATATATATATATATATATATATATATATATATATATATATATATATAACATGGAAATGAGGTTATGCTTTTCTTCGGCAGTGAGGCTTTCCAGATATAAAGTACATTTTCAGTCATTTTTACTTAAAATACCTAATTAGCGTGAAGAGAGCTAAAGTATCATTAGAAATAGTTTATTGAATTATTTTCAGTTGTACACATTGAACATTATTGTAGTATACACATTAAACACTCATGATCAATTGCCACTGCAAAATGTTTAACCTTATCAAACGTGTTTCGGTAAAAATGTTCTCATCATAAGTAGTAAAATACTTTTTCATTAAGTTTATGCATATCACTCACTATAGCATAAGTGTGTGTTAGTTGCTGGTTGTAGTTTCAACACCTTTTTGGAAACTTGTGTGACGAGATAAAACCGTTTTCTGTGGGAATTAATGAGGATCTGCGTTTTTATGTACATATTACGAGTCTGATTGTATGTTTTATATACAGGCGTTGATTTTTGTGTGCGACTTGCTCACAAATAGTCTCACCAAGGAGACGATATGACGTTTTTTTATTTTCAAATACAAAAGTCTCCCTCTCGTATTTTTAGGCTTTTTGTAAAGCTTTTGTCTCGTGTATTGTTTAATTACAATCTTAGAAAACAGTAGACTGTATCTAAAAGTGTAGTAGTTGTTTATTTTATCTTTAAATTATTCAAGAAAATAATGTTTCAAGTGGTTTCTTAAATACTGGAGAAATAAATAAATTAATTAAAATAATTATAATAGACTTGCAAAAAGCTGACTGATCCAAAATTTCAGAATTAAAAAACCTCACATCGAGAAACCCTCAAAATTTGTGATTAATGAAAAGGAAATATATAAAAACAACTAAATTAAATTTTACTGCAGCATTAATTTAAAGGTAAAAGCAATTAATTTGACATAGAATCACATCCGACAAGGTTTATATACTTGTTGACAGCACTATCACTATGTTAAATTTTATTGAGGTCAGAAAGACTCTATTACAACTAAACCCGACCGGAACTACTGAGGAAAATGAAATTTTATTGCAAACTACCCTGGGCCTTGTGGTGTTTGGGAAGACCCAACACGTTGACTTTGTCTAGCCCAGGGGCAAAAGTCAAGAGTTCTGCCTGTTGGCTCCTTAGAAGCAAAAGAAGATTTCTCGCTTCGCTGTTCCTGTTTCGCTCCACACTTACTCTACTTAAGTTATTGATTTATGGCGAGAGAAATCGGGGATCGTTGAGTGTATGCATGTTAAACTAAATAATTACCTTCATCAAAATCTAAACAGGACAATGGAACCAAAGACATTAGTTCTCATCTCATATAATATGATTATGAGGAAAGAAATAGCTTAGATGCTGGTGAAATAATTTTTTAAAACTGTTCATAGTCTATACTGGATGTCTTTTAAATCACAGATGACAAAAAAGTAGTGCAGAGTGTTAGGCCAGTGTAACTACCAGAATATCATGTCGCCTCTAGTTCAGTGACTAGAGATCTTAGGGTCGCTACTGTAAATAGATCACCTACATCAGATAAAACCAGTGATTACCAACCCCCCTCCACAACGGAAAGGGAGGTAGGATTAAACTGTGCAACATTTATTGCTTTCAGTGATTTTTCAAAAACAATAGAATTCATTGCGTTGAGTAATTGTTTTACGTTTTTTTGCTGTTAATGCCAAATAACGACCAGCCAGTGTATAGTACTGCTTCCGTATACTTTAGACACATATTCTATTCTTTGAATGCCAAATAACTGACAACCAGTGCATAGTACTGCTTCCGCATACTTTACACACATATTCTATTCTTTGAATACCAAATAACTGACAACCAGTGCAAAGTACTGCTTCTATTACTTTATACAGGCATCTTGAGTGTTATTACGTCACCGTATAAATTTGCTGACGCAATATCTAAAAAGTGTTGAAGTAAGTCCGTGATGTCATTTGTCTGTAGCCTTGACGCAGCATCTGATTGGTGACTTACTTGAGTAGGCGCTATCAGCGAAGTGATTGATCAGTCCGTTGACGCAGCATCTGAGACCTATTCAAGTAGGCGTTATTCGTGATGTCAAGGCGCCACCACACTTGGTGTCCACAGTGTTTTCTTCTTAGATTACGGTAAAGATCACTCGTTGCTGACGTAAATAGTGGGCATAAATAAAATCCAATGAAATAAATACTAACGGCTGAGTCAATTAAGCAGTATAGATGAATAGCTCTGCTGAATAGTGAACGGGTTAAAATACTGCCAATATTTTATGATACATTATTTTATACTTTTCATTATATAGTACCTAAAAAAATATAAAATTTATCACAACATTTTTGAGGTTCAAATATTGACACAAAGATTTCACTACTTGGATATTAACATTCTGTAACGCTGGTAGGCATGAATGGGACAGTTACCATAAGGAGATCGTACAAGATTGCAAGGGTTCGCAAGATTGCAAACTTACCAATGCGGGAATGAAGCCAGCATCTCGTCCTTGTGACCGCGTCTATTTATCAAATAGGCGATTGCCTGTCGCCATACGTCTCACTCCATCATTCTTAAACCGACTGATTTGACGTCCAAACCGCCAGACTGCATGGTTTCGCTCCTGATATCACGTGAGGTGCTGCTTTATTTTTGCACTGGGATTTCTTCTTTCCTTACGTTGCACTGCAAGAAAACTATTGTTTATTGAAAAGGAATTGAAAGAAAA
>JBAIZL010000001.1:232519555-232552055 GCA_036971475.1 Prosapia bicincta | reverse complement strand
TTAACAAATATTTTTCTTATAGAAAAGTAATAGATAAGTTTACAGTTGAACAAGACCATACAAGGTACATATTATCACATATATGAGTATAAACATTTTGGTTGGTTTTTAAAACAAAGTCCAGGGATTTATCCACTGACAGATATCGCTCGACATACCACAGGTACCAGGATATGGTAAGACGGGTGGGATCATAATTTGCCCGCCGTTGAACTAGCGCGTTTTGTCATTACAGTGTCCATTATCACCAGGTAAAACATACGCGGAAACGCGTATTGGTGGTCACATTGTTGGTAGGGTGTGTTTCGAGAGCAATCTCCGAGAGAGGTTTGGCCGCGACGACACACACACACACACACTTACACAATTGTGAAAGCATTTTCTGGGAATCATAGCGTCACTAGTTATTTTATTGTATACCCTCTAGACATTACTTAAATCAATAGCATTCATCTTGCGTTTTATATCATGATATATGATTGGTATATAGAGGTACAGATACAATGCGTTCAAAAGGCGCTTCCAAAGCATTTTTTAGTGGTTTCGCTTCATCGTGTATATCATTGCCGTTCATGTAATCCTAGCCTGCACAACATATGTTAAAAATGCCACGTTTTTGGAGTCCATAAAACGTTTCTGATGAAACAGGTAGTTTCTCGCACTAACCTTGCCAAGATCGACATTAACAAAGACATTAAAGATTGTAAAAATTAAATAAATACTATCCATCATTAATTCACAATAAATAATTTATTTTTTAATGACACCTCATTGAGTACATACGTTACATACGTTATAAAGCAATTATTTAAAATGTGTGTTCTTATAGTTACAAACGATGTCCGTCATTGAAAGCCATATGAAAAGGTACATAATTAAATGTGGAATTGTGTTCGTTATTTGTTACATATTTCACAAGTTAGGCTCAAATTATTGTAATTACTTTATTGTATGGAAATATTCTACAACTTTAAATATGACAATAAACACTTTTTATTTCTTTTCCACCCATGTCAGGGCCAATGAGCACTTGTGCACTAGTAGCGTTATCTAGCACAGACACTATAGGTTTACTCTTTTTCTAACAGCAAATGGCCTGATTAAATCAAACATAATCAGCTTAACTCGTAAGGGTTTGGTTCTATTGTTGCAAGTTCTTGTCTCATCCTCCCATTACGGGGCGCGTAACCGACCGATGGGGTAGTTTTATGGTGCTCGGTCTTAGATCTGCGAACGCAAAAACACTGTGATCGGCGTGTCCCGATTGAACATTCCTTAAAAATACCTTTCGCTATGAAAATTAATGTTTAGCTTCCGCTTCTTTCTATGAATGAGAGAATCTTACCCCTTATATATGACTTTACTTTACAACTAATATTTGCTAATTATTTGGTTATAGAATAAATAATTATTTTTAACAGTTTATATTTAAAAAACATTCTAATTTTATTTTTTTTTTAATTTTTATTCTAACTCTTAAATTTAAGATTGTTTACAGTGTGCGTGTGTGTGTTGTCGCAGCCAAACCTCTTTCTTCCTGCTTCGCACACCTTTCTTAAGCCCCCGAACACCCTATCAAACATGACACAACTATACGTTTTACATGGTGATGTTGGTTACTGTAGGACAGAAACGCCACCGTTCAACCGCGGTCAAAATGACCCCACCCGATTTACCGTATCCTGATAGATGTAGTGTGTCGAGCGTGATTTGCCAGTGGATAAATCCCTGGACTTTATTTAAAAACCAACCAAAATATTCATTCTCATGTATGTAATTATATATCCATTGTTAAATTGTAAAATTATTGTAATACTTTGTTATAGCAAGAATACTCCTAAAGAATCTTTTTTCTAACTTGTTTGAATTATTTACTCCTACACTTGTTGATGGTTGAAAAAATTTCAGAAAATGTATTTATTTGATTTACCGAAGAATAATTATAATAATTTTAAACATTGTGTGTTCTTCTTTGATTTAATTAAATTGAAATTAAAATATAAAATTAAAATTTACTCGTCAAAATGCGTTAATAAAATTACTTTAATTTTACTGAATGTTTGCTATTTTTTATAAATTTATTCATATAAGCTATAAGCAGTTATTTGTTCATATAATCCCTGCTTAAGGTTCATCAATTTTATTGTTAAAACTATTGTTTAAAATTCTCGAGCATCTGTAGTAGTTTGAGAACATTGTGGGTTTTTAGACTTAAAATTACACACCTAAATTTAGATACATATGTAAATACAACATGAGAGTAATTTATACAAATTTATTTTGTTTTATGTCCATAAAATTATTTGTAGAAGTAAAAGGCAAATTACGTCCTCATGACTTTATTTTTAATTTATATTTGTGCCCCCAAACATAAATCTGAACGATTTCCAAACCAAATTTACATGATTTTCATCTTCACCATTATTTAATAATAAAATTATTATTTATTATTATTATTATTTATTTATATTCACCTGGCTGATTAATATATTTATATGGACATACAATAAATCATATGAACTTAAATAATTAATCATTTATTATTTAATTTCTCTGAATGTCTTATTCCATCACGTTGGTTGAATTTAAATAAATTATGTTACTAATTACTTTAAATATTTCTTGTCTTAACATTGTTAAACTGTAACTTGTAACTTGTTATAACTTGATGTAAGTTTAATCTTGAGATTTTGAACTACCATTTTATATTTGAATAATTTGTATTAAATACCACCAATTTTTATTTTGTTTAAAAGAAAGTCATTTGCTTATATATTTTCTCACCTATGAATAATCAACCCGTTATTAAATTTTTATAAAGAAATTTATAATTTTACAAAATTTACTCAATTTAATAAATTATTAATAGGTTATTAAAATTCAGACTTGCTACAAAAACTTTCACTGTGGTTGCTTCTCTTCTGTCATGGTTTTCTTTTAAACTGGAATCTTGTAGCAGTCGCTAATGATCGATTTTAGGGCCGCCTTTAATACTGTTTATAATTTATAACATTGTAAACATTATAGCTTCAAATTCGAGGACGATTGAAGACAGACCATCTCCACTTCCATCTTGGGCTAGATCTTTTCGGCTTAGCCAGGAGAAACATCTTGGAGTCCTCGTCCTGGGTCTTCGGAAAAAACCGTCCGTTCACCACAAGAGCTGCTTTTTGTCTTCTCTTCATGAATTTTCTCTTCAAGATTTTTACCTTACATAAACTTTAGATGCATTTTATTCACACCTTTTTTAAACCAAGAAATATTTTGTGTCGTCAAAGAGCTGGAAGGTTCCAGGTTTCGGACGTAGAAGTCACATCTACAGGGACAAGTCTCCGTGTTATAGTGTGTTAAGAGACCTCATACCGCTGAAAGGAAGTTTACGAGGCCATAAATTCGCAATTCATGGGCTCAGAACTCACATAAACACTGTATATAATTTTCAGTTAAATGAAATTTATTGTTTTAGGCAAACTTTTTTACTATTGAACAATATGGCATTTTACAATATGAAAACAAAAGCAATAAATAATACGTCTTGTAAGAATGCAGTGCAGAGCGTAAAGGTATTTTAGTGTGCAACAAACTTTATTCCAGCTTCAAACCTTTTATTGTGTTTGCGTTGAAACAATGAAACAATTCCTTTTCATTGTTTAATGACTTTTCCCACCTGCAAATATATAACCCAACTTACTCCTATTTACTTGGACTGTTTTAATGCCCAATTTGTAAATGTAAAATCTTTGTCAACGCATTGAAAATTTTTTTATACAAATAAAAGAATTCAGATATTAAAGAATTTTTCTCTATTTCAACACTGTAAAGCTCTAAACTTGACTATTATGATGGCTGTAAATCAATTCTATGTAGTGTCCGCCTATGGTAACATTGCCTCTGGTAGAAATGCGTTGAACCCGGATAAACAAATGCGTTGCTGTAGTTAATTCTAATCGAAAGCATTTATCATTAGTTTTTTCTGCATAACTTTCGGCAAAACTATGTTTAAAGCTAAATTAATAATGTATTTGGACTTGCCTATTTTGTAATTAATGAAGCAATCTTCAAACACATATATGTATTGCGTATTAAATATATATTTATAAATACTTACATTTATTGTAATTTACCAAAAAAGCTTCCTGAAGTTTTTTTCTAGCATACTTTCGGTAGATTCAGTCCTTCCTTTTTCACTGTGCACGGTTTAACACTTATTTTCTAATACGTTTATGTTTACTAATTACTTATATAGCACGATTGATTCCTAAAATTAATATTGATCGCATCCAGGTCAGTCGACCATCCTTACAGCATCAGAACACTGGTTACCGGATACGTCGAAGGCTGCAAATGTTGGAGTGTGTACTATAGTTTTAATTGATTTTAATGTAAAGGAACAATACAAATGTCATCATGTACACAATACATACGTAAATAAGATTTTTTGTAATTAGGGTTTTTAGAAAAAATCGGAGAGTTGTATTTTGTGAAATCAATTTTTTTGTATTAATGACGTTTATTAAATTTAAAATAATATTTTTATAATTATGAAATTTTACAACAATCAAAGTTAATAAACTTCAAACTTAAATATTTAAGAAAAAACAAAAGAAATAATAATAATATATTATTGGATTTTATTATGTGACTACAAATATATTTAAAAACTGAATATATTACAATGCCTGTAGCAAGAAACATACTGTTTACAAGAACAGCTGTCTCCTCATGTTTAGATGTACATGTTCACCCTATGAACGTTCTTGGTGCTCTTTATTTCAAATAAACACCGACAAAGTTGCAATAACGTATTCACGAGACGCCATTTTGTTGAAGAGTTGGTAACATAACCAATGCTTATCGCAAAGACGATACGACGTCGCCGGCAAATAAACGTCCCTCCGCCTCTTTTATCGCTCTGCGACGCTCAATAGAAAGACACTCCACTGCCATTCCAAACGTATTCAAACCTAATTCCAGGTCAAATGATCAATATGTATAAGTGTCTATAATGGGCAAAGGTGATCATGGCTGTAGATGTACAATTGCGAAAACTGTAGAACTGTTACCACTTACGTTACGATTGTTGTTTCTCTATTGCCAAATAAAAACGACAAACTTTTAAATTATATTTAAAGACATTTATCTATAATCCCACGTATCGTTGATATCCGAAATATACTTATATCTGGTGGCTTGGAGTATTTCTTTATTTTGTAATTTATCACTTCACATATTAATCGCTTCATAAACCTACCCATTACTTTCGACACAAAAGTGTCTCCATTATCCAAATTTCACAGTCAACCGATATTCCTCTTTCTCTGAATCCATCTTTCTCCGATACAACACTTCCTCCTTTTATGCAACACTCCTTCCTTGGATACAACACTTCCTCCTTTGATGCAACACTCCTTCCTTGGATACAACACTTCCTCCTTTGATGCTACACTCCTTCCTTTGATACTCCCTTTCCTTTATGTCCAACTTCCTCCATTATCTATCTTTCTCCGATACAACTCTTCCTCCTTTGATACAACATTCCTTCCTTTGATACTCCCTTTCCTTTATGTCCAACTTGCTCCATTATCTATCTTCCTCCGATACAACACTTCCTAATTTGATACAACACTCTTTCCTTTGATACTCCCTTTCCTTTATATCCAACTTCCTCCATTATCTATCTTCCTCCGATACAGCACTTCCTCCTTTGATACAACACTCCTTCCTTTGATACTCCCTTTCCTTTATATTCAACGTCCTCCGTTATCTATCTTTCTCCGATACAACACTTCCTCCTTTGATACAACACTCCTTCCTTTGATACTCCATTTCATATATATCCAACTTGCTCCATTATCTATCTTTCTCCGATACAACACTTCCTCCTTTGATGCAACACTCCTTCCTTTGTTACTTCCTTTCCTTTATGTCCAACTTGCTCCATTATCTATCTTCCTCCGATACAACACTTCCTCCTTTGATACAACACTCTTTCCTTCGGTATTCCCTTTCCTTTATGTCCAACTTCCTCCATTATCTATCTTCCTCCGATACAACTCTTCCTCCTTTGATACAACACTCCTTCCTTTGATACTCCATTTCATTTATATCAAACTTGCTCCATTATCTATCTTTCTCCGATACAACACTTCCTCCTTTGATGCAACATTCCTTCCTTTGATACTCCATTTCATTTATATCCAACTTGCTCCATTATCTATCTTCCTCCGATACAACTCTTCCTCCTTTGATACAACATTCCTTCCTTTGACACTCCCTTTCCTTTATATCCAACTTGCTCCATTATCTATCTTTCTCCGATACAACACTTCCTCCTTTGATGCAACATTCCTTCCTTTGATACTCCCTTTCCTTTATATCCAACTTGCTCCATTATCTATCTTTCTCCGATACAACACTTCCTCCTTTGATGCAACACTCCTTCCTTTGATACTCCCTTTCCTTTATGTCCAACTTCCTCCATTATCTATCTTCCTCCGATACAACTCTTCCTCCTTTAATACAACACTCTTTCCTTTGATACTCCATTTCATTCATATCCAACTTGCTCCATTATCTATCTTTCTCCGATACAACACTTCCTCCTTTGATGCAACACTCCTTCCTTTGATACTCCCTTTCCTTTATATCCAACTTGCTCCATTATCTATCTTTCTCCGATACAACACTTCCTCCTTTGATGCAACACTCTTTCCTTCGGTACTCCCTTTCCTTTATGTCCAACTTCCTCCATTATCTATCTTCCTCCGATACAACACTTCCTCCTTTGATACAACACTCTTTCCTTCGGTACTCCCTTTCCTTTATGTCCAACTTCCTCCATTATCTATCTTTCTCCGATACAACACTTCCTCCTTTGATACAACACTCTTTCCTTCGGTACTCCCTTTCCTTTATGTCCAACTTCCTCCATTATCTATCTTTTTCCGATACAACACTTCCTCCTTTGATACAACACTCTTTCCTTCGGTACTCCCTTTCCTTTATGTCCAACTTCCTCCATTATCTATCTTTCTCCGATACAACACTTCCTCCTTTGATACAACACTCTTTCCTTCGGTACTCCCTTTCCTTTATGTCCAACTTCCTCCATTATCTATCTTTCTCCGATACAACACTTCCGCCTTTGATACTCCCTTTCTTTTATGTCCAACTTCCTCCATTATCTATCTTTCTCCGAAACAACACTTCCGCCTTTGATACAACACTCTTTCCTTCGGTACTCCCTTTACTTTATATCCAACTTCCTCCATCATCTATCTTTCTCCGATACAACTCTTCCTCCTTTGATACAACATTCCTTCCTTTGATACTCCCTTTCCTTTATATCCAACTTCCTCCATTATCTATCTTCCTCCGATAGAACACTTCCTCCTTTGATACAACACTCTTTCCTTCGGTACTCCCTTTCCTTTATGTCCAACTTCCTCCATTATCTATCTTTCTCCGATACAACACTTCCTCCTTTGATACAACACTCCTTCCTTTGATACTCCCTTTCCTTTATGTCCAACTTCCTCCATTATCTATCTTTCTCCGATACAACACTTCCTCCTTTGATACAACACTCTTTCCTTCGGTACTCCCTTTCCTTTATGTCCAACTTCCTCCATTATCTATCTTTCTCCGATACAACACTTCCTCCTTTGATACAACACTCTTTCCTTCTGTACTCCCTTTCCTTTATGTCCAACTTCCTCCATTATCTATCTTTCTCCGATACAACACTTCCTCCTTTGATACAACACTCCTTCCTTTGATACTCCCTTTCCTTTATGTCCAACTTGCTCCATTATCTATCTTTCTCCGATACAACACTTCCTCCTTTGATACAACACTCTTTCCTTCGGTACTCCCTTTCCTTTATGTCCAACTTCCTCCATTATCTATCTTTCTCCGATACAACACTTCCTCCTTTGATACAACACTCCTTCCTTTGATACTCCCTTTCCTTTATATCCAACTTCCTCCATTATCTATCTTTCTCCGATACAACACTCCCTCCTTTGATGACACACTCCTTCCTTTGATACTCCCTTTCCTTTATGTCCAACTTGCTCCATTATCTATCTTTCTGCGATACAACACTTCCTCCATTGATACAACACTCCTTCCTTTGATACTCCCTTTCCTTTATATCCAACATCCTCCATTATCTATCTTTCTGCGATTCAACACTTCCTCCTTTGATACAACACTCTTTCCTTTGATACTCCCTTTCCTTTATATCCAACTTCCTCCATTATCTATCTTTCTCCGATACAACACTTCCTCCTTTGATGCAACATTCCTTCCTTTGATACTCCCTTTCCTTTATATCCAACTTGTTCCATTATCTATCTTTCTCCGATACAACACTTCCTCCTTTGATACAACACTCCTTCCTTTGGTACTCCCTTTCCTTTATGTCCAACTTCCTCCATTATCTATCTTTCTCCGATACAACACTTCCTCCTTTGATGCAACACTCCTTCCTTTGATACTCCCTTTCCTTTATGTCCAACTTCCTCCATTATCTATCTTTCTCCGATACAACACTTCCTCCTTTGATGCAACATTCCTTCCTTTGATACTCCCTTTCCTTTATATCCAACGTACTCCATTATCTATCTTCCTCCGATACAACACTTCCTCCTTTGATACAACACTCCTTCCTTTGATACTCCCTTTCCTTTATATCCAACTTCCTCCTTTATCTATCTTTCTCCGATACAACACTTCCTCCTTTGATACAACACTCCTTCCTTTGATACTCCATTTCCTTTATATCCAACTTCCTCCATTATCTATCTTTCTCCGATACAACACTTCCTCCTTTGATACAACACTCCTTCCTTTGATACTCCATTTCCTTTATATCCAACTTCCTCCATTATCTATCTTTCTCCGATACAACACTTCCTCCTTTGATACAACACTCCTTCCTTTGATACTCCCTTTCCTTTATATTCAACGTCCTCCGTTATCTATCTTTCTCCGATACAACACTTCCTCCTTTGATACAACACTCCTTCCTTTGATACTCCCTTCCATTTATATCCAACTTCCTCCATTAGCTATCTTTCTGCGATACAACACTTCCTCCTTTGATGCAACACTCCTTCCTTTGTTACTCCCTTTCCTTTATATCCAACTTCCTCCATTATCTATCTTTCTCCGATACAACACTTCCTCCTGTGATACAACACTCCTTCCTTTGATACTCCATTTCATTTATATCCAACTTGCTCCATTATCTATCTTTCTCCGATACAACACTTCCTCCTTTGATGCAACACTCCTTCCTTTGTTACTCCCTTTCCTTTATATCCAACTTCCTCCATTATCTATCTTTCTGCGATACAACACTTCCTCCTTTGATACAACACTCCTTTCTTTGACACTAGCTTTCCTTTATATCCAACTTCCTCCTTTATCTATCTTTCTCCGATACAACACTTCCTCCTTTGATGCAACACTCCTTCCTTTGATACACCCTTCCTTTATGTCCAACTTGCTCCATTATCTATCTTTCTCTGATACAACACTACCTCCTTTGATGCAACACTCCTTCCTTTGATACTCCCTTTCCTTTATATTAAACGTCCTCCGTTATCTATCTTTCTCCGATACAACACTTCCTCCTTTGATGCAACACTCCTTCCTTTGATACTCCCTATCCTTTATATTCAACGTCCTCCGTTATCTATCTTTCTCCGATACAACACTTCCTCCTTTGATACAACACTCCTTCCTTTGATACTCCCATTTATTTATATCCAACTTCCTCCATTATCTATCTTTCTCCGATACAACACTTCCTCCTTTGATACAACACTCCTTCCTTTGATACTCCCTTTCCTTTATATCCAACGTGCTCCGTTATCTATCTTTCTCCGATAAAACACTTCCTCCTTTGATACAACACTCCTTCCTTTGATACTCCCTTTCCTTTATATCCAACTTGCTTCATTATCTATCTTTCTCCGATACAACACTTCCTCCTTTGATACAACACTCCTTCCTTTGATACTCCCTTTCCTTTATATCCAACGTGCTCCGTTATCTATCTTTCTCCGATAAAACACTTCCTCCTTTGATACAACACTCCTTCCTTTGATACTCCCTTTCCTTTATATTCAACTTGCTTCATTATCTATCTTTCTCCGATACAACACTTCCTCCTTTGATACAACACTCCTTCCTTTGATACTCCCTTTCCTTTATATCCAACTTGCTTCATTATCTATCTTTCTCCGATACAACACTTCCTCCTTTGATACAACACTCCATCCTTTGATACTCCCTTTCATTTATTTCCAACTTCCTCCATTATCTATCTTTCTCCGATACAACACTTCCTCCTTTGATACAACACTCCTTCCTTTGATACTCCCTTCCCATTATGTCCAACCTCCTCCATTATCTATCTTTCTCCGATACAACACTTCCTCCTTTGATACAACACTCCTTCCTTTGATACTCCCTTTCCTTTATATCCAACGTGCTCCGTTATCTATCTTTCTCCGTTACAACACTTCCTCCTTTGATACAACACTCCTTCCTTTGATACTCCCTTTCCTTTATGTCCAACTTGCTCCATTATCTATCTTTCTCTGATACAACACTTCCTCCTTTGATGCAACACTCTTTCCTTTGATACTCCCTTTCCTTTATATCCAACGTACTCCGTTATCTATCTTTCTCCGATACAACACTTCCTCCTTTGATGCAACACTCTTTCCTTTGATACTCCCTTTCCTTTATATCCAACGTACTCCGTTATCTATCTTTCTCCGATACAACACTTCCTCCTTTGATGCACTACTCTTTCCTTTGATACTCCCTTTCCTTTATATCCAACGTACTCCGTTATCTATCTTTCTCCGATACAACACTTCCTCCTTTGATGCAACACTCTTTCCTTTGATACTCCCTTTCCTTTATATCCAACGTACTCCATTATCTATCTTTCTCCGATACAACACTTCCTCCTTTGATGCAACACTCTTTCCTTTGATACTGCCTTTCATTTATATCCAACGTACTCCGTTATCTATCTTTCTCCGATACAACACTTCCTCCTTTGATGCAACACTCTTTCCTTTGATATTCCCTTTCCTTTATATCTAACGTACTCCATTATCTATCTTTCTCCGATACAACACTTCCTCCTTTGATGCAACACTCTTTCCTTTGATACTCCCTTTCCTTTATATCCAACG
Organism: Prosapia bicincta; assembly: GCA_036971475.1. Classification (NCBI taxonomy): domain Eukaryota; kingdom Metazoa; phylum Arthropoda; class Insecta; order Hemiptera; family Cercopidae; genus Prosapia; species Prosapia bicincta. The sequence continues at coordinate 232,540,833 of JBAIZL010000001.1, read as the reverse complement.
TACTCCGTTATCTATCTTTCTCCGATACAACACTTCCTCCTTTGATGCAACACTCTTTCCTTTGATACTCCCTTTCCTTTATATCCAACGTACTCCATTATCTATCTTTCTCCGATACAACACTTCCTCCTTTGATGCAACACTCTTTCCTTTGATACTCCCTTTCCTTTATATCCAACGTACTCCATTATCTATCTTTCTCCGATACAACACTTCCTCCTTTGATACAACACTCCTTCCTTTGATACTCCCTTTCCTTTATATTCAACGTACTCCATTATCTATCTTTCTCTGATACAACACTTCCTCCTTTGATGCAACACTCTTTCCTTTGATACTCCCTTTCCTTTATATCCAACGTACTCCATTATCTATCTTTCTCCGATACAACACTTCCTCCTTTGATGCAACACTCTTTCCTTTGATACTCCCTTTCCTTTATATCCAACGTACTCCATTATCTATCTTTCTCCGATACAACACTTCCTCCTTTGATGCAACACTCTTTCCTTTGATACTCCCTTTCCTTTATATCCAACGTACTCCATTATCTATCTTTCTCCGATACAACACTTCCTCCTTTGATACAACACTCCTTCCTTTGATACTCCCTTTCCTTTATATTCAACGTACTCCATTATCTATCTTTCTCCGATACAACACTTCCTCCTTTGATGCAACACTCTTTCCTTTGATACTCCCTTTCCTTTATATCCAACGTACTCCATTATCTATCTTTCTCCGATACAACACTTCCTCCTTTGATACAACACTCCTTCCTTTGATACTCCCTTTCCTTTATATTCAACGTACTCCATTATCTATCTTTCTGTGATACAACACTTCCTCCTTTGATGCAACACTCTTTCCTTTGATACTCCCTTTCCTTTATATCCAACGTACTCCATTATCTATCTTTCTCCGATACAACACTTCCTCCTTTGATGCAACACTCTTTCCTTTGATACTCCCTTTCCTTTATATCCAACTTGCTCCATTATCTATCTTTCTCCGATACAACACTTCCTCCTTTGATGCGACACTCCTTCCTTTGATACTCCCTTTCCTTTATGTCCAACCTCCTCCATTATCTATCTTTCTCCGATACAACACTTCCTCCTTTGATGCAACACTCCTTCCTTTGATACTCCCTTTCCTTTATATCCAACTTCCTCCATTATCTATCTTTCTCCGATACAACACTTCCTCCTTTGATGCAACACTCCTTCCTTTGATACTCCCTTTCCTTTATATCGAACTTCCTCCTTTATCTATCTTTCTCTGATACAACACTTCCTCCTTTGATGCAACACTCTTTCCTTTGATACTCCCTTTCCTTTATATCCAACGTACTCCATTATCTATCTTTCTCCGATACAACACTTCCTCCTTTGATACAACACTCCTTCCTTTGATACTCCCTTTCCTTTATATTCAACGTACTCCATTATCTATCTTTCTCCGATACAACACTTCCTCCTTTGATACAACACTCCTTCCTTTGATACTCCCTTTCCTTTATATCCAACTTCCTCCTTTATCTATCTTTCTCTGATACAACACTTCCTCCTTTGATACAACACTCCTTCCTTTGATACTCCATTTCCTTTATATCCAACTTCCTCCATTATCTATCTTTCTCCGATACAACACTTCCTCCTTTGATACAACACTCCTTTCTTTGACACTAGCTTTCCTTTATATCCAACTTCCTCCTTTATCTATCTTTCTCCGATACAACACTTCCTCCTTTGATGCAACACTCCTTCCTTTGATACACCCTTCCTTTATGTCCAACTTGCTCCATTATCTATCTTTCTCTGATACAACACTACCTCCTTTGATGCAACACTCCTTCCTTTGATACTCCATTTCCTTTATATCCAACTTCCTCCATTATCTATCTTTCTCCGATACAACACTTCCTCCTTTGATACAACACTCCTTCCTTTGATACTCCATTTCCTTTATATCCAACTTCCTCCATTATCTATCTTCCTCCGATACAACACTTCCTCCTTTGATGCAACACTCCTTCCTTTGTTACTCCCTTTCCTTTATATCCAACTTCCTCCATTATCTATCTTTCTGCGATACAACACTTCCTCCTTTGATACAACACTCCTTTCTTTGACACTAGCTTTCCTTTATATCCAACTTCCTCCTTTATCTATCTTTCTCCGATACAACACTTCCTCCTTTGATGCAACACTCCTTCCTTTGATACACCCTTCCTTTATGTCCAACTTGCTCCATTATCTATCTTTCTCTGATACAACACTACCTCCTTTGATGCAACACTCCTTCCTTTGATACTCCATTTCCTTTATATCCAACTTCCTCCATTATCTATCTTTCTCCGATACAACACTTCCTCCTTTGATACAACACTCCTTCCTTTGATACTCCATTTCCTTTATATCCAACTTCCTCCATTATCTATCTTCCTCCGATACAACACTTCCTCCTTTGATACAACACTCCTTCCTTTGATACTCCCTTTCCTTTATATTAAACGTCCTCCGTTATCTATCTTTCTCCGATACAACACTTCCTCCTTTGATGCAACACTCCTTCCTTTGATACTCCCTATCCTTTATATTCAACGTCCTCCGTTATCTATCTTTCTCCGATACAACACTTCCTCCTTTGATACAACACTCCTTCCTTTGATACTCCCATTTATTTATATCCAACTTCCTCCATTATCTATCTTTCTCCGATACAACACTTCCTCCTTTGATACAACACTCCTTCCTTTGATACTCCCTTTCCTTTATATCCAACGTGCTCCGTTATCTATCTTTCTCCGATAAAACACTTCCTCCTTTGATACAACACTCCTTCCTTTGATACTCCCTTTCCTTTATATCCAACTTGCTTCATTATCTATCTTTCTCCGATACAACACTTCCTCCTTTGATACAACACTCCTTCCTTTGATACTCCCTTTCCTTTATATCCAACGTGCTCCGTTATCTATCTTTCTCCGATAAAACACTTCCTCCTTTGATACAACACTCCTTCCTTTGATACTCCCTTTCCTTTATATTCAACTTGCTTCATTATCTATCTTTCTCCGATACAACACTTCCTCCTTTGATACAACACTCCTTCCTTTGATACTCCCTTTCCTTTATATCCAACTTGCTTCATTATCTATCTTTCTCCGATACAACACTTCCTCCTTTGATACAACACTCCATCCTTTGATACTCCCTTTCATTTATTTCCAACTTCCTCCATTATCTATCTTTCTCCGATACAACACTTCCTCCTTTGATACAACACTCCTTCCTTTGATACTCCCTTCCCATTATGTCCAACCTCCTCCATTATCTATCTTTCTCCGATACAACACTTCCTCCTTTGATACAACACTCCTTCCTTTGATACTCCCTTTCCTTTATATCCAACGTGCTCCGTTATCTATCTTTCTCCGTTACAACACTTCCTCCTTTGATACAACACTCCTTCCTTTGATACTCCCTTTCCTTTATGTCCAACTTGCTCCATTATCTATCTTTCTCTGATACAACACTTCCTCCTTTGATGCAACACTCTTTCCTTTGATACTCCCTTTCCTTTATATCCAACGTACTCCGTTATCTATCTTTCTCCGATACAACACTTCCTCCTTTGATGCAACACTCTTTCCTTTGATACTCCCTTTCCTTTATATCCAACGTACTCCGTTATCTATCTTTCTCCGATACAACACTTCCTCCTTTGATGCACTACTCTTTCCTTTGATACTCCCTTTCCTTTATATCCAACGTACTCCGTTATCTATCTTTCTCCGATACAACACTTCCTCCTTTGATGCAACACTCTTTCCTTTGATACTCCCTTTCCTTTATATCCAACGTACTCCATTATCTATCTTTCTCCGATACAACACTTCCTCCTTTGATGCAACACTCTTTCCTTTGATACTGCCTTTCATTTATATCCAACGTACTCCGTTATCTATCTTTCTCCGATACAACACTTCCTCCTTTGATGCAACACTCTTTCCTTTGATATTCCCTTTCCTTTATATCTAACGTACTCCATTATCTATCTTTCTCCGATACAACACTTCCTCCTTTGATGCAACACTCTTTCCTTTGATACTCCCTTTCCTTTATATCCAACGTACTCCGTTATCTATCTTTCTCCGATACAACACTTCCTCCTTTGATGCAACACTCTTTCCTTTGATACTCCCTTTCCTTTATATCCAACGTACTCCATTATCTATCTTTCTCCGATACAACACTTCCTCCTTTGATGCAACACTCTTTCCTTTGATACTCCCTTTCCTTTATATCCAACGTACTCCATTATCTATCTTTCTCCGATACAACACTTCCTCCTTTGATACAACACTCCTTCCTTTGATACTCCCTTTCCTTTATATTCAACGTACTCCATTATCTATCTTTCTCTGATACAACACTTCCTCCTTTGATGCAACACTCTTTCCTTTGATACTCCCTTTCCTTTATATCCAACGTACTCCATTATCTATCTTTCTCCGATACAACACTTCCTCCTTTGATGCAACACTCTTTCCTTTGATACTCCCTTTCCTTTATATCCAACGTACTCCATTATCTATCTTTCTCCGATACAACACTTCCTCCTTTGATGCAACACTCTTTCCTTTGATACTCCCTTTCCTTTATATCCAACGTACTCCATTATCTATCTTTCTCCGATACAACACTTCCTCCTTTGATACAACACTCCTTCCTTTGATACTCCCTTTCCTTTATATTCAACGTACTCCATTATCTATCTTTCTCCGATACAACACTTCCTCCTTTAATGCAACACTCTTTCCTTTGATACTCCCTTTCCTTTATATCCAACGTACTCCATTATCTATCTTTCTCCGATACAACACTTCCTCCTTTGATACAACACTCCTTCCTTTGATACTCCCTTTCCTTTATATTCAACGTACTCCATTATCTATCTTTCTGTGATACAACACTTCCTCCTTTGATGCAACACTCTTTCCTTTGATACTCCCTTTCCTTTATATCCAACGTACTCCATTATCTATCTCTCTCCGATACAACACTTCCTCCTTTGATGCAACACTCTTTCCTTTGATACTCCCTTTCCTTTATATCCAACTTGCTCCATTATCTATCTTTCTCCGATACAACACTTCCTCCTTTGATGCAACACTCCTTCCTTTGATACTCCCTTTCCTTTATGTCCAACCTCCTCCATTATCTATCTTTCTCCGATACAACACTTCCTCCTTTGATGCAACACTCCTTCCTTTGATACTCCCTTTCCTTTATATCCAACTTCCTCCATTATCTATCTTTCTCCGATACAACACTTCCTCCTTTGATGCAACACTCCTTCCTTTGATACTCCCTTTCCTTTATATCGAACTTCCTCCTTTATCTATCTTTCTCTGATACAACACTTCCTCCTTTGATGCAACACTCTTTCCTTTGATACTCCCTTTCCTTTATATCCAACGTACTCCATTATCTATCTTTCTCCGATACAACACTTCCTCCTTTGATACAACACTCCTTCCTTTGATACTCCCTTTCCTTTATATTCAACGTACTCCATTATCTATCTTTCTCCGATACAACACTTCCTCCTTTGATACAACACTCCTTCTTTTGATACTCCCTTTCCTTTATATCCAACTTCCTCCTTTATCTATCTTTCTCTGATACAACACTTCCTCCTTTGATGCAACACTCTTTCCTTTGATACTCCCTTTCCTTTATATCCAACGTACTCCATTATCTATCTTTCTCCGATACAACACTTCCTCCTTTGATACAACACTCCTTCCTTTGATACTCCCTTTCCTTTACATTCAACGTACTCCATTATCTATCTTTCTCTGATACAACACTTCCTCCTTTGATGCAACACTCTTTCCTTTGATACTCCCTTTCCTTTATATCCAACGTACTCCATTATCTATCTTTCTCCGATACAACACTTCCTCCTTTGATACAACACTCCTTCCTTTGATACTCCCTTTCCTTTATATCCAACGTACTCCATTATCTATCTTTCTCCGATACAACACTTCCTCCTTTGATACAACACTCCTTCCTTTGATACTCCCTTTCCTTTATATTCAACGTACTCCATTATCTATCTTTCTCTGATACAACACTTCCTCCTTTGATGCAACACTCTTTCCTTTGATACTCCCTTTCCTTTATATCCAACTTCCTCCATTATCTATCTTTCTCCGATACAACACTTCCTCCTTTGATACAACACTCCTTCCTTTGATACTCCCTTTCCTTTATATTCAACGTACTCCATTATCTATCTTTCTCTGATACAACACTTCCTCCTTTGATGCAACACTCTTTCCTTTGATACTCCCTTTCCTTTATATCCAACGTACTCCATTATCTATCTTTCTCGGATACAACACTTCCTCCTTTGATGCAACACTCCTTCCTTTGATACTCCCTTTCCTTTATATCCAACTTGCTCCTTTATCTATCTTTCTCCGATACAACACTTCCTCCTTTGATGCAACACTCCTTCCTTTGATACTCCCTTTCCTTTATGTCCAACTTCCTCCTTTATCTATCTTTCTCCGATACAACACTTCCTCCATTGATGCAACACTCCTTCCTTTGATACTCCCTTTCCTTTATGTCCAACTTGCTCCATTATCTATCTTTCTCCGATACAACACATCCTCCTTTGATGTAACACTCCTTCCTTTGATACTCCCTTTCCTTGATATCCAACTTGCTGCATTATCTATCTTTCTCCGATACAACACTTCCTCCTTTGATGCAACACTCCTTCCTTTGATACTCCCTTTCCTTTATGTCCAACTTCCTCCTTTATCTATCTTTCTCCGATACAACACTTCCTCCATTGATGCAACACTCCTTCCTTTGATACTCCCTTTCCTTTATGTCCAACTTGCTCCATTTTCTATCTTTCTCCGATACAACACATCCTCCTTTGATGTAACACTCCTTCCTTTGATACTCCCTTTCCTTTATGTCCAACTTACTCCATTATCTATCTTTCTCTGATATCAACATTTCTCTTATAATTATATTTCCCTGAATTAATTTTCTTCCGATACCCTACTTCCTTCATAACCCCCTTTCTCTGAACCCACCATCCTCCGATAACAAACTTCCACCGACAACTAACTTCCTCCGGTATCCACCATTCTCCAATATCCAACCTCATTTGATCCTCACCTTCCTTTCGTACCCACCTTTCACTGAACCCACCATTCCCCGATACACCCCTTACACTAAACTCACTATCGTCCGATAAAATTCCTCCCATACCCACTTTTCTCTGATCCTACTATCCTTCGATACCCAGTTATCTCTGAACCCACCGTCCTCTGATACTCTCTCTGAACCTACCATCCTCCAATATCCAAATTTCTTAAATGCCTACCTTCACACGCCCCAACTTTTATTCACCTCTAATTCATAAGTCGTTCTTATTGCTTCGCTCTTCCATGCCAGACCTTCTCGCTATTATTTTCTTCGCCTTCCTCTTTTCTTTTTACTTAGAGGAGAAGATGTTATATTTTCGTTAAATTGTTTTGCCATATGATTAAACTTTTCTTATTGATTTTTCTATTCAAATCCCTCCTGACGCGATACTTTGTAGCTATGTTGTTACTCTAGCTACGTTTTGCAACATTATAGCAAAGTTTTCTATTTTGTGAAGAAATATTGAGTGTAAAATATTTCTGTGTGTCTGGAAAGTGAGGTTATTTTTTCACACGTACTCGAAATATGAGAAAATAGCGCATAGTATTATCCTATTCAAATATAACTGAAAAAAATATCCACTTAGGATAGATAAAGTAAGGTTTTGTAATCCAAATACTAGCTACAGACGAAAGAGCAGTAAAAATGAATATACGACCAATCATAAGGTTAATTTTAATGATGTATTTATAGCGATTGGAATACAAATATACATTCTCCAAAGCAGAAGAAAAACACGAAGTCAAAATGAAGTTTTTAAAACAGTTTTTTGACGCGATTGAGATTACACTTTTTCCGTCTTCCGCTTTTGAAAGGCAAAAATATTAGGAAAAAAACATTAGAGGTTATGACCGATTTTTTTACATTCCATAATCTCTGACGATGTTTGACAGACGAACGCAGCTATAACTAGAAGGTTGGCCTTTTAGTTTTACTAATTAAAAGGTCCGTTGCAGTTAGTATGACAAACGTTGTTTACGATAAAATACACGTAGCCGTAGATGATCGATTAGGATCTGTTATGACATCCGATTCTCTTTAATCCTCTGTATATATATTCATAAATGTTTTATAAGGTTGATGAGGTACCTTAGTTCCAATGTTTTACGATAGAGGTTCATCTTTGGGGTGGTTTTTGGTTTGTTTTGATTTCCACATCTTCAAATCGGTTTTTATTATAATCTATAACTATCAATAATTATATTTTTTATTGTTTTGTAAATGCTTTGCTCTAATGATATCATGCACTACAGGTTTGTAAGTCATGTTTCGTATAAAAAGTTGTTATGTAGTCATTATTGTATTATTTTCTGGTAATATGACTGGGTATGGGAATACACACACGTGCGCGTGTGTTTGGGAATGTGTGATCGTGCGTGTGTAAACCAGAGCATAGAATATTTAAAACAGTATTAGAAGATCTTGTATAATTTAGTTACTGCACAAATAAAAAAATATGTTTTAATTAAATTCATCCTCTGAGACCCAAAAGACGTTTTTGTTTAAAAATTATTTAGCGCCTGCAAATCTAATTAAGAGTTCGCAAAAGAATGTTTCTTCGTCTATTCCCGCTTTTGTTACTCGCCATTTATGTTTTAGTAGCTGGTGGAAAGTCTTAACGTCGGCTCTGCTGCAGTTACACAGCTCCATTACCATTCCTGTACATCTACTTACACAGATTATAAATTTATTTTAATTTATTGATGTTTTTACAAGTCCTTACTCCAGAAAAGCAAAGCTTTATATGTTCCCGTTTCTCTCATATAGAGAAAACATCTGTTACACATATGTTGAGATCCATTGATTTCTGTTTCCCTTCCTCGTCATATTAACTATTATCGACGCTTTTAGTCATATATATATATATATATATATATATATATATATATATATATATATATATATATATATATATATATATATATATATATATATATATATATATATATATATATATACATATATATATATATGTGTGTGTGTGTGTGTGTGTGTGTGTGTGTGTGTGTGTGTGTGTGTGTGTGTGTGTGTGTGTGTGTGTGTGTGTGTGTGTGTGTGTATGTGTGTGTGTGTGTGTGTGTGTGTGTGTGTGTGTGTGTGTGTGTGTGTGTGTGTCTGTGTGTGTGTGTGTGTGTGTGTGTGTGTGTGTGTGTGTGTGTGTGTGTGTGTGTGTGTGTGTGAGAGAGAGAGAGTTTGTGTGACCTTGTGTGGAAGTGTGTATGTGTGTACAGTGAATTACAGTATTAATTGTGGGAAATTTACTACATATATACCACATATACTACATATATATATATATATATATATATATATATATATATATGTGTGTGTGTGTGTGTGTGTGTGTGTGTGTGTGTGTGTGTGTGTGTGTGTGTGTGTGTGTGTGTGTGTGTGTGTGTGTGTGTGTGTGTGTAGTTAACGCTATATAGTACAACATACAGAGCCTTATATAGAACCTATATACTCAAGACTATTGCGTTGTACATACATTACTTACATAAAGTAATTTATCACTGTTATAAAATCTTTTTTTAACTTGATTTTTAACCTACAGACTAAACACTGCGCCGTTAGACAATTCATTGTCTTATCTTAAACACTAACCTAACCCAACCCATATAATAACTTAACCTAACCTTAGTGAACCAAAGCATGCATAAAATATACTTAAATTCATTATATAAATGTACAATATAAATACATTATTTACATTTTCATCAAAAACAAATAAAAAATGGATTTAGTAAATGTATTGTGAGTAGACCACAATTTTTTTTGCTTTTCAAGCAACAAAAAAAGAAACACGGTCCAACAATCCAGTAAAATTGTACATACTCGTACGCAACTGATTCTCCTTTACGCTTTTATTTTATCTGTGATCATTGTTTGGGAACATTTCAAAGAGAGATGGCAGTGGAAATTTCCTGGTAACTGGTAACCAATAATGTCACTTAGAAGCCAATTGCTCCGCTGCTCAAAGCGTATTGTCTAGGTGATTTCGTTTCTACATTACTGTATTAACCATAATCCTGCATAACCTCGTATAATCACCGTATCTTGGAATAAGCTTACCCATAGCACATGGCCTACCCACTCGTCATAATCTCTACTGTGAGGGACAATGTAAGGATTAGGTCATATTGCAGTACCCAGAGTTAATGTTTCCTTCGTGAGTTGAGGATTAAACAGTATAGTTTGTTTAGTAATTAAGTAATTATACTCTGAATTTTACAGTTATTTAATATCGATGTCTTAAAATGGATGGAAATATATTTAATTATATAGTTAATACTTTCGATGTTTTACGCTCAGATGCGGCTGTGGGTCTAGTGAGTAGGTTACTACACTACCAACTGCGTTCGTATTCCGACATAGCAGAAAAATGTCTCTATGTTGTTTCAGACACCAAATGGTTTTTTCATTAATGCAAATGAGTACCTACAGCAATAATGGACGGATAAATCGTAGTGCTCCCTCATCACTTTCAGTTACCCCTGTAACGTTTTCTTCATGTTGATGATATAAAATTATTCATTATATTAAAATCTACTTCTAAATACATAATTTCCCACTTACATAGTACCAACTGAGTAGAATGTAAATATCTCTCTTCATTCCGGTAGAAAAAGTATCTACTCTAGGTAAGCGAGCATACCTGAAAAATATTTTCCTTTGAACGTAAACTGGTCTTTTTATTTTATATATTCAGGTATTTTTTCAATCACATATATATGATAAAATGTTATAAATAAATCAGTGAAATTCCGTTGACATTTTTCAAAACCAATTTACTTTTTAAAATTTTGTGTTATGACGTAATCGATCAGTTACCAATGTAATAAAACAAAAGAAAATTGATGCTTCAACAGTTTTCTAGAAACGAAGGACACAGAAAAAGAAACTTACGAAAATGGCCTCCTCTAATGAATCTGATATCAGTGTGAAATTTGTCGACACCCTTATCTCCCCATAGAAGAGTTATGAATACTATATACAAATAAACGTTTCCTTCGTTCTCACTGTTACAATTTCTACGTTACACAATAAATTACCCTGAATAAAGACTTTAACGCTATGTAAAAACGCTATATATTACTTTCGCTATATTTTACTATATTTTTGGCCTCTGTGACCAACGGATATACTTTAGGCCTCATTCATAATTTTATTTTTGCCAATATATTTTTAGTGTTGTTTTTCAGTATATAATTTAACTTATATAGTCAGAACTATGAAGAATGGCACCAGGAAATATATAAATATATGAAGTATTAATTATTGTATATTCCAGTTCTTTGGAACCCTGTATAAGACTGTATACAATCCTACTATATAATACGTCAGATTCATTTTGTCATTGCACTTTATTTTTATTATTTACAAAGATGTGTAAAATTGGACTCGATATTTTTTAGATTCTAAATAGGGCACAAATAAAATAAACACACACACACACACACGCTCACACACACACACACACACACACACACACACACACACACACACACACACACACACACACACACACACACACACACACACACACACACACACACACACACACACACACATACACACACACATACACACACACACACATATATATATATATATATATATATATATATATATATATATATATATCACTTTCACTATATGTACTTAAACAAGAATCTTACTTTATATTTAAGCGAGTTAACTTTCAAAGACTGGTCTTGTTTCCATCATCGGGCATCACTGACCGGGGGTTGTAGTAGACTCTTGGTACGATGATGTTGATACTGTTTGCTAACGAAAAGCTTTGAATTGTAAATTCAATAATAATTCTTTTATTTGTATTTTGACTTATTCTTAATTAATACACAAGAATACAAATTGCGATATATATATATATATATATATATATATATATATATATATATATATATATATATATATATATATATGCTGATACGTATTCCTTCATGGAGGTAATCTGGTTATAATCTAGATTATAACTATTCATCATACATATATAAATTTAGCATATATATATATATATATATATATATATATATATATATATATATATATTGTATATTTTATTGGTTTAAATATCACCCAATTAAAAGAAATTACCAATTTTAGCGAGAAATTAATTAAAACCCAGTCTACATACTAATGTATTTATTTTTTCTAATATTCCATTTTTGCACCTAATATTTTTTATTTTGGTGGCGTTCGTGTTAATACAAAATATAATAATGACACTCTAACACAAATGGTATAATTTCTCTGCCAATGGAATAAAGCTAGGGCGTATGCTTAGCCAGATGTTGATTTTAATGAAAGTTTCTATTAGAGAAACATTGAACCCTAAACTTTCAAACATTTCAAAACCCTAAACTTTGTTGGTGAATCGTTCATTAGGACCATTGAAAGGTTCTAACTTCAGTCATTGTGTGTCAGTAATAATTTGCATATTATTGAAGTAATTTTATTTATCATTTTCAGGTGAAATAAAATTAATTTCTAACACTACAAGTATTTGCAACTAATACTTATAGGTGATTTATGTACTATTAGATTTGAGGTTCTACTCCCAAGTAATGATTTCTGTTTTTGTCAGAGGAGAAGTTCTCACACAAATAACTTGTCAGAACTGTGAGGACAGAATGGATGCCGTTTTTTATCTGTGACATTTGCCAGAAATGTCGCTCCCAGCTATGACATCAGTACAATACTAGCAAAACATGACATGAAACTAATTTGAAGAAAATGGAGTCAAGAGCGATATGCCTCTTGGATATGCCCTTCATTGAAATAATAATTAATCTATTCAAAACTAACTTTCTTCAATAATTTTTTTTTTTATTTTAGTTATTTTGTTGGTTCAAATAGTTTTTACCAACTAACCTCTTGCAAAATTTGAAAAGAACATTTGTTTTTCTTTGTAGTTTCAATTGATCTGTGACGTCTTCATCTATGTGACTAAAAATGTTGTCAAACTGCATTAAAATATAAATTCATTACAATAATTCTTAAAACAATTCCTAAATTTCTAATAATATTGAACGATTTATTCATTTAGTAATGTTTTGGGGGGAAACATTAGTACGTACTCTATGTTTTTAACTGAAACCCCCTTCAAGGGTGAGAGTGGCAATCACGTGAGGCACAGAGCACCCTCCAGCCGTGGGGATAACGCGAGCTTATCGTAAGCATTAAATCGTTCAACCGTTTGAGATAGGATCGGAAACGTGTGTTTAAGACTATGGCCATGTCGTAGGGGTATTTATTTCTCCCTTACAGAGAAATTACCTCTTCCTGAACATAAATGACGTTTTTGGTTTAGGGTCTTGAAACGCTTAAAGAAATTGTTATAAAATATCTGTTATTTCTTGAACTTTAAGAAATATGTTATTACTTTTGTTATAGATAAATAGAAAAGCCGGATTAAATATAATAAAAAAGGCTAAAACTAGATAACCGATAAAATATTTCAAATATTCACCGATTTTCATTTCCAACTGTAGATTTAAATATGATACTTTGGTTTAAAGTAGCTTATTTTGCCAATCAGGATATAAAATATTTTTCATGTTATTTTAGGAATCTTATAGGTTGGAAAATTATTAATTGTTCATTTTGAAATTTGTGTTCTCTCATAGTCAAAATAGCTTTACGTCAAATGAAAGTAGATTTACAATAATTGTTCGCATTATAAAATAGTATTATATACAGATAGCATAACCATGATTGAAACAAAATTAGGTGAACTAAAATTAAAAAATACACATCTAAAAAAACAAGAACGTAAAATTGTATTTTATAAAATACAATTGACAACGAACCTAGTGGGTCGTTGAAATATTTTTATATAGAATATAATTGTTATTCCAGTTTAATACGAAATTTGCGTTTAATTTACCACATATTATTAATTTAAGCGATTATTGCTATGGTAACTAAGAAATTTTTTATAGTCCATTGAGACTAGATTAAGACTAGTTCGATTAGTTTTGAAAGTTACACTAATTTATATAGTTTAATGTTAGCTAATTTTAATAAATTTGATAACGTGGTCATTTCGTGAAATTTACAATCAGAGTTGATAAGATCTCTTAATGTTATAGTAATTGTGTCATATTTATTGAAACTGTTTCGGCAAAGTTATCCCTGTGAATTATTGCTCGAAGCTTGACAAATTACAAGTCCTTTCACGACATAGCGTCATCTGTCTTTTAATGCCTAGAATTTTCTAGAAGTGAAGCGACTGAAAATTACGAGAAATGACTAGAAACGGCAACTCGATACATAAAGCTTGAAGTATGTTCAATAATGTTTTAATGTAGTGAAGAGCGTGTAGGTTCAAGTGATACACAGTCACACTAGTACATGTTAAGTAATTGAATTTTACCAAACTTAGAAGTTATTGATAGATCTAATTAGAACAGAGTTTATATGATTTTATAAATGTGTAAATAATAGTAGCTATAAATAAAAGTGAGCGAAATAGTAACTATCTTTTTATTTCAATATTTCCTTATAGTTCATTGAACCAGCGTAAGAAAGTAACGATGTGTTACTTTTGTCACTTATTTTACTCGTTGACTATGTGTCATTGTAGGATTTTACTCCTAATAATTACTATTAGAGTTGAGCGGAGAGGTAAGGGAAGAGTAAAATGGAAATATATTGTCCTAAATCATTTAATGATTTTTTTCGATATTTACGTTGTAACGAATTTAGGTCGGGAGTTGAATCTCGATTATTTAGAATAAAATATTTTAAATTCCTTTGGTACAAATAAATTTCTCAGCTTACAGAGAATACTAACCGATTGATGTTCGTTCATTTGTTCTAGTTCTAATTATTGTTAAGGCATAAATAAGTCAAACTGAACTAGGAAGACACTTGAAACCACAACACGTACGTGCTGTTACTGCGTACAAGTCTCCCTACGCATATAGCGACTTTATCATAACTGAGATATAAAACCATGGGTATTTCCAAATCATTTACTTCAATTACGTATCTGTCGAAAACTTACATATTTCTCTCACACCCGACATAAGTGTTAATATTATTGTTTGAATTAAACGAGGATAGTTTATGCTTGTTCAAGTTAGGTTAAGTAGCATTATATCTTTATGTCAACTTTTAACAGTGTCTTTGAGGTAAAACCAAGTTTGACCAGTTGTATGATAGAAAAAGTTAAAAATGATCGGCGATCACAGAATGTATGAACGACGATCACAGAATATATGAACACCGATCACAGAATGTATGAACGATGGTCACAGAATGTATGAACGACGATCACAGAATGTAGGACCGACAATCACAGAATGTACAAACAACGATCACAGATGAGTTCCGACTTTTACCACTCAGAATTGCTAAACCTTGGAATTTATTGGAAAATCTTGAGAATTACCTATTTACGGGGTTTTACAGTTACAATTATACAAACTATGTGACTACTTAGTGGAAAAATTGAAAAAAAAAACAGACATATGATGTGTCTAAAAACATGTAATATAAACAAAATATTTTAAAAGTAAATTTCTACTTATTTCAACAAAAACAAATTTTAATTGAGTTACTTTTTATTAAATAATTAAAATTATTATAAATAGAGTATCACAAAACATACGTTTAAACTATACGTTAAAACAGCACTACCATATAATATATAGCATAAAATCAGTTGTATTATGAAATCTTAGGTTTCACTTATTTTAAAGCTAAATGGGACGAAATAACTAAATTTCATACTTTCCACCTATTGGGAAAAGTTTTTCGCCCATATAAAACTAAAATTAATTATTATTAAATGTAGTTAATGAACTATTATTTTTTTAAACTGTCGTAACATCAATTGTTATCCAAAATAGGTTTAAAACAATTAGTTTGAACTTTGGGTGAATAAAAAGTGTTGTATTGGCGATTGAAAATCCAAGCAAGATATTTATAAGAAGAATGTGAGCTGTTAGAAAAATTTAAATACAATTTGTATAACAGACATGACCACACCAAAACAATTAGAAAGTAATCAAGTGTTATATATAACATACAGTATAACACCATTATAATGCATCTTATTATACCGGACGCCGCTTATAACGGACTGTGTTTTGAACTTAGTGCAAGCCATTTGCCATTATATTAAACGTAAATTTTATTTAATAAAAAAACCACAAAAACGCTAATCAAAAATATTTACACACGGGTTGAGTTTTACTTTACAGTTGCTATAGGAAATTAATTAAATGATTTTTAATAACCGTAAAAAAAGTTTCACAGGTTTATATTACTTATTTTATTTTTCAATTTCTTTTATTAGTTTACACTCCCTTTATATATCTCTGGTCTAAATTTTCAATCGTAAATAAAATACATTTTTAATTCTACCCCTCAAGTTCAAATTCATTTTTTTAAAACTGTAGTGGATGAAAATTAATGGTAATATTTTTTCAAATAATAATTCATTAATTAAACATTTAAAAAAGCTGATGTCTAGGACGGATTTGAACTGAAAATCTACATGTTAGAAATAAATCCAGCCCTTTGGAACGTAATTAATTCAACCAACAAAGTGGATTAATGGTATCAAATCTTGCTTCACAAACGGGCAATGCGAAAGGAAAGCGAAACGAAACTACAACAAAACGGAAGTGACGATTAGAGAAAGAAAGAAAAACTGCCAAGAAACATTTGTGAATGAAACAAAAGGGTAAAGAAACGCTTAAATAAAGGAAATTGGAAAATTGCAAGAAATTTCGCTTTCAATTTTACCACTTAAAGTTGCAATTCTGTCATATGTATATAGTATACATATTTACATTTAATTTAATTATAAAATAAATAGTAACTAACATAAAATTTGTCTCTGTTGTCCTCAGTAGGTATTGACTTTCAACAATTCTTGTTTATATTACTTGATAAATAACCTTCTACAGTTATCTGTGTTTTATTTGTATTTTAGCATTTGAGAAAATTTTGCTTTGTATGGAACTTTTACTAAGACGGACACAGTCACGTGTAGTTCTACTGCATTAGGAAAAAGCGTTTTATTGAAACAAATTAAATGTCGGCCTTTATTACTAATTTTATTACTCAAATATATTATCAAGCTATACCAAGATGGTTATAAACTATTAAGTGTTTAGTAAATTTATTATTAGGCTTGGACAAAACTTGAATTGTCGTGCATATTCCAGCTTATTTTTAAAAAGTAATATAGTTGTAACGAGCTTTATTAATGTTAAAGCTTATAAAATGCAATATCTTAGCAAAATAAAACCTATATTATTGTAACTTTACATTTAAAATATTATAATTATAAATTTATAAGTTTCAAATTTATTAGTGTAATAATATCAAAGGTTAAAATTACAAATTTAACAACTACAGACTCTTAGATATGAAAATAAAAACAGAGACAATCTATGATTTTACTTTTCGCTAGCACAAAAAACATCATTAGCAAGGTGTATCTCAACAGCTTATGAAGCAAAGAGTTTGCAATCGTTATATCAACTCTACGCTTCCGCGTTTTATAGACCTAATAATTATTCACATTACCAATTATTTTAAAACAAAGTAATTCTAGGTTGGAAATGTATATTGATAGAAATAATCACTTTAACTTACCGCTAAAGTAGAATAAAGAAAGTGACATAATCTGCCAGGACAAAAAGCACTTGTCGTTAGAAATTTTACGTTTTCATATAAATTAAATAAATATAGAAAGTTTCGTGTGTAAATTATGTAAACATGACCTCTGAATTACTTAGAAGTAGAGTCGAAAACAGCTGTAAGCATTAACCAAGAACCATATTTAACGTTAGGAGATTTTCTTTCGTATTCCACCTGTCATAGATCCTAACATCTTCTAATGTCTTACTTTGAACGCGCGTAGGAAATAAATTCGCAAAAACTATGACCCTCACTACTTTTAAAGATACCGTAAATAGAGAGTGATGAAACAAAATGGCGATATTTTGAACGAGCGTTACTTAGAGACTGCTCAAGATAACTGAATGATTTAAATAGAAAGAAACAAAATGTTTACTCATATCTTGATATGTATCAATGTGAGCTACATCTCTTAATCCGAAAACATTAAAGCGGTATTTTATTTTTCGCCAAATGTTTTATAGCATATCTAGTGTTACAGTCGTGATTACTGTCGAAATTTCGCTGATGCAGATGTATCAAATCGCTGACGTTATTAGCACACACAATGTTCTGTACGTAACACCCTAAAAAAGGTCCAAAGGTGTCAAATCAGGAATCATTAGAGCCTATCCAACACAGCCTAACATTGCGCATCTGCTCTGCGCATTTTGCCCCTTGGAAAACTGTAAACAATACCTACTGTACTTATTTAAATTTCAAATTAATGTTTAAATTCCTTAAATAATCTTGAACCGTGTCGTCTTTCAGTATCGCTCCTCCAAAATCACACCATTCTATTTGGAGCACCCTGTAGTTTGGATCATTAAATTTGTGTAAATTACCACTACATCCGTTCTTTAGTAATTTAGTCGAGCCGGGGTGAAAACTATACGAAGCGCGTTGAAATGTCTCAAGGATTGAGTTAAACTGTCTGCTGATAATTAATTAAAACATCAACAGTTAAGCGCAGAATTTTTAAAAAATTTTAAGAAATGCCTTCATAAATCGCCGTTCGAAAGTAAAGCGCTGCCCGTCATGAACGTACAACAATGTATAAAATATGCCATCTCTAAGGGACACTAAGATCAGCGTCATAATGTTCACACGTGACGCCTCTTTGCCTTACATTCAGAGGAAAATTGCTCCCACCAGAACCTTGTTCATAAATAATTCTTCTGATTTTATTTCCTTTCCAGACGATTTGTTCCACTAACAACTTGCCACCTCGTGTCACATCATCGCCAATTCCACCCCAAGCGTTATTCTTTATCTTTTACCGTTTTTCTAGCCTTAACAAGTCTCTAGTTTTTCAGTTTTAGTATCTACAAAATAAGAATCGGTTTAATGTAATTGTTAGAGCAATGTTTTTTCAGATGAGCATGTTTGTTCCTACTCATTAAATACTCATATTTATATTTCTCGATTCGATTCGTGCTGGCGTTAAACAACCAGTGACATGTTAAACTGAGAAGTGACATGTAGACAAGGGCATGACTTCAACGCTCTTCTCTAACCTCCTCTTCTAACGCCTCTTCTATCCTAACCTATTTCTATCGCACCTACTATTTACTGTACCCTCTCTCCTTTTCACGCCCCTCTATCGTTCTCTTTCTATATTGCACCCTCCCTTGATCGTTCTCTTTCTTTGTCGTCCTCTGGCTCTATATTCCCTATCCCTCCCTGTCTTTATTGTCCCTCTTCTCTTTCCACGAATTTCTCTCACTCTTTCTTACCCTATTACACTCTCTAATCTCGATCCCTCTCTCTGTCGTCCCCTTTCTCTATCGAACCTTCTCTCCCAGTCTACTCTACCATTCAATTTTTAAATTCATGGAATCAAATAAAATCAATATAGTAAAATCAGAATAGAAAATATCCATTAAATCTTGGCCCCTAACCGTCCATCACGTACCAAGGATTTACTACCTACGTTCGTAGTCAAAGTCTTTTCGTGAAATTGAATTCATATGCTTTTATTGAAATTTAATTGAAATATACTTCGCAAATATTTTATTTAAATAATTGATGCAAGATTCTGTGTTCTTTCCATGTATCTTTTGTTGGAAATTCTATCAGGTTACTGAAATATTGAGCCCAAAGCTATACTCATATCATTCCACAAAATTATTTTTACAATCAGGCCAAAGCTACATCAACTAATTGTTTTAATATTTTAGTAAGTACATGGTTCGGCGAGTACAATTCACTTGATAATCTGCTTTTTACCTCCTTTAATGTAATATTATTAATAATTATTATTATTACCATTACAAGACTATTTTATTTTATACGGCTAATAAGAGGCAGAGCATGTTTTATAAAATTTAAAAGAAATACTTAAAGGCTTATAAATATTTTAAGTTGTAAACTTTAAAAATATAAACTTTTAACAATAAAATACATTTGTATTTGGGTGAAATTTATACTTTTCTAAAGGACATTTTATGAAGTACAATACGCAGTTCAGGGAAATTCAATTATTAATAAGAAACTTTTACAAGATTTTATTACTTTTTAGCTACTAGTTAATGACCTACACGATTTAAACTCTTTATCTTGTCAACAAAAATTTACATTTCACGTTTAGTGTTCCGGAAACATGATAATTATTTTAAATTAAACTGCCTTTAAAAAAGGAGCCATGTTTTTATAAACCAATTCCGGTTTCCTTTAACACAAAGCCAAACCAGTCGTCACAGCTAATCACAGCAGAAGCAGTGGTTTTCCATCGTGGCTTCGACCGGGTATAGACCGTAAATATTAAAGGGTTTCAAATATCAAAGTGAAGGTTTAATGCTCAAAGTACAAACTGGCGACATTTCAACTTCAGAGCTTGTGTAACCAGGAAACTCATATAGCGGTATTTGGTCTTTACACAGACTTAAGGATGTAAGGTTGGCTCAAAGTAAGAGATTTTTTCGTATATGTAATCACTTGAAATATTAATTTGTTTTAATCACTCAAAACAATGTTTTTAAACAAAAATCACATTGTTTCAAAGAACATTCGGTTGAACATTAAACAATTTCTAGCACAAGAATAAAAGAAATTATTTTATCTGGCTAATCTAAATCTGTATAATCTAATAGGACGAATAGTTTCTTGTACGGATAATTATTGCAATAGGGAGGATGCCCTTAAAAAGGAAAATTATTTCACCATTCTACATATCTAGAAGTTGTCGGTGCGAGCGAAATTTATTTAACACAAAACTAAATACATTTATCTGTAACAGCTTACTCCATCTTTCAACGCCATATTTTTCAGTTCCATTATACTAAATGGAAGAATAGAAAAAAGAATAAACATTTTAGCGGAAAAACGTCGAAACGAAGGCATATTGACGTGTTTACATAACACAAACTA
>JBAIZL010000001.1:232432055-232514555 GCA_036971475.1 Prosapia bicincta | reverse complement strand
ACTTTGGAATGCTCGGAAACACTTGAGTTGATGTGTATGAGACAGTCTCTTGTTAACGTTTGTACAGTGAACAAGATAGTGGATAGTATGGTACACAAGTCGTCAGGTTTAGCCTGACCGGTGACTTTGAAGTGCGTAGAAGTACTTGAGATGATGTGTGTGGTGGGATACCGGCTAAAATAACAGTATTGTCCTATCGATCATGCAGTGACCAAGATGGTGAATAGAATAATCTTCAGGTCATCAGGTCGTCAGGTTTATCGGAACCCGTGACTTTTTAATGCTCAGAAACACTTGAGTTGATGTGTATGAGTCAGTCTCTTGTTAACGTTTGTACAGTGAACAAGATAGTGGATAGTATGGTACACAAGTCGTCAGGTTTAGCCTGACCGGTGACTTTGAAGTGCGTAGAAGTACTTGAGATGATGTGTGTGGTGGGATACCGGCTAAAATAACAGTATTGTCCTATCGATCATGCAGTGACCAAGATGGTGAATAGAATAATCTTCAGGTCATCAGGTCGTCAGGTTTATCGGAACCCGTGACTTTGGAATGCTCAGAAACACTTGAGTTGATGTGTATGAGTCAGTCTCTTGTTAACGTTTGTACAGTGAACAAGATAGTGGATAGTATGGTACACAAGTCGTCAGGTTTAGCCTGACCGGTGATTTTGAAATGCGTAGAATCACTTGAGTTGATGAGGGTGGTAGAGTACCGCCTGAGACAATCTCTTGCAAATTTTAATGCTTTGGTTGCGCCTCTTCCCCTCCCACGGAAGCACTCCTCTTACACGTCTATCCGCCTTCTCCTCCTGCGTCTATCAGACGACCTGAACATGTAATGCTATAATCCTCTCCATAATCTACCACTTTGTTTTAGTCCCCCCCTAATTATATCTATGATTTACATTATCCTGCTTTAAAATTGCATTATCACTGATCGATTTAATATTTAAAAAGAATAATATTGATAATAACATCCTATTCTCAGAAACAATAAGTTATTTGCAACACATCTATTGTTACATTTCCAAGCAATTTCTATCTGGTAGCTTTGTTTTGTTTAATTTAATCGCCTCTGTTCATGTTCACTCTTCGAGCTTTCTGGGAACTGTTGCTAAACGTTATGAACAATCTGTCATTTATTCAGCCTACTTCTATGTAATAAGGCTAGTTTTACTTTCAGTAAAAACTAATCAACGTTGCTTGGTACAATTTCCTTCATGTTTTAGTATATGTATGTACCCTTAGATACATGGTTCAGCAATTCTTAAAATCATATATGTTCTAGTCAGCGAATTTTTTCGCACTAAGTTTCCATCATCGGAGATAAATATGAATCCTGTGATTGCAACTTAGTCTTAGAAACAAGTCCGAATAGAATGAACGTGATTATTGAGTAGTGTTGCATCTCTAGTTTTGCACAGTATTACGTGATTATTGAGTAGTGTTGTATCTCTAGTTTTGCACAGTATTACGTGATTATTGATTAGTGTTGTATCTCTAGTTTTGCACAGTATTACGTGATTATTGAGTAGTGTTGTATCTCTAGTTTTGCACAGTATTACGTGATTATTGAGTAGTGTTGTATCTCTAGTTTTGCACAGTATTACGTGATTATTGAGTAGTGTTGTATCTCTAGTTTTGCACAGTATTACGTGATTATTGAGTAGTGTTGTATCTCTAGTTTTGCACAGTATTACGTGATTATTGAGTAGCGTTGTATCTCTAGTGTTGCACAGTATTACGTGATTATTGAGTAGTGTTGTATCTCTAGTTTTGCACAGTATTACGTGATTATTGAGTAGCGTTGTATCTCTAGTTTTGCACAGTATTACGTGATTATTGAGTAGTGTTGTATCTCTAGTTTTGCACAGTATTACGTGATTATTGAGTAGCGTTGTATCTCTAGTTTTGCACAGTATTACGTGATTATTGAGTAGTGTTGTATCTCTAGTTTTGCACAGTATTACGTGATTATTGAGTAGTGTTGTATCTCTAGTTTTGCACAGTATTACGTGATTATTGAGTAGTGTTGTATCTCTAGTTTTGCACAGTATTACGTGATTATTGAGTAGTGTTGCATCTCTAGTTTTGCACAGTATTACGTGATTATTGAGTAGTGTTGTATCTCTAGTTTTGCACAGTATTACGTGATTATTGAGTAGCGTTGTATCTCTAGTTTTGCACAGTATTACGTGATTATTGAGTAGTGTTGTATCTCTAGTTTTGCACAGTATTACGTGATTATTGAGTAGCGTTGTATCTCTAGTTTTGCACAGTATTACGTGATTATTGAGTAGTGTTGTATCTCTAGTTTTGCACAGTATTACGTGATTATTGAGTAGCGTTGTATCTCTAGTTTTGCACAGTATTACGTGATTATTGAGTAGTGTTGTATCTCTAGTTTTGCACAGTATTACGTGATTATTGAGTAGCGTTGTATCTCTAGTTTTGCACAGTATTACGTGATTATTGAGTAGTGTTGTATCTCTAGTTTTGCACAGTATTACGTGATTATTGAGTAGCGTTGTATCTCTAGTTTTGCACAGTATTACGTGATTATTGAGTAGTGTTGTATCTCTAGTTTTGCACAGTATTACGTGATTATTGAGTAGCGTTGTATCTCTAGTTTTGCACAGTATTACGTGATTACTGAGTAGTGTTGTATCTCTAGTTTTGCACAGTATTACGTGATTATTGAGTAGCGTTGTATCTCTAGTTTTGCACAGTATTACGTGATTATTGAGTAGTGTTGTATCTCTAGTTTTGCACAGTATTACGTGATTATTGAGTAGTGTTGTATCTCTAGTTTTGCACAGTATTACGTGATTATTGAGTAGTGTTGTATCTCTAGTTTTGCACAGTATTACGTGATTATTGAGTAGTGTTGCATCTCTAGTTTTGCACAGTATTACGTGATTATTGAGTAGTGTTGTATCTCTAGTTTTGCACAGTATTACGTGATTATTGATTAGTGTTGTATCTCTAGTTTTGCACAGTATTACGTGATTATTGAGTAGTGTTGTATCTCTAGTTTTGCACAGTATTACGTGATTATTGAGTAGTGTTGTATCTCTAGTTTTGCACAGTATTACGTGATTATTGAGTAGTGTTGTATCTCTAGTTTTGCACAGTATTACGTGATTATTGAGTAGTGTTGTATCTCTAGTTTTGCACAGTATTACGTGATTATTGAGTAGCGTTGTATCTCTAGTGTTGCACAGTATTACGTGATTATTGAGTAGTGTTGTATCTCTAGTTTTGCACAGTATTACGTGATTATTGAGTAGCGTTGTATCTCTAGTTTTGCACAGTATTACGTGATTATTGAGTAGTGTTGTATCTCTAGTTTTGCACAGTATTACGTGATTATTGAGTAGTGTTGTATCTCTAGTTTTGCACAGTATTACGTGATTATTGAGTAGTGTTGTATCTCTAGTTTTGCACAGTATTACGTGATTATTGAGTAGTGTTGTATCTCTAGTTTTGCACAGTATTACGTGATTATTGAGTAGTGTTGTATCTCTAGTTTTGCACAGTATTACGTGATTATTGAGTAGTGTTGTATCTCTAGTTTTGCACAGTATTACGTGATTATTGAGTAGCGTTGTATCTCTAGTTTTGCACAGTATTACGTGATTATTGAGTAGTGTTGTATCTCTAGTTTTGCACAGTATTACGTGATTATTGAGTAGTGTTGTATCTCTAGTTTTGCACAGTATTACGTGATTATTGAGTAGCGTTGTATCTCTAGTTTTGCACAGTATTACGTGATTATTGAGTAGTGTTGTATCTCTAGTTTTGCACAGTATTACGTGATTATTGAGTAGCGTTGTATCTCTAGTTTTGCACAGTATTACGTGATTATTGAGTAGTGTTGTATCTCTAGTTTTGCACAGTATTACGTGATTATTGAGTAGCGTTGTATCTCTAGTTTTGCACAGTATTACGTGATTATTGAGTAGTGTTGTATCTCTAGTTTTGCACAGTATTACGTGATTATTGAGTAGCGTTGTATCTCTAGTTTTGCACAGTATTACGTGATTATTGAGTAGCGTTGTATCTCTAGTTTTGCACAGTATTACGTGATTATTGAGTAGCGTTGTATCTCTAGTTTTGCACAGTATTACGTGATTATTGAGTAGCGTTGTATCTCTAGTTTTGCACAGTATTACGTGATTAATGAGTAGCGTTGTATCTCTAGTTTTGCACAGTATTACGTGATTATTGAGTAGCGTTGTATCTCTAGTTTTGTACAGTATTACCTCCAATGCATTTGATTTAGGAGCCATTTATAACAAACGTAGTTGACCGGTCGCACTAACCGACAGGTAATCTCAAGTTATACGCAATTAAACCCGGATTATTTTTTCCCCATCTCACTTAACCCCAATAGGTGCACACTCAGCATGACGGATCATCGAATCGGGTAAAACAGGCGTAAATTGTTTAGCGCCACCCGGATGCGCTTATTTGGAATGGATATTGTGACTGAATTATTAATCACTGCTGGATGGACGTGTTTTATAAATTCACCGCATATCACATGGCTATGAAGCGGAAGGCCACGTGTTTACTTATTAACTGTACATTAAATAATTAAAACATATTGATAAATTGATGAATTATGCATAGAATTTTGTAAAAATATTTTATTAGATAATTATTTTCCTGGAGATGCTGATACTATTTTATCGGCGAAAAGCTTTGAATAAATATATTCATTAAAAGTATTCTTGTTTTTGAATTATTTTTAATTTATTAACTATATTACAAGAAAACATATCACCATATTTAATATATTAATATATATATACTAATATTATATATATATATATATATATATATATATATATATATATATATATATATATAATATAAATACTATAATATGTATTAAATTTCTAGTATTCCTGAAGATGTTGTTACTGTTTGCCAACGAAAAGCTTTGAATTGTAAATTCAATAAATTATTCTTGTATTTGAAAATTGTTTTATTTCTTTATATATATTATAGCATAACGCTTCTCTGACGTATTTCATTCTCCACTCTGCACTACTTTGTTTTGTATCAACTAAAATTATAGATAATATAAATATAAACTTACTGTTGTTCCTGCTAAATGTTATTTAATTAAATTTATTGTTTGACTCAAAATCTGTATTTTAAACAGATTAAAATTAAGGAACAACTTTCTGGACTGAGCAACGAAATAAAATTGATTACTATTAAAATTAAAACTAAGTTTTTAAAAGATTTACTATTACTTCATATTTTTAAATAATAATATTTGATGAGTTACAACTAATTTTTTCGTTAAAGAGAAATAACTCTTTACAAATTAGCAGCTGTTAGCCTTAAATCTAATATCATTTTACAACTTTTGTTAAATGTATTTACCTCTATGCATGAAGCTACTCTACTGTGTTATTGCTTGTAATTTAATAAGTTTAGTTATTGTATGCCTGTGGTTACTTGAAACTACGAAACTTTAATTGATAGTAAGAGCATAGAGTAATGTTCTGTAAAATGGGAAATAAACCAAGACTTTGCTTACTTTACCATAAACATTTCTTTGTTATTTCAAAATATATTGATTTATGAGCCCATTAGTATTGAGGGCTCCTTTGTATTTTAGGCTCACCAGTGTATTATGCCACTTGGTACTAGGGTAATTCATAAGGTTCCCTATGACCGCTAAGAAAGATTGCGACGTGCTAGGAGTAACACTGTCTTACTTATCAACGCCCCCTCTGTCTGTCCCCTTCATTCTCGCTTCACTTGCTTCAGCGACGGAACTCTCCATCGCTGTTACCGTCAGATGCGAAATTCATGCTGTGATACGTTTTTTTAAATGCAAATTTTATTTCACCTATTGGCATTAATTGTCAGTTAATCGAAGGTTTTGGGGAACAGTGTATAGCTGTTGAACAAGTTCGCAAATGGTGTAGAGAATTCAGTGAAGGCCGCACTAAAATTGATGATGAAGACCGGAGCGAAAGGGCTTCAGTTTCAGGCGTAATTGTTCATAAAGTAGAAAGAATATTCCTTGAAGATCGGAGGATTGATATTAAGGAACTTGTTTTGCGTATTCCTGAGACTTCAAACACCACAATTCATAACATTTTAACCAATAAATTAGGCTATCACAAAGTGTGTGTAGAGGGTATCGCGAATGTTTACAGAAAACAACAAACAGCAACGTGTTGAGTGTGCCCAGCAGTTTTTGCAACAATGTGAATTCTTGAGTTCCATTGTTACAGGCAATGAAACATGGGCGTTTGACTTTACCCCCGAAACCAAGCAGCAATCACGTGAATGGCGTCACTCAACTTCGCCGAAGCCGAAGACGTTTAAGCAAACAATCTGCTGAGAGAGTCATGGCAACTATCTTTTGGGAGAGGAAGGGTTTGCTCTTAATGGACTTTTTGCCTCATGTAACAACAGTTAACTTCAACATATATAGAGCCACATTTAGAAAATTGAGACTTGCGATCCAGAACCGCCGGAGAGAAAGATTGTCTTGTGGTGTGAGGCTTATGCATGACAACGCTCGACCTCATGCCTCACACCAAACTCAAGAACTGCTGACAGAATTTGGCTGGACTGTTGTGCCCCCCTACAGTCCTGACATAGCCACAAGTGATTATCATTGATTCCTAAAATTAAACGAACAGTTGGCTGGCTTACGCTTGAGAACTGGTCATGAAGTCAAAGAAGAGGCTACTCGATTGTTCAAACGTTTGGCGGCAGAATTCTATAACATGGGGATAGAAAAGTTGAAGCATCGTATTCAAAAGTGTCTGGACGGAAACGGTGATTATGTGGGAAAACGTTTTAAGCTTTAAAATGATGTTTTACATTAGGAAAAAAGTAAAGCTGTCTGTGTTTAAAAATCATGGGAACCTTATTTTATGAATAACCCTCGTTCTAAGCGAACCCTGGTATTTTTAGTTCCCTGATATGTGAGCTCCCTGGGATTTTGCACCTCCTGGTATTGTGTGCTCCCTGGGATTTTGCACCTCCTGGTATTGTGTGCTCCCTGGGATTTTGCACCCCTTGGTATTGTGAGCTCCTGGTACTCTGTACCCCTTGGTATTGTGGGTCCCTTGGTATTGTGCGCCTTCTGGAATTGTGGGCTCCTAAACTAGAGCCTAGTAGGCCTAATGTTAAATCCAGCAACATAAAAGCCACCACAGCCTAAGTTCTGTTTCATATTACATCTCACACACATCGCACATGTGGTTGATGTTTGCCAGGCCATGTCTAGGTACAAATATCGATCCCTAGCCTTGGTCTCTATCTGATGAATGTTTCGATTTATCCATCAAGTTAGTCATCAGTAAAAATGTTGTTGAATTACCTTCATACAGAAATGTTTAACCCGCCTGACTTTCTCTAAATCAGCAAACGGTTGCCCTGCTGATGCCGAGGGTTGTTGAAATGGAATGAATGTTTTCAACCAAAACTTGTCGTAACTGTAAATACTTTATGAATTTGTGTAAAAAGTAAGAAATTCAAACCACCCCGAAAGTGTAAAATGGCCAAAAGTATCTATTTTTGTATCTGAAAAATTATATATTCCTGATACATAGTGTTATATAATTTCATATACACTTTGGTCCATAAAAATAACATTTGTCTTCTCAAATAATAATAAATTTAGGCCCTCAGCCCACTCTAAGCTAGCTATGCCCTCTTTCAAAATCATTATTTTAAAAATCTAAGAACATTTATTTTCTCATGGTGGTATAATTTCTTATGCCATGCTGTCCATCCTGGCAAGTCAACTGTTCATGCAAATGGCTTTATTTATTAGGGAGGTTTAGTTTTTGTGTGGTGTGAATGTAGGTAGAAGTAGGAGTCGTGTGTAAGAGGGCGGAAGTCTTATGGAAGAATGTTTATTGTAAATGACTTTATTTATGAAGGAGGTTTAGTTTTTGTGTGGTGTGAATGTAGGTAGAAGTAGGAGTCAAGTGTGTAAGAAGGCGGAAGTCCTATGGAAGTCCTATGGAAGAATGTTTATTGTAAATGATGTGAACATTAATGTAGATAATGTATATTTAGATACATGTAATGATGATTTGGTTTATAACTTTATAACATCACACGTGATTCCCGTTGATAAACAATAAGTAACTAGTTCTTCTAAATTAGATTTCTTCAAAAGATGATGTTGATAACTGAGCAAGAGATAGGTAATAACATTATATTACATATAAATATATCAACTGAATATTTTATTACACATAAATGTATTATCTAAATATTATAATACTCATTATATAAATATTGTAATACATATAAATATATTCCCTCAATATTAAAATACATATAAATATATATATATATATATATATATATATATATATATATATATAAATTATAAATACATATAAATATAGCATATGAAAATTGTAATACCCATAAATATATTATCTGAATATTACATAAAAAATTATCTGAATAATATCCTGTCGATAATTTTTAAATACTAAAATGTAAAAAATAGTTTTCTGTTAAAGAAAACATAATTTATCAAAGGCTTATTAACCACAGAATTTTGAAGTCCGCGCCATGTTCCATACTTGGACTCATATTTAACAC
Source organism: Prosapia bicincta (assembly GCA_036971475.1). Taxonomy (NCBI): domain Eukaryota; kingdom Metazoa; phylum Arthropoda; class Insecta; order Hemiptera; family Cercopidae; genus Prosapia; species Prosapia bicincta. The sequence goes on along the minus strand of JBAIZL010000001.1, from coordinate 232,505,946 downwards.
ACTGAGCGTGACAAATAAAGGGATTTTACATGATGTTGGAGCTCCTTGGCATGTAGATTAACAAACCATGATATACACACAGGCTATTCAATCATTTCTTACATACAATTATTCTATAGATACAGTATAAGAAATTTATTAAATTTGTAATACAAAACGATTAAGGAGACATGATCTCTTACTTCTACAACCACCTATAGTAATCACAATCCGTGTAAATCAATCAAAGAAGGTTGAATTGTATAACTGAGATATAGTATAACTGAGATATCTGAATATTATAATACACATATGGAGTATAATATACATATAACATAATATATTATCTGAGTTATCAAACACAAACACTAACTAGAAGGACTAATTGTAACGAAAGTGGCTGTCTTTACGTAACAGGATATGTTCTGGTCAAAAATATCAAAAATATTACTTTCTCTAATGACTCGACCACTTATGTCATTGGAACCAATCTTATAGTCATGTTAAGATATGCTACTAGACATCGCTGCTGGAGACCTTGCTGCAGATTACGTAATGTACTATATGATAATGAGCCACCCCCACTTACTTTTATAAAGGGCAAAAGTAAGAAAACCTCTTAGAAAATGTATCTGTTTTTGTTTGATTAGACAATTTTTTTTATTATGAGTTTTTTTGTGATTTGGAATTTGAATATGCAAGCATTTTGTTCTTTAAATAGAAATAAAGTAGTGCATAAATTATGAAACTAGAATTCTCTCTTCAGGAAATGGAAATTGGGAATTTAATATTATGAACTTGATTGACACAATTACTTTAGGTCTATCTTGATTGATGTATTATATAGATATTAGAATATCTTCCGAATTATAAATGGAACTTATATATATATATATATATATATATATATATATATATATATATATATATATATCAAGATTCACTGTCCTGATTATTAACAATAAAATAGAGCTAGAAATAGAAATGTGGAAAATGTGCCTTAGCATTGTACATTAGTACGATATAGATAGATCTTTACAACCGTTAGATATTCTATCAAGATGAACAGGTTTATATCCAAGATCGAATCTTGCCTTCTGTGTATGATGACAGCCAGACCCAAAATTCAACCTTACAGGAGTGACAACTTTACAAATCTTAGATCATACCTGAATAGAAATCTATACAGTCTTCAAGCTGTTAGAGTATATTTGAATGGAAGAGGAAAGAAATAGTAGACATAGAAAAAGAAAGTGAGAGACTGTGTCTCTGGACATAGAGAGAGAGAGAGAGAGAGAGAGAGAGAGAGAGAGAGAGAGAGAGAGAGAGAGAGAGAGAGATGGAGGGAGAGTCAGAGAGGGACATTGAATAATTATTAAGTATAAAAGTATAAAGAACTTGAATAAATAAAGAGTAGGTTTAGAGATTGATTGATTTAGAGAATTTTTGAATAGAAGAAATGAATGTAAGATCTTGTAAAGTTTAGTACACTTGCGTAATCTGTTGCAATGAAGAAATTCTTCTAAGAGTCGTCTGAAAGAACCGAGAGAATAATCTTAGTGCACTTTGAGTCGTATAAACGCCAGCATGATTCTTGGAAGATGGAACTATTACTGTTTGTTGCACAATTTGTATTATAATTTAACGAACAAACATTAAAAAAGTTTATTGAATAAGAAAAAAACATTTTTCCAGGTAAAGTTAAAAAAATTATGTTAGTTTCCAAAAATAATTTATATCTATAGATAATAAGATAAACAAATTGTTCAATTCTGTGAAATAATGTTTTTAGAAAACGTAAGTAGAGTTTGTCATCCTTTCCTTTATTTTATTTTTAAATATTTGCTTTTAGGGTAACTTTTTGATTTATTCAGCCTTTATGATAATACAAACCACACGGCTTATGTGAAGAAACATATTAAATATTTCTCAAATAATTCAAATTGATAACATTATAAGGTAACAAGTTGTGTAGCAAGTTTCAATATTATTATAACTCTGCCGTACTCCACTACCACATAAGTGTTTAGCATTGCCCAGGCTGAATATTTTTATATCTTTTTTATTACATTTTATGGATTAAATTTTATGCTATACAAAACCGTTTCCAAACAACAATAATTTATTGAGGCCAAAGTAAAACAACCTTTACAAAAGGGTTTCGATTTATTTATAACTCGAGTGGGAATAGTGTATAATACGGGTTATGCGAGCGTGTATGCAGCCGCGATAACACTCCATTCCGTCATGATTTATGGGCCGAAAGTCGCGATAAAGGGATTATGCATGCCACACTTATCGCCTACTGCGTCTCCGCACTTCTGCTTCCCGACTCTATGAACTCTGCGTGCAAAGGCTAGAGTGGAAAGCGTCCGTGTTGCAGCAGAGTCCACACGTAGCGGAGGCCAACTTGTCTGTACAACAATGAATTTACAGTTTCCCAAATAAGGCTTTATAAGAGAAAAAGTAACTTTTGAAAGTATTAGGTTATTCAACTTTTGTCTCGATGTCAATTAAAAAACAAGTAAAATTGAAACACTTGTTTATCATTAAACTAAAACTGCATAAGTCACATATAAACAAAAGAAATAATCCAAGAGCAATAAATACAATATCTTACAATGAATAATTTACTATATATTTACGTCCTGAATATTTCATAAAAAACACGCTGGTTCAATCCAATCATTGTTGTAGTCTTAGTTATATTTGACTAAATGAGCGATACCTATTAGAGAAAGATAGAACTACGCCCACCAAATCATTAAAATTACGAACCAAGCAAATTGACTTAGTAGTTTAATTATTAGTAATAAAAATTATAAAATTTTGCTCTATTTTAATCTAAAAATCATTTGTTTTTAGCAAAGAGATACTATTTAGACTTTTTACTAAACAAATATATGAGATTTGTAAAACCTTAAACAAAATGCGTTCAGTAAACTCATTGAATTACTAGTTGATTTCCAGATATGGATTCAATTCTTTTGAACGCATATTTATTCAATGGTTATTTATTGATTCTGAATCAATTTGACTCAGAATTGATTTACCAGGCGTTGTATAAGGATTAGTTCATAAAAATAATCAATATAGTTTTGATTTCAGAAACACACACACACACACACACACATATATATATATATATATATATATATATATATATATATATATAAATATATAATAAATAAATAAATAAATATATATATATATATATATATATATATATATATATAGTACCGGGTGGCCGATCTACCATCAATTAATGAGAATCCTTGGATTATTTTCGATGATTAGGAATTTTCGAAAACTTGGTAATAACAATTTTTCAGATTTTCACTTAGCCCATTAGACTGCTGTGGTTAAAAACCCGCTATTTACAAATATTAGTGAAAAACTCAGGAGTATTTTTCAGAAAAAATTGCAAATATATTTACAATTTTTCAAAAACTAGATGATAAAGATTTTTCAACGAATTTTCATTTAGCCCATTGGGTTGTTGACATTAAAAACTTTCTATACACCAATTTTGATGAAAATCCTTAGATTATTTTCCGAGTAAAAATTTACAAACATATATTTATACAATTATTATTTGTTTAAAAATATTCTTTGTGCGTGTGTGTGTGTGTGCGCGCGCGTGCGTTTGTGCGTGTGCGTGTGTGTGTGTGTGCGTGCGCGCGTGCGTTTATGCGTGAGTGCGAGTGTATGTGTGTGTGTGTGTGAGAGTGTGTATGTGTGTGTTTATTAGGCGCGATTCCCTGAATGCAGCAACGAACATAATAAAATCTTAACTATAAATTTACTAGTGAACGAAGGAATGATGCGGTTTATTTATAAGCTTCGAGACAGATTCACAAGAGCCCAGCTGATATGTTGCCGACATAAAACCCGTAGTGAAAAGCTTGGCTTTCAACGCATTAGCTTTTACAGCTGCTTGACCTGAGTTACTTGGCATGAATTAAACAGCCCCTCCTGCATTATTCCTTGCTGAAACTAGTTGAATTGAATGGTTTATTTGTTTTATTTCTTACCTCGTTTTATATTATTGTGTACACACACAGAGAGGCATATATATATATATATATATATATATATATATATATATATAGAGAGAGAGAGAGAGAGAGAGAGAGAGAGGGGCAGAGAGGGAGGGAGAGAGACAAAGAGAGAGAGAGAGACAAAGAGAGAAGGGCATGGAGGGACTGTTCGATATATACATTGAAAAGAGGGGGATAATTGAAAACGAAACTGAATAGCTAGTAGACAATAAAACACACATACACCCACCCACCCACACACACACACACACATGTATATACATAGTCCTCCTTCAATTTGATTGACAATGATCCCACTTAAGTTGAACATATATAAACATCTTAATTATGGCGCGTGGAGTAGGTTACACTTTTCTGGGGCAATAATTTAAAAATATATTTTTTATGATGATTTCTTCATCCATTTTATTTTAGTAAACACAAATTTAAAAGCCAACAATCACCTATTTGGTAATATACTTAACAAAGAATTCTAGCAACGGAATTTATAATATAAATTGAACTTAAGTAAATACTATGACAGTTGTATAATATCTGAAACCAGTTCAAATGCCATTTACACGTTCGGTAACTTTTGCTAAGAGACGCCTAATGTAATTGTTTGCAATAATTCAAGTACATGTAACTCTTTCAATTTAATTATTTGTGGTAATTGTATAAGGTATGTTAGGAAACGTTATGGTAAAGCAAAGATTTATTTATTAATTTTACTTTACTCATTTAGAATTAGTTCTGATTTAGGCTTACCTAAAGTAGAATATTGCATAATAGAATAATTACAATATTTATACTATTATTAATAATAACACAAATTTGGGGATCAACGTAATTGTTCAAAAACATCCCTTTTTCTCTCTCTCAGCTCTAATCTCCATTATGGAGGCAGAATCACTGGAATTTCTTGTGTTCCAGGTAATCCCAACAAGTGGTAGACCAGTTAGCGCTATACTGCTATCTTTAGCGTGTTCTGGTTACCCTTCCTTAAAGCGTTCGGTTATACTGTTCCCCCCTAATAGCCGTTACTCAACTCTAATCTCCTTTATAGAGGCAAAACCACGGACATTTCTCTTGTGTTCCAGGTGATCCCAACAAGTGGTAGACCATTTAGCGCTATGTTGCTATCTTTAGCGTGTTCTGGTTACCTTTCCTTAAAGCGTTCGGTTATACTGTTCCCCCCTAATAGCCGTTACTCAACTCTAATCTCCTTTATAGAGGCAAAACCACGGACATTTCTCTTGTGTTCCAGGTAATCCCAACAAGTGGTAGACCAGTTAGAGCTATATTGCTATCTTTAGCGTGTTCTGGTTACCTTTCCTTAAAGCGTTCGGTTATACTGTTCCCCCCTAATAGCCGTTACTCAGCTCTAATCTCCTTTATAGAGGCAAAACCACGGACATTTCTCTTGTGTTCCAGGTAATCCCAACAAGTGGTAGACCAGTTAGAGCTATATTGCTATCTTTAGCGTGTTCTGGTTACCTTTCCTTAAAGCGTTCGGTTATACTGTTCCCCCCTAATAGCCGTTACTCAGCTCTAATCTCCTTTATAGAGGCAAAACCACGGACATTTCTCTTGTGTTCCAGGTAATCCCAACAAGTGGTAGACCAGTTAGAGCTATATTGCTATCTTTAGCGTGTTCTGGTTACCTTTCCTTAAAGCGTTCGGTTATACTGTTCCCCCCTAATAGCCGTTACTCAACTCTAATCTCCTTTATAGAGGCAAAACCACGGACATTTCTCTTGTGTTCCAGGTGATCCCAACAAGTGGTAGACCATTTAGCGCTAGATTGCTATCTTTAGCGTGTTCTAGTTACCCTTCCTTAAAGCGTTCGGTTATACTGTTCCCCCCTAATAGCCGTTACTCAACTCTAATCTCCTTTATGGAGGCAGAACCACGGGCATTTCTCTTGTGTTCCAGGTGATCCCAACAAGTGGTAGACCATTTAGCGCTATATTGCTATCTTTAGCGTGTTCTGGTTACCTTTCCTTAAAGCGTTCGGTTATACTGTTCCCCCCTAATAGCCGTTACTCAACTCTAATCTCCTTTATGGAGGCAGAACCACGGGCATTTCTCTTGTGTTCCAGGTAATCCCAACAAGTGGTAGACCAGTTAGAGCTATATTGCTATCTTTAGCGTGTTCTGGTTACCTTTCCTTAAAGCGTTCGGTTATACTGTTCCCCCCTAATAGCCGTTACTCAACTCTAATCTCCTTTATGGTGGCAGAACCACGGGCATTTCTCTTGTGTTCCAGGTAATCCCAACAAGTGGTAGACCAGTTAGAGCTATATTGCTATCTTTAGCGTGTTCTGGTTACCTTTCCTTAAAGCGTTCGGTTATACTGTTCCCCCCTAATAGCCGTTACTCAACTCTAATCTCCTTTATAGTGGCAAAACCACGGGCATGTCTCTTGTGTTCCAGGTGATCCCAACAAGTGGTAGACCAGTTAGAGCTATATTGCTATCTTTAGCGTGTTCTGGTTACCTTTCCTTAAAGCGTTCGGTTATACTGTTCCCCCCTAATAGCCGTTACTCAACTCTAATCTCCTTTATGGAGGCAGAACCACGGGCATTTCTCTTGTGTTCCAGGTAATCCCAACAAGTGGTAGACCAGTTAGAGCTATATTGCTATCTTTAGCGTGTTCTGGTTACCTTTCCTTAAAGCGTTCGGTTATACTGTTCCCCCCTAATAGCCGTTACTCAACTCTAATCTCCTTTATGGTGGCAGAACCACGGACATTTCTCTTGTGTTCCAGGTGATCCCAACAAGTGGTAGACCAGTTAGAGCTATATTGCTATCTTTAGCGTGTTCTGGTTACCTTTCCTTAAAGCGTTCGGTTATCCTGTTCCCCCCTAATAGCCGTTACTCAACTCTAATCTCCTTTATGGTGGCAGAACCACGGGCATTTCTCTTGTGTTCCAGGTAATCCCAACAAGTGGTAGACCAGTTAGAGCTATATTGCTATCTTTAGCGTGTTCTGGTTACCTTTCCTTAAAGCGTTCGGTTATATTGTTCCCCCCTAATAGCCGTTACTCAACTCTAATCTCCTTTATGGTGGCAGAACCACGGGCATTTCTCTTATGTTCCAGGTAATCCCAACAAGTGGTAGACCAGTTAGAGCTATATTGCTATCTTTAGCGTGTTCTGGTTACCTTTCCTTAAAGCGTTCGGTTATATTGTTCCCCCCTAATAGCCGTTACTCAACTCTAATCTCCTTTATGGTGGCAGAACCACGGGCATTTCTCTTATGTTCCAGGTAATCCCAACAAGTGGTAGACCAGTTAGAGCTATATTGCTATCTTTAGCGTGTTCTGGTTACCTTTCCTTAAAGCGTTCGGTTATACTGTTCCCCCCTAATAGCCGTTACTCAACTCTAATCTCCTTTATGGTGGCAGAACCACGGGCATTTCTCTTATGTTCCAGGTAATCCCAACAAGTGGTAGACCAGTTAGAGCTATATTGCTATCTTTAGCGTGTTCTGGTTACCTTTCCTTAAAGCGTTCGGTTATACTGTTCCCCCCTAATAGCCGTTACTCAACTCTAATCTCCTTTATGGTGGCAGAACCACGGGCATTTCTCTTGTGTTCCAGGTAATCCCAACAAGTGGTAGACCAGTTAGAGCTATATTGCTATCTTTAGCGTGTTCTGGTTACCTTTCCTTAAAGCGTTCGGTTATACTGTTCCCCCCTAATAGCCGTTACTCAACTCTAATCTCCTTTATGGTGGCAGAACCACGGGCATTTCTCTTGTGTTCCAGGTGATCCCAACAAGTGGTAGACCAGTTAGAGCTATATTGCTATCTTTAGCGTGTTCTGGTTACCTTTCCTTAAAGCGTTCGGTTATACTGTTCCCCCCTAATAGCCGTTACTCAACTCTAATCTCCTTTATGGTGGCAGAACCACGGGCATTTCTCTTGTGTTCCAGGTGATCCCAACAAGTGGTAGACCAGTTAGCGCTATATTGTTATCTTTAGCGTGTTCTGGTTACCTTTCCTTAAAGCGTTCGGTTATCCTGTTCCCCCCTAATAGCCGTTACTCAGCTCTAATCTCCTTTATAGAGGCAAAACCACGGACATTTCTCTTGTGTTCCAGGTGATCCCAACACGTGGTAGACCAGTTAGAGCTATATTGCTATCTTTAGCGTGTTCTGGTTACCCTTCCTTAAAGCGTTCGGTTATACTGTTCCCCCCTAATAGCCGTTACTCAGCTCTAATCTCCTTTATAGAGGCAAAACCACGGACATTTCTCTTGTGTTCCAGGTGATCCCAACACGTGGTAGACCAGTTAGAGCTATATTGCTATCTTTAGCGTGTTCTGGTTACCTTTCCTTAAAGCGTTCGGTTATCCTGTTCCCCCCTAATAGCCGTTACTCAGCTCTAATCTCCTTTATAGAGGCAAAACCACGGACATTTCTCTTGTGTTCCAGGTGATCCCAACACGTGGTAGACCAGTTAGAGCTATATTGCTATCTTTAGCGTGTTCTAGTTACCCTTCCTTAAAGCGTTCGGTTATACTGTTCCCCCCTAATAGCCGTTACTCAGCTCTAATCTCCTTTATAGAGGCAAAACCACGGACATTTCTCTTGTGTTCCAGGTGATCCCAACAAGTGGTAGACCAGTTAGAGCTATATTGCTATCTTTAGCGTGTTCTAGTTACCCTTCCTTAAAGCGTTCGGTTATACTGTTCCCCCCTAATAGCCGTTACTCAGCTCTAATCTCCTTTATAGAGGCAAAACCACGGACATTTCTCTTGTGTTCCAGGTGATCCCAACAAGTGGTAGACCAGTTAGAGCTATATTGCTATCTTTAGCGTGTTCTGGTTACCCTTCCTTAAAGCGTTCGGTTATACTGTTCCCCCCTAATAGCCGTTACTCAACTCTAATCTCCTTTATGGTGGCAGAACCACGGCCATTTCTCTTGTGTTCCAGGTAATCCCAACAAGTGGTAGACCAGTTAGAGCTATATTGCTATCTTTAGCGTGTTCTGGTTACCTTTCCTTAAAGCGTTCGGTTATACTGTTCCCCCCTAATAGCCGTTACTCAACTCAAATCTTCTTTATGGAGGCAGATCTACGGGCATGTCTCTTGTGTTCCAGGTGATCCCAACAAGTGGTAGACCAGTTAGAGCTATATTGCTATCTTTAGCGTGTTCTGGTTACCTTTCCTTAAAGCGTTCGGTTATACTGTTCCCCCCTAATAGCCGTTACTCAACTCTAATCTCCTTTATGGTGGCAGAACCACAGACATTTCTCTTGTGTTCCAGGTGATCCCAACAAGTGGTAGACCAGTTAGAGCTATATTGCTATCTTTAGCGTGTTCTGGTTACCTTTCCTTAAAGCGTTCGGTTATACTGTTCCCCCCTAATAGCCGTTACTCAACTCTAATCTCCTTTATGGTGGCAGAACCACGGGCATGTCTCTTGTGTTCCAGGTGATCCCAACAAGTGGTAGACCAGTTAGAGCTATATTGCTATCTTTAGCGTGTTCTGGTTACCCTTCCTTGAAGCGCTCGGTGATACTGTTCCCCCTAATAGCCGTTACTCAGCTCTAATCTCCTTTATAGAGGCAAAACCACGGACATTTCTCTTGTGTTCCAGGTGATCCCAACAAGTGGTAGACCATTTAGCGCTATATTGCTATCTTTAGCGTGTTCTGGTTACCCTTCCTTGAAGCGCTCGATTATACTGTTCCCCCTAATAGCCGTTACTCAACTCGAATCTCCTTTATAGAGGCAAAACCACGGGCATGTCTCTTGTGTTCCAGGTGATCCCAACAAGTGGTAGACCAGTTAGAGCTATATTGCTATCTTTAGCGTGTTCTGTTTACCCTTCCTTGAAGCGCTCGGTTATACTGTTCCCCCTAATAGCCGTAACTCAGCTCTAATCTCCTTTATAGAGGCAAAACCACGGACATTTTTCTTGTGTTCCAGGTGATCCCAACAAGTGGTAGACCAGTTAGCGCTATATTGCTATCTTTAGCGTGTTCTGTTTACCCTTCCTTGAAGCGCTCGGTTATACTGTTCCCCCTAATAGCCGTTACTCAGCTCTAATCTCCTTTATAGAGGCAAACCCACGGACATTTCTCTTGTGTTCCAGGTGATCCCAACAAGTGGTAGACCAGGTAGCGCTATGTTGCTATCTTTGGCGTGACCCTTCCTTGAAGCGCTCGGTTATACTGTTCCCCCCTAATAGCCGTTACTCAACTCTAATCTTCTTTATGGAGGCAGATCCACGGGCATTTCTCTTGTGTTCCAGGTGATCCCAACAAGTGGTAGACCAGGTAGCGCTATATTGCTATCTTTAGCGTGTTCTGGTTACCCTTCCTTGAAGCGCTCGGTTATACTGTTCCCCCTAATAGCCGTTACTCAGCTCTAATCTCCTTTATAGAGGCAAAACCACGGACATTTCTCTTGTGTTCCAGGTGATCCCAACAAGTGGTAGACCATTTAGCGCTATGTTGCTATCTTTAGCGTGTTCTAGTTACCCTTCCTTAAAGCGTTCGGTTATACTGTTCCCCCCCTAATAGCCGTTACTCAACTCTAATCTCCTTTATAGAGGCAAAACCACGGACATTTCTCTTGTGTTCCAGGTGATCCCAACAAGTGGTAGACCATTTAGCGCTAGATTGCTATCTTTAGCGTGTTCTAGTTACCCTTCCTTAAAGCGTTCGGTTATACTGTTCCCCCTAATAGCCGTTACTCAGCTCTAATCTCCTTTATAGAGGCAAAACCACGGACATTTCTCTTGTGTTCCAGGTGATCCCAACAAGTGGTAGACCATTTAGCGCTAGATTGCTATTTTTAGCGTGTTCTAGTTACCCTTCCTTAAAGCGTTCGGTTATACTGTTCCCCCCTAATAGCCGTTACTCAACTCTAATCTCCTTTATAGAGGCAAAACCACGGACATTTCTCTTGTGTTCCAGTTGATCCCAACAAGTGGTAGACCATTTAGCGCTATGTTGCTATCTTTAGCGTGTTCTGGTTACCTTTCCTTAAAGCGTTCGGTTATACTGTTCCCCCCTAATAGCCGTTACTCAACTCTAATCTTCTTTATGGAGGCAGATCCACGGGCATTTCTCTTGTGTTCCAGGTGATCCCAACAAGTGGTAGACCAGTTAGAGCTATATTGCTATCTTTAGCGTGTTCTGTTTACCCTTCCTTGAAGCGCTCGGTTATACTGTTCCCCCTAATAGCCGTAACTCAGCTCTAATCTCCTTTATAGAGGCAAAACCACGGACATTTTTCTTGTGTTCCAGGTGATCCCAACAAGTGGTAGACCAGTTAGCGCTATATTGCTATCTTTAGCGTGTTCTGTTTACCCTTCCTTGAAGCGCTCGGTTATACTGTTCCCCCTAATAGCCGTTACTCAGCTCTAATCTCCTTTATAGAGGCAAACCCACGGACATTTCTCTTGTGTTCCAGGTGATCCCAACAAGTGGTAGACCAGGTAGCGCTATGTTGCTATCTTTGGCGTGACCCTTCCTTGAAGCGCTCGGTTATACTGTTCCCCCCTAATAGCCGTTACTCAACTCTAATCTTCTTTATGGAGGCAGATCCACGGGCATTTCTCTTGTGTTCCAGGTGATCCCAACAAGTGGTAGACCAGGTAGCGCTATATTGCTATCTTTAGCGTGTTCTGGTTACCCTTCCTTGAAGCGCTCGGTTATACTGTTCCCCCTAATAGCCGTTACTCAGCTCTAATCTCCTTTATAGAGGCAAAACCACGGACATTTCTCTTGTGTTCCAGGTGATCCCAACAAGTGGTAGACCATTTAGCGCTATGTTGCTATCTTTAGCGTGTTCTAGTTACCCTTCCTTAAAGCGTTCGGTTATACTGTTCCCCCCCTAATAGCCGTTACTCAACTCTAATCTCCTTTATAGAGGCAAAACCACGGACATTTCTCTTGTGTTCCAGGTGATCCCAACAAGTGGTAGACCATTTAGCGCTAGATTGCTATCTTTAGCGTGTTCTAGTTACCCTTCCTTAAAGCGTTCGGTTATACTGTTCCCCCTAATAGCCGTTACTCAGCTCTAATCTCCTTTATAGAGGCAAAACCACGGACATTTCTCTTGTGTTCCAGGTGATCCCAACAAGTGGTAGACCATTTAGCGCTAGATTGCTATTTTTAGCGTGTTCTAGTTACCCTTCCTTAAAGCGTTCGGTTATACTGTTCCCCCCTAATAGCCGTTACTCAACTCTAATCTCCTTTATAGAGGCAAAACCACGGACATTTCTCTTGTGTTCCAGTTGATCCCAACAAGTGGTAGACCATTTAGCGCTATGTTGCTATCTTTAGCGTGTTCTGGTTACCTTTCCTTAAAGCGTTCGGTTATACTGTTCCCCCCTAATAGCCGTTACTCAGCTCTAATCTCCTTCATAGAGGCAAAACCACGGACATTTCTCTTGTGTTCCAGGTGATCCCAACAAGTGGTAGACCAGTTAGCGCTATATTGCTATCTTTGGCGTGACCCTTCCTTAAAGCGTTCGGTTATACTGTTCCCCCCTAATAGCCGTTACTCAACTCTAATCTCCTTTATAGAGGCAAAACCACGGACATTTCTCTTGTGTTCCAGGTGATCCCAACAAGTGGTAGACCAGTTAGCGCTATGTTGCTATCTTTAGCGTGTTCTGGTTACCCTTCCTTAAAGCGTTCGGTTATACTGTTCCCCCCCCCCTAATAGCCGTTACTCAACTCTAATCTCCTTTATAGAGGCAAAACCACGGACATTTCTCTTGTGTTCCAGGTGATCCCAACAAGTGGTAGACCAGTTAGCGCTATATTGCTATCTTTAGCGTGTTCTGGTTACCCTTCCTTAAAGCGTTCGGTTATACTGTCCCCCCCCCTAATAGCCGTTACTCAACTCTAATCTCCTTTATAGAGGCAAAACCACGGACATTTCTCTTGTGTTCCAGGTGATCCCAACAAGTGGTAGACCATTTAGCGCTATGTTGCTATCTTTAGCGTGTTCTGGTTACCCTTCCTTAAAGCCTTCGGTTATACCATTCCCCCCTAATAGCCGTTACTCAACTCTAATCTTCTTTATGGAGGCAAAACCACGGACATTTCTCTTGTGTTCCAGGTGATCCCAACAAGTGGTAGACCAGTTAGAGCTATATTGCTATCTTTAGCGTGTTCTGGTTACCCTTCCTTAAAGCGTTCGGTTATATTGTTCCCCCCTAATAGCCGTTACTCAACTCTAATCTCCTTTATAGAGGCAAAACCACGGACATTTCTCTTGTGTTCCAGGTGATCCCAACAAGTGGTAGACCAGTTAGAGCTATATTGCTATCTTTAGCGTGTTCTGGTTACCCTTCCTTAAAGCGTTCGGTTATACTGTCCCCCCCCCCCCCTAATAGCCGTTACTCAACTCTAATCTCCTTTATAGAGGCAAAACCACAGACATTTCTCTTGTGTTCCAGGTGATCCCAACAAGTGGTAGACCATTTAGCGCTATGTTGCTATCTTTAGCGTGTTCTGGTTACCCTTCCTTAAAGCCTTCGGTTATACCATTCCCCCCTAATAGCCGTTACTCAACTCTAATCTCCTTTATAGTGGCAAAACCACGGACATTTCTCTTGTGTTCCAGGTGATCCCAACAAGTGGTAGACCAGTTAGCGCTATATTGTTATCTTTAGCGTGTTCTGGTTACCCTTCCTTAAAGCGTTCGGTTATACTGTTCCCCCCTAATAGCCGTTACTCAGCTCTAATCTCCTTTATAGAGGCAAAACCACGGACATTTCTCTTGTGTTCCAGGTGATCCCAACAAGTGGTAGACCATTTAGCGCTATGTTTCTATCTGTAGCGTGTTCTGGTTACCTTTCCTTAAAGCGTTAGGTTATACTGTTCCCCCCTAATAGCCGTTACTCAGCTCTAATCTCCTTTATGGAGGCAGAACCACGGGCATGTCTCTTGTGTTCCAGGTGATCCCAACAAGTGGTAGACCATTTAGCGCTATGTTGCTATCTTTAGCGTGTTCTGGTTACCTTTCCTTAAAGCGTTCGGTTATACTGTTCCCCCCTAATAGCCGTTACTCAGCTCTAATCTCCTTTATGGAGGCAGAACCACGGGCATGTCTCTTGTGTTCCAGGTGATCCCAACAAGTGGTAGACCATTTAGCGCTATGTTGCTATCTTTAGCGTGTTCTGGTTACCCTTCCTTAAAGCGTTCGGTTATACTGTTCCCCCCTAATAGCCGTTACTCAACTCTAATCTCCTTTATAGAGGCAAAACCACGGACATTTCTCTTGTGTTCCAGGTGATCCCAACAAGTGGTAGACCATTTAGCGCTATGTTGCTATCTTTAGCGTGTTCTGGTTACCTTTCCTTAAAGCGTTCGGTTATACTGTTCCCCCCTAATAGCCGTTACTCAACTCTAATCTCCTTTATAGAGGCAAAACCACGGACATTTCTCTTGTGTTCCAGGTAATCCCAACAAGTGGTAGACCAGTTAGAGCTATATTGCTATCTTTAGCGTGTTCTGGTTACCTTTCCTTAAAGCGTTCGGTTATACTGTTCCCCCCTAATAGCCGTTACTCAGCTCTAATCTCCTTTATAGAGGCAAAACCACGGACATTTCTCTTGTGTTCCAGGTAATCCCAACAAGTGGTAGACCAGTTAGAGCTATATTGCTATCTTTAGCGTGTTCTGGTTACCTTTCCTTAAAGCGTTCGGTTATACTGTTCCCCCCTAATAGCCGTTACTCAGCTCTAATCTCCTTTATAGAGGCAAAACCACGGACATTTCTCTTGTGTTCCAGGTAATCCCAACAAGTGGTAGACCAGTTAGAGCTATATTGCTATCTTTAGCGTGTTCTGGTTACCTTTCCTTAAAGCGTTCGGTTATACTGTTCCCCCCTAATAGCCGTTACTCAACTCTAATCTCCTTTATAGAGGCAAAACCACGGACATTTCTCTTGTGTTCCAGGTGATCCCAACAAGTGGTAGACCATTTAGCGCTAGATTGCTATCTTTAGCGTGTTCTAGTTACCCTTCCTTAAAGCGTTCGGTTATACTGTTCCCCCCTAATAGCCGTTACTCAACTCTAATCTCCTTTATGGAGGCAGAACCACGGGCATTTCTCTTGTGTTCCAGGTGATCCCAACAAGTGGTAGACCATTTAGCGCTATATTGCTATCTTTAGCGTGTTCTGGTTACCTTTCCTTAAAGCGTTCGGTTATACTGTTCCCCCCTAATAGCCGTTACTCAACTCTAATCTCCTTTATGGAGGCAGAACCACGGGCATTTCTCTTGTGTTCCAGGTAATCCCAACAAGTGGTAGACCAGTTAGAGCTATATTGCTATCTTTAGCGTGTTCTGGTTACCTTTCCTTAAAGCGTTCGGTTATACTGTTCCCCCCTAATAGCCGTTACTCAACTCTAATCTCCTTTATGGTGGCAGAACCACGGGCATTTCTCTTGTGTTCCAGGTAATCCCAACAAGTGGTAGACCAGTTAGAGCTATATTGCTATCTTTAGCGTGTTCTGGTTACCTTTCCTTAAAGCGTTCGGTTATACTGTTCCCCCCTAATAGCCGTTACTCAACTCTAATCTCCTTTATAGTGGCAAAACCACGGGCATGTCTCTTGTGTTCCAGGTGATCCCAACAAGTGGTAGACCAGTTAGAGCTATATTGCTATCTTTAGCGTGTTCTGGTTACCTTTCCTTAAAGCGTTCGGTTATACTGTTCCCCCCTAATAGCCGTTACTCAACTCTAATCTCCTTTATGGAGGCAGAACCACGGGCATTTCTCTTGTGTTCCAGGTAATCCCAACAAGTGGTAGACCAGTTAGAGCTATATTGCTATCTTTAGCGTGTTCTGGTTACCTTTCCTTAAAGCGTTCGGTTATACTGTTCCCCCCTAATAGCCGTTACTCAACTCTAATCTCCTTTATGGTGGCAGAACCACGGACATTTCTCTTGTGTTCCAGGTGATCCCAACAAGTGGTAGACCAGTTAGAGCTATATTGCTATCTTTAGCGTGTTCTGGTTACCTTTCCTTAAAGCGTTCGGTTATCCTGTTCCCCCCTAATAGCCGTTACTCAACTCTAATCTCCTTTATGGTGGCAGAACCACGGGCATTTCTCTTGTGTTCCAGGTAATCCCAACAAGTGGTAGACCAGTTAGAGCTATATTGCTATCTTTAGCGTGTTCTGGTTACCTTTCCTTAAAGCGTTCGGTTATATTGTTCCCCCCTAATAGCCGTTACTCAACTCTAATCTCCTTTATGGTGGCAGAACCACGGGCATTTCTCTTATGTTCCAGGTAATCCCAACAAGTGGTAGACCAGTTAGAGCTATATTGCTATCTTTAGCGTGTTCTGGTTACCTTTCCTTAAAGCGTTCGGTTATATTGTTCCCCCCTAATAGCCGTTACTCAACTCTAATCTCCTTTATGGTGGCAGAACCACGGGCATTTCTCTTATGTTCCAGGTAATCCCAACAAGTGGTAGACCAGTTAGAGCTATATTGCTATCTTTAGCGTGTTCTGGTTACCTTTCCTTAAAGCGTTCGGTTATACTGTTCCCCCCTAATAGCCGTTACTCAACTCTAATCTCCTTTATGGTGGCAGAACCACGGGCATTTCTCTTATGTTCCAGGTAATCCCAACAAGTGGTAGACCAGTTAGAGCTATATTGCTATCTTTAGCGTGTTCTGGTTACCTTTCCTTAAAGCGTTCGGTTATACTGTTCCCCCCTAATAGCCGTTACTCAACTCTAATCTCCTTTATGGTGGCAGAACCACGGGCATTTCTCTTGTGTTCCAGGTAATCCCAACAAGTGGTAGACCAGTTAGAGCTATATTGCTATCTTTAGCGTGTTCTGGTTACCTTTCCTTAAAGCGTTCGGTTATACTGTTCCCCCCTAATAGCCGTTACTCAACTCTAATCTCCTTTATGGTGGCAGAACCACGGGCATTTCTCTTGTGTTCCAGGTGATCCCAACAAGTGGTAGACCAGTTAGAGCTATATTGCTATCTTTAGCGTGTTCTGGTTACCTTTCCTTAAAGCGTTCGGTTATACTGTTCCCCCCTAATAGCCGTTACTCAACTCTAATCTCCTTTATGGTGGCAGAACCACGGGCATTTCTCTTGTGTTCCAGGTGATCCCAACAAGTGGTAGACCAGTTAGCGCTATATTGTTATCTTTAGCGTGTTCTGGTTACCTTTCCTTAAAGCGTTCGGTTATCCTGTTCCCCCCTAATAGCCGTTACTCAGCTCTAATCTCCTTTATAGAGGCAAAACCACGGACATTTCTCTTGTGTTCCAGGTGATCCCAACACGTGGTAGACCAGTTAGAGCTATATTGCTATCTTTAGCGTGTTCTGGTTACCCTTCCTTAAAGCGTTCGGTTATACTGTTCCCCCCTAATAGCCGTTACTCAGCTCTAATCTCCTTTATAGAGGCAAAACCACGGACATTTCTCTTGTGTTCCAGGTGATCCCAACACGTGGTAGACCAGTTAGAGCTATATTGCTATCTTTAGCGTGTTCTGGTTACCTTTCCTTAAAGCGTTCGGTTATCCTGTTCCCCCCTAATAGCCGTTACTCAGCTCTAATCTCCTTTATAGAGGCAAAACCACGGACATTTCTCTTGTGTTCCAGGTGATCCCAACACGTGGTAGACCAGTTAGAGCTATATTGCTATCTTTAGCGTGTTCTAGTTACCCTTCCTTAAAGCGTTCGGTTATACTGTTCCCCCCTAATAGCCGTTACTCAGCTCTAATCTCCTTTATAGAGGCAAAACCACGGACATTTCTCTTGTGTTCCAGGTGATCCCAACAAGTGGTAGACCAGTTAGAGCTATATTGCTATCTTTAGCGTGTTCTAGTTACCCTTCCTTAAAGCGTTCGGTTATACTGTTCCCCCCTAATAGCCGTTACTCAGCTCTAATCTCCTTTATAGAGGCAAAACCACGGACATTTCTCTTGTGTTCCAGGTGATCCCAACAAGTGGTAGACCAGTTAGAGCTATATTGCTATCTTTAGCGTGTTCTGGTTACCCTTCCTTAAAGCGTTCGGTTATACTGTTCCCCCCTAATAGCCGTTACTCAACTCTAATCTCCTTTATGGTGGCAGAACCACGGCCATTTCTCTTGTGTTCCAGGTAATCCCAACAAGTGGTAGACCAGTTAGAGCTATATTGCTATCTTTAGCGTGTTCTGGTTACCTTTCCTTAAAGCGTTCGGTTATACTGTTCCCCCCTAATAGCCGTTACTCAACTCAAATCTTCTTTATGGAGGCAGATCTACGGGCATGTCTCTTGTGTTCCAGGTGATCCCAACAAGTGGTAGACCAGTTAGAGCTATATTGCTATCTTTAGCGTGTTCTGGTTACCTTTCCTTAAAGCGTTCGGTTATACTGTTCCCCCCTAATAGCCGTTACTCAACTCTAATCTCCTTTATGGTGGCAGAACCACAGACATTTCTCTTGTGTTCCAGGTGATCCCAACAAGTGGTAGACCAGTTAGAGCTATATTGCTATCTTTAGCGTGTTCTGGTTACCTTTCCTTAAAGCGTTCGGTTATACTGTTCCCCCCTAATAGCCGTTACTCAACTCTAATCTCCTTTATGGTGGCAGAACCACGGGCATGTCTCTTGTGTTCCAGGTGATCCCAACAAGTGGTAGACCAGTTAGAGCTATATTGCTATCTTTAGCGTGTTCTGGTTACCCTTCCTTGAAGCGCTCGGTGATACTGTTCCCCCTAATAGCCGTTACTCAGCTCTAATCTCCTTTATAGAGGCAAAACCACGGACATTTCTCTTGTGTTCCAGGTGATCCCAACAAGTGGTAGACCATTTAGCGCTATATTGCTATCTTTAGCGTGTTCTGGTTACCCTTCCTTGAAGCGCTCGATTATACTGTTCCCCCTAATAGCCGTTACTCAACTCGAATCTCCTTCATAGAGGCAAAACCACGGGCATGTCTCTTGTGTTCCAGGTGATCCCAACAAGTGGTAGACCAGTTAGAGCTATATTGCTATCTTTAGCGTGTTCTGTTTACCCTTCCTTGAAGCGCTCGGTTATACTGTTCCCCCTAATAGCCGTAACTCAGCTCTAATCTCCTTTATAGAGGCAAAACCACGGACATTTTTCTTGTGTTCCAGGTGATCCCAACAAGTGGTAGACCAGTTAGCGCTATATTGCTATCTTTAGCGTGTTCTGTTTACCCTTCCTTGAAGCGCTCGGTTATACTGTTCCCCCTAATAGCCGTTACTCAGCTCTAATCTCCTTTATAGAGGCAAACCCACGGACATTTCTCTTGTGTTCCAGGTGATCCCAACAAGTGGTAGACCAGGTAGCGCTATGTTGCTATCTTTGGCGTGACCCTTCCTTGAAGCGCTCGGTTATACTGTTCCCCCCTAATAGCCGTTACTCAACTCTAATCTTCTTTATGGAGGCAGATCCACGGGCATTTCTCTTGTGTTCCAGGTGATCCCAACAAGTGGTAGACCAGGTAGCGCTATATTGCTATCTTTAGCGTGTTCTGGTTACCCTTCCTTGAAGCGCTCGGTTATACTGTTCCCCCTAATAGCCGTTACTCAGCTCTAATCTCCTTTATAGAGGCAAAACCACGGACATTTCTCTTGTGTTCCAGGTGATCCCAACAAGTGGTAGACCATTTAGCGCTATGTTGCTATCTTTAGCGTGTTCTAGTTACCCTTCCTTAAAGCGTTCGGTTATACTGTTCCCCCTAATAGCCGTTACTCAGCTCTAATCTCCTTTATAGAGGCAAAACCACGGACATTTCTCTTGTGTTCCAGGTGATCCCAACAAGTGGTAGACCATTTAGCGCTAGATTGCTATTTTTAGCGTGTTCTAGTTACCCTTCCTTAAAGCGTTCGGTTATACTGTTCCCCCCTAATAGCCGTTACTCAACTCTAATCTCCTTTATAGAGGCAAAACCACGGACATTTCTCTTGTGTTCCAGTTGATCCCAACAAGTGGTAGACCATTTAGCGCTATGTTGCTATCTTTAGCGTGTTCTGGTTACCTTTCCTTAAAGCGTTCGGTTATACTGTTCCCCCCTAATAGCCGTTACTCAACTCTAATCTTCTTTATGGAGGCAGATCCACGGGCATTTCTCTTGTGTTCCAGGTGATCCCAACAAGTGGTAGACCAGTTAGAGCTATATTGCTATCTTTAGCGTGTTCTGTTTACCCTTCCTTGAAGCGCTCGGTTATACTGTTCCCCCTAATAGCCGTAACTCAGCTCTAATCTCCTTTATAGAGGCAAAACCACGGACATTTTTCTTGTGTTCCAGGTGATCCCAACAAGTGGTAGACCAGTTAGCGCTATATTGCTATCTTTAGCGTGTTCTGTTTACCCTTCCTTGAAGCGCTCGGTTATACTGTTCCCCCTAATAGCCGTTACTCAGCTCTAATCTCCTTTATAGAGGCAAACCCACGGACATTTCTCTTGTGTTCCAGGTGATCCCAACAAGTGGTAGACCAGGTAGCGCTATGTTGCTATCTTTGGCGTGACCCTTCCTTGAAGCGCTCGGTTATACTGTTCCCCCCTAATAGCCGTTACTCAACTCTAATCTTCTTTATGGAGGCAGATCCACGGGCATTTCTCTTGTGTTCCAGGTGATCCCAACAAGTGGTAGACCAGGTAGCGCTATATTGCTATCTTTAGCGTGTTCTGGTTACCCTTCCTTGAAGCGCTCGGTTATACTGTTCCCCCTAATAGCCGTTACTCAGCTCTAATCTCCTTTATAGAGGCAAAACCACGGACATTTCTCTTGTGTTCCAGGTGATCCCAACAAGTGGTAGACCATTTAGCGCTATGTTGCTATCTTTAGCGTGTTCTAGTTACCCTTCCTTAAAGCGTTCGGTTATACTGTTCCCCCCCTAATAGCCGTTACTCAACTCTAATCTCCTTTATAGAGGCAAAACCACGGACATTTCTCTTGTGTTCCAGGTGATCCCAACAAGTGGTAGACCATTTAGCGCTAGATTGCTATCTTTAGCGTGTTCTAGTTACCCTTCCTTAAAGCGTTCGGTTATACTGTTCCCCCTAATAGCCGTTACTCAGCTCTAATCTCCTTTATAGAGGCAAAACCACGGACATTTCTCTTGTGTTCCAGGTGATCCCAACAAGTGGTAGACCATTTAGCGCTAGATTGCTATTTTTAGCGTGTTCTAGTTACCCTTCCTTAAAGCGTTCGGTTATACTGTTCCCCCCTAATAGCCGTTACTCAACTCTAATCTCCTTTATAGAGGCAAAACCACGGACATTTCTCTTGTGTTCCAGTTGATCCCAACAAGTGGTAGACCATTTAGCGCTATGTTGCTATCTTTAGCGTGTTCTGGTTACCTTTCCTTAAAGCGTTCGGTTATACTGTTCCCCCCTAATAGCCGTTACTCAGCTCTAATCTCCTTCATAGAGGCAAAACCACGGACATTTCTCTTGTGTTCCAGGTGATCCCAACAAGTGGTAGACCAGTTAGCGCTATATTGCTATCTTTGGCGTGACCCTTCCTTAAAGCGTTCGGTTATACTGTTCCCCCCTAATAGCCGTTACTCAACTCTAATCTCCTTTATAGAGGCAAAACCACGGACATTTCTCTTGTGTTCCAGGTGATCCCAACAAGTGGTAGACCAGTTAGCGCTATGTTGCTATCTTTAGCGTGTTCTGGTTACCCTTCCTTAAAGCGTTCGGTTATACTGTTCCCCCCCCCCTAATAGCCGTTACTCAACTCTAATCTCCTTTATAGAGGCAAAACCACGGACATTTCTCTTGTGTTCCAGGTGATCCCAACAAGTGGTAGACCAGTTAGCGCTATATTGCTATCTTTAGCGTGTTCTGGTTACCCTTCCTTAAAGCGTTCGGTTATACTGTCCCCCCCCCTAATAGCCGTTACTCAACTCTAATCTCCTTTATAGAGGCAAAACCACGGACATTTCTCTTGTGTTCCAGGTGATCCCAACAAGTGGTAGACCATTTAGCGCTATGTTGCTATCTTTAGCGTGTTCTGGTTACCCTTCCTTAAAGCCTTCGGTTATACCATTCCCCCCTAATAGCCGTTACTCAACTCTAATCTTCTTTATGGAGGCAAAACCACGGACATTTCTCTTGTGTTCCAGGTGATCCCAACAAGTGGTAGACCAGTTAGAGCTATATTGCTATCTTTAGCGTGTTCTGGTTACCCTTCCTTAAAGCGTTCGGTTATATTGTTCCCCCCTAATAGCCGTTACTCAACTCTAATCTCCTTTATAGAGGCAAAACCACGGACATTTCTCTTGTGTTCCAGGTGATCCCAACAAGTGGTAGACCAGTTAGAGCTATATTGCTATCTTTAGCGTGTTCTGGTTACCCTTCCTTAAAGCGTTCGGTTATACTGTCCCCCCCCCCCCTAATAGCCGTTACTCAACTCTAATCTCCTTTATAGAGGCAAAACCACAGACATTTCTCTTGTGTTCCAGGTGATCCCAACAAGTGGTAGACCATTTAGCGCTATGTTGCTATCTTTAGCGTGTTCTGGTTACCCTTCCTTAAAGCCTTCGGTTATACCATTCCCCCCTAATAGCCGTTACTCAACTCTAATCTCCTTTATAGTGGCAAAACCACGGACATTTCTCTTGTGTTCCAGGTGATCCCAACAAGTGGTAGACCAGTTAGCGCTATATTGTTATCTTTAGCGTGTTCTGGTTACCCTTCCTTAAAGCGTTCGGTTATACTGTTCCCCCCTAATAGCCGTTACTCAGCTCTAATCTCCTTTATAGAGGCAAAACCACGGACATTTCTCTTGTGTTCCAGGTGATCCCAACAAGTGGTAGACCATTTAGCGCTATGTTTCTATCTGTAGCGTGTTCTGGTTACCTTTCCTTAAAGCGTTAGGTTATACTGTTCCCCCCTAATAGCCGTTACTCAGCTCTAATCTCCTTTATGGAGGCAGAACCACGGGCATGTCTCTTGTGTTCCAGGTGATCCCAACAAGTGGTAGACCATTTAGCGCTATGTTGCTATCTTTAGCGTGTTCTGGTTACCTTTCCTTAAAGCGTTCGGTTATACTGTTCCCCCCTAATAGCCGTTACTCAGCTCTAATCTCCTTTATGGAGGCAGAACCACGGGCATGTCTCTTGTGTTCCAGGTGATCCCAACAAGTGGTAGACCATTTAGCGCTATGTTGCTATCTTTAGCGTGTTCTGGTTACCCTTCCTTAAAGCGTTCGGTTATACTGTTCCCCCCTAATAGCCGTTACTCAACTCTAATCTCCTTTATAGAGGCAAAACCACGGACATTTCTCTTGTGTTCCAGGTGATACCAACAAGTGGTAGACCATTTAGCGCTATGTTGCTATCTTTAGCGTGTTCTGGTTACCTTTCCTTAAAGCGTTCGGTTATACTGTTCCCCCCTAATAGCCGTTACTCAGCTCTAATCTCCTTTATAGAGGCAAAACCACGGACATTTCTCTTGTGTTCCAGGTGATCCCAACAAGTGGTAGACCAGTTAGCGCTATATTGCTATCTTTAGCGTGTTCTGTTTACCCTTCCTTGAAGCGCTCGGTTATACTGTTCCCCCCTAATAGCCGTTACTCAACTCTAATCTCGTTTATAGAGGCAAAACCACGGGCATGTCTCTTGTGTTCCAGGTGATCCCAACAAGTGGTAGACCATTTAGCGCTATGTTTGCTATCTTTAGCTTGTTCTGGTTACCCTTCCTTAAAGCGTTCGGTTATACTGTTCCCCCTAATAGCCGTTACTCAGCTCTAATCTCCTTTATAGAGGCAAAACCACGGACATTTCTCTTGTGTTCCAGGTGATCCCAACAAGTGGTAGACCAGTTAGCGCTATATTGCTATCTTTAGCGTGTTCTGGTTACCCTTCCTTAAAGCGTTCGGTTATACTGTTCCCCCCTAATAGCCGTTACTCAGCTCTAATCTCCTTTATAGAGGCAAATCCACGGACATTTTTCTTGTGTTCCAGGTGATCCCAACAAGTGGTAGACCATTTAGCGCTAGATTGCTATCTTTAGCGTGTTCTGGTTACCCTTCCTTGAAGCGCTCGGTTATACTGTTCCCCCCTAATAGCCGTTACTCAGCTCTAATCTCCTTTATAGAGGCAAAACCACGGACATTTTTCTTGTGATCCAGGTGATTCCAACAAGTGGTAGACCAGTTAGAGCTATATTGCTATCTTTAGCGTGTTCTGGTTACCCTTCCTTAAAGCGTTCGGTTATACTGTTCCCCCCTAATAGCCGTTACTCAGCTCTAATCTCCTTTATAGAGGCAAAACCACGGACATTTTTCTTGTGATCCAGGTGATTCAAACAAGTGGTAGACCAGTTAGAGCTATATTGCTATCTTTAGCGTGTTCTGGTTACCCTTCCTTGAAGCGCTCGGTTATACTGTTCCCCCCTAATAGCCGTTACTCAACTCTAATCTCCTTTATGGTGGCAGAACCACGGGCATTTCTCTTGTGTTCCAGGTAATCCCAACAAGTGGTAGACCAGTTAGAGCTATATTGCTATCTTTAGCGTGTTCTGGTTAGATTTCCTTAAAGCGTTCGGTTATATTGTTCCCCCCTAATAGCCGTTACTCAACTCTAATCTCCTTTATGGTGGCAGAAACACGGACATTTCTCTTGTGTTCCAGGTGATCCCAACAAGTGGTAGACCAGTTAGAGCTATATTGCTATCTTTAGCGTGTTCTGGTTACCTTTCCTTAAAGCGTTCGGTTATACTGTTCCCCCCTAATAGCCGTTACTCAACTCTAATCTCCTTTATGGTGGCAGAACCACGGGCATTTCTCTTGTGTTCCAGGTAATCCCAACAAGTGGTAGACCAGTTAGAGCTATATTGCTATCTTTAGCGTGTTCTGGTTACCTTTCCTTAAAGCGTTCGGTTATACAGTTCCCCCCTAATAGCCGTTACTCAACTCTAATCTCCTTTATGGTGGCGGAACCACGGGCATTTCTCTTGTGTTCCAGGTAATCCCAACACGTGGTAGACCAGTTAGCGCTATATTGCTATCTTCAGCGTGTTCTGGTTATCCTTCCTTAAAGCGTTCGGTTATACCGTTCCCCTAATAGACGCTACTCAGCTCTAATCTCCTTTATGGAGGCAGAACCACGGGCATGTCTCTTGTGTTCCAGGTGATCCCAACAAGTGGTAGACCAGTTAGAGCTATATTGCTATCTTTAGCGTGTTCTGGTTACCCTTCCTTGAAGCGCTCGATTATACTGTTCCCCCTAATAGCCGTTACTCAACTCTAATCTCCTTTATAGAGGCAAAACCACGGACATTTCTCTTGTGTTCCAGGTGATCCCAACAAGTGGTAGACCAGTTAGCGCTATATTGCTATCTTTAGCGTGTTCTGGTTACCCTTCCTTGAAGCGCTCGGTTATACTGTTCCCCCTAATAGCCGTTACTCAGCTCTAATCTCCTTTATAGAGGCAAAACCACAGGCATGTCTCTTGTGTTCCAGGTGATCCCAACAAGTGGTAGACCAGTTAGAGCTATATTGCTATCTTTAGCGTGTTCTGGTTACCCTTCCTTGAAGCGCTCGATTATACTGTTCCCCCTAATAGCCGTTACTCAACTCTAATCTCCTTTATAGAGGCAAAACCACGGGCATGTCTCTTGTGTTCCAGGTGATCCCAACAAGTGGTAGACCAGTTAGAGCTATATTGCTATCTTTAGCGTGTTCTGTTTACCCCTCCTTGAAGCGCTCGGTTATACTGTTCCCCCTAATAGCCGTTACTCAGCTCTAATCTCCTTTATAGAGGCAAAACCACGGACATTTCTCTTGTGTTCCAGGTGATCCCAACAAGTGGTAGACCAGTTAGCGCTATATTGCTGTCTTTAGCGTGTTCTTTTTACCCTTCCTTGAAGCGCTCGGTTATACTGTTCCCCCCTAATAGCCGTTACTCAACTCTAATCTTCTTTATGGAGACAGAACCACGGACATTTCTCTTGTGTTCCAGGTGATCCCAACAAGTGGTAGACCAGGTAGCGCTATGTTGCTATCTTTGGCGTGACCCTTCCTTGAAGCGCTCGGTTATACTGTTCCCCCCTAATAGCCGTTACTCAACTCTAATCTTCTTTATAGAGTCAAAACCACGGACATTTCTCTTGTGTTCCAGGTGATCCCAACAAGTGGTAGACCAAGTAGCGCTATATTGCTATCTCTAGCGTGTTCTGGTTACCCTTCCTTGAAGCGCTCGGTTATACTGTTCCCCCTAATAGCCGTTACTCAGCTCTAATCTCCTTTATAGAGGCAAATCCACGGACATTTCTCTTGTGTTCCAGGTGATCCCAACACGTGGTAGACCATTTAGCGCTATGTTGCTATCTTTAGCGTGTTCTAGTTACCCTTCCTTAAAGCGTTCGGTTATACTGTTCCCCCCTAATAGCCGTTACTCAACTCTAATCTCCTTTATAGAGGGAAAACCACGGACATTTCTCTTGTGTTCCAGGTGATCCCAACAAGTGGTAGACCATTTAGCGCTAGATTGCTATCTTTAGCGTGTTCTAGTTACCCTTCCTTAAAGCGTTCGGTTATACTGTTCCCCCTAATAGCCGTTACTCAGCTCTAATCTCCTTTATAGAGGCAAAACCACGGACATTTCTCTTGTGTTCCAGGTGATCCCAACAAGTGGTAGACCATTTAGCGCTAGATTGCTATCTTTAGCGTGTTCTGGTTACCCTTCCTTAAAGCGTTCGGTTATACTGTTCCCCCCTAATAGCCGTTACTCAACTCTAATCTCCTTTATAGAGGCAAAACCACGGACATTTCTCTTGTGTTCCAGGTGATCCCAACAAGTGGTAGACCATTTAGCGCTATGTTGCTATCTTTAGCGTGTTCTGGTTACCCTTCCTTGAAGCTCTCGGTTATACTGTTCCCCCTAATAGCCGTTACTTAACTCTAATCTCCTTTATAGAGGCAAAACCACGGACATTTCTCTTGTGTTCCAGGTGATCCCAACAAGTGGTAGACCATTTAGCGCTATGTTGCTATCTTTAGCGTGTTCTGGTTACCCTTCCTTGAAGCTCTCGGTTATACTGTTCCCCCTAATAACCGTTACTCAGCTTTAATCTCCTTTATGGAGGCAGAACCACGGGCATTTCTCTTGTGTTCCAGGTGATCCCAACAAGTGGTAGACCATTTAGCGCTATATTGCTATATTTAGCGTGTTCTGGTTACCTTTCCTTAAAGCGTTCGGTTATACTGTTCCCCCTAATAGCCGTTACTCAACTCTAATCTCCTTTATGGAGGCAGAACCACGGGCATTTCTCTTGTGTTCCAGGTGATCCCAACAAGTGGTAGACCATTTAGCGCTATATTGCTATCTTTAGCGTGTTCTGGTTACCCTTCCTTGAAGCGCTCGGTTATACTGTTCCCTCCAATAGCCGTTACTCAACTCTAATCTTCTTTATGGAGGCAGATCCACGGGCATTTCTCTTGTGTTCCAGGTGATCCCAACAAGTGGTAGACCAGTTAGAGCTATATTGCTATCTTTAGCGTGTTCTGGTTACCCTTCCTTGAAGCGCTCGGTGATACTGTTCCCCCTAATAGCCGTTACTCAGCTTTAATCTCCTTTATGGAGGCAGAACCACGGACATTTCTCTTGTGTTCCAGGTGATCCCAACAAGTGGTAGACCATTTAGCGCTAGATTGCTATCTTTAGCGTGTTCTAGTTACCCTTCCTTAAAGCGTTCGGTTATACTGTTCCCCCTAATAGCCGTTACTCAGCTCTAATCTCCTTTATAGAGGCAAAACCACGGACATTTCTCTTGTGTTCCAGGTGATCCCAACAAGTGGTAGACCATTTAGCGCTAGATTGCTATTTTTAGCGTGTTCTAGTTACCCTTCCTTAAAGCGTTCGGTTATACTGTTCCCCCCTAATAGCCGTTACTCAACTCTAATCTCCTTTATAGAGGCAAAACCACGGACATTTCTCTTGTGTTCCAGTTGATCCCAACAAGTGGTAGACCATTTAGCGCTATGTTGCTATCTTTAGCGTGTTCTGGTTACCTTTCCTTAAAGCGTTCGGTTATACTGTTCCCCCCTAATAGCCGTTACTCAGCTCTAATCTCCTTCATAGAGGCAAAACCACGGACATTTCTCTTGTGTTCCAGGTGATCCCAACAAGTGGTAGACCAGTTAGCGCTATATTGCTATCTTTGGCGTGACCCTTCCTTAAAGCGTTCGGTTATACTGTTCCCCCCTAATAGCCGTTACTCAACTCTAATCTCCTTTATAGAGGCAAAACCACGGACATTTCTCTTGTGTTCCAGGTGATCCCAACAAGTGGTAGACCAGTTAGCGCTATGTTGCTATCTTTAGCGTGTTCTGGTTACCCTTCCTTAAAGCGTTCGGTTATACTGTTCCCCCCCCCCTAATAGCCGTTACTCAACTCTAATCTCCTTTATAGAGGCAAAACCACGGACATTTCTCTTGTGTTCCAGGTGATCCCAACAAGTGGTAGACCAGTTAGCGCTATATTGCTATCTTTAGCGTGTTCTGGTTACCCTTCCTTAAAGCGTTTGGTTATACTGTCCCCCCCCCTAATAGCCGTTACTCAACTCTAATCTCCTTTATAGAGGCAAAACCACGGACATTTCTCTTGTGTTCCAGGTGATCCCAACAAGTGGTAGACCATTTAGCGCTATGTTGCTATCTTTAGCGTGTTCTGGTTACCCTTCCTTAAAGCCTTCGGTTATACCATTCCCCCCTAATAGCCGTTACTCAACTCTAATCTTCTTTATGGAGGCAAAACCACGGACATTTCTCTTGTGTTCCAGGTGATCCCAACAAGTGGTAGACCAGTTAGAGCTATATTGCTATCTTTAGCGTGTTCTGGTTACCCTTCCTTAAAGCGTTCGGTTATATTGTTCCCCCCTAATAGCCGTTACTCAACTCTAATCTCCTTTATAGAGGCAAAACCACGGACATTTCTCTTGTGTTCCAGGTGATCCCAACAAGTGGTAGACCAGTTAGAGCTATATTGCTATCTTTAGCGTGTTCTGGTTACCCTTCCTTAAAGCGTTCGGTTATACTGTCCCCCCCCCCCCCCCTAATAGCCGTTACTCAACTCTAATCTCCTTTATAGAGGCAAAACCACAGACATTTCTCTTGTGTTCCAGGTGATCCCAACAAGTGGTAGACCATTTAGCGCTATGTTGCTATCTTTAGCGTGTTCTGGTTACCCTTCCTTAAAGCCTTCGGTTATACCATTCCCCCCTAATAGCCGTTACTCAACTCTAATCTCCTTTATAGTGGCAAAACCACGGACATTTCTCTTGTGTTCCAGGTGATCCCAACAAGTGGTAGACCAGTTAGCGCTATATTGTTATCTTTAGCGTGTTCTGGTTACCCTTCCTTAAAGCGTTCGGTTATACTGTTCCCCCCTAATAGCCGTTACTCAGCTCTAATCTCCTTTATAGAGGCAAAACCACGGACATTTCTCTTGTGTTCCAGGTGATCCCAACAAGTGGTAGACCATTTAGCGCTATGTTGCTATCTGTAGCGTGTTCTGGTTACCTTTCCTTAAAGCGTTAGGTTATACTGTTCCCCCCTAATAGCCGTTACTCAGCTCTAATCTCCTTTATGGAGGCAGAACCACGGGCATGTCTCTTGTGTTCCAGGTGATCCCAACAAGTGGTAGACCATTTAGCGCTATGTTGCTATCTTTAGCGTGTTCTGGTTACCTTTCCTTAAAGCGTTCGGTTATACTGTTCCCCCCTAATAGCCGTTACTCAGCTCTAATCTCCTTTATAGAGGCAAAACCACGGACATTTCTCTTGTGTTCCAGGTGATCCCAACAAGTGGTAGACCATTTAGCGCTATGTTGCTATCTTTAGCGTGTTCTGGTTACCCTTCCTTGAAGCGCTCGGTTATACTGTTCCCCCCTAATAGCCGTTACTCAGCTCTAATCTCCTTTATAGAGGCAAAACCACGGACATTTCTCTTGTGTTCCAGGTGATCCCAACAAGTGGTAGACCAGTTAGCGCTATATTGCTATCTTTAGCGTGTTCTGTTTACCCTTCCTTGAAGCGCTCGGTTATACTGTTCCCCCCTAATAGCCGTTACTCAACTCTAATCTCCTTTATAGAGGCAAAACCACGGGCATGTCTCTTGTGTTCCAGGTGATCCCAACAAGTGGTAGACCATTTAGCGCTATGTTTGCTATCTTTAGCTTGTTCTGGTTACCCTTCCTTAAAGCGTTCGGTTATACTGTTCCCCCTAATAGCCGTTACTCAGCTCTAATCTCCTTTATAGAGGCAAAACCACGGACATTTCTCTTGTGTTCCAGGTGATCCCAACAAGTGGTAGACCAGTTAGCGCTATATTGCTATCTTTAGCGTGTTCTGGTTACCCTTCCTTAAAGCGTTCGGTTATACTGTTCCCCCCTAATAGCCGTTACTCAGCTCTAATCTCCTTTATAGAGGCAAATCCACGGACATTTTTCTTGTGTTCCAGGTGATCCCAACAAGTGGTAGACCATTTAGCGCTAGATTGCTATCTTTAGCGTGTTCTGGTTACCCTTCCTTGAAGCGCTCGGTTATACTGTTCCCCCCTAATAGCCGTTACTCAGCTCTAATCTCCTTTATAGAGGCAAAACCACGGACATTTTTCTTGTGATCCAGGTGATTCCAACAAGTGGTAGACCAGTTAGAGCTATATTGCTATCTTTAGCGTGTTCTGGTTACCCTTCCTTAAAGCGTTCGGTTATACTGTTCCCCCCTAATAGCCGTTACTCAGCTCTAATCTCCTTTATAGAGGCAAAACCACGGACATTTTTCTTGTGATCCAGGTGATTCCAACAAGTGGTAGACCAGTTAGAGCTATATTGCTATCTTTAGCGTGTTCTGGTTACCCTTCCTTGAAGCGCTCGGTTATACTGTTCCCCCCTAATAGCCGTTACTCAACTCTAATCTCCTTTATGGTGGCAGAACCACGGGCATTTCTCTTGTGTTCCAGGTAATCCCAACAAGTGGTAGACCAGTTAGAGCTATATTGCTATCTTTAGCGTGTTCTGGTTAGATTTCCTTGAAGCGTTCGGTTATATTGTTCCCCCCTAATAGCCGTTACTCAACTCTAATCTCCTTTATGGTGGCAGAAACACGGACATTTCTCTTGTGTTCCAGGTGATCCCAACAAGTGGTAGACCAGTTAGAGCTATATTGCTATCTTTAGCGTGTTCTGGTTACCTTTCCTTAAAGCGTTCGGTTATACTGTTCCCCCCTAATAGCCGTTACTCAACTCTAATCTCCTTTATGGTGGCAGAACCACGGGCATTTCTCTTGTGTTCCAGGTAATCCCAACAAGTGGTAGACCAGTTAGAGCTATATTGCTATCTTTAGCGTGTTCTGGTTACCTTTCCTTAAAGCGTTCGGTTATACTGTTCCCCCCTAATAGCCGTTACTCAACTCTAATCTCCTTTATGGTGGCGGAACCACGGGCATTTCTCTTGTGTTCCAGGTAATCCCAACACGTGGTAGACCAGTTAGCGCTATATTGCTATCTTCAGCGTGTTCTGGTTATCCTTCCTTAAAGCGTTCGGTTATACCGTTCCCCTAATAGACGCTACTCAGCTCTAATCTCCTTTATGGAGGCAGAACCACGGGCATGTCTCTTGTGTTCCAGGTGATCCCAACAAGTGGTAGACCAGTTAGAGCTATATTGCTATCTTTAGCGTGTTCTGGTTACCCTTCCTTGAAGCGCTCGATTATACTGTTCCCCCTAATAGCCGTTACTCAACTCTAATCTCCTTTATAGAGGCAAAACCACGGACATTTCTCTTGTGTTCCAGGTGATCCCAACAAGTGGTAGACCAGTTAGCGCTATATTGCTATCTTTAGCGTGTTCTGGTTACCCTTCCTTGAAGCGCTCGGTTATACTGTTCCCCCTAATAGCCGTTACTCAGCTCTAATCTCCTTTATAGAGGCAAAACCACAGGCATGTCTCTTGTGTTCCAGGTGATCCCAACAAGTGGTAGACCAGTTAGAGCTATATTGCTATCTTTAGCGTGTTCTGGTTACCCTTCCTTGAAGCGCTCGATTATACTGTTCCCCCTAATAGCCGTTACTCAACTCTAATCTCCTTTATAGAGGCAAAACCACGGGCATGTCTCTTGTGTTCCAGGTGATCCCAACAAGTGGTAGACCAGTTAGAGCTATATTGCTATCTTTAGCGTGTTCTGTTTACCCCTCCTTGAAGCGCTCGGTTATACTGTTCCCCCTAATAGCCGTTACTCAGCTCTAATCTCCTTTATAGAGGCAAAACCACGGACATTTCTCTTGTGTTCCAGGTGATCCCAACAAGTGGTAGACCAGTTAGCGCTATATTGCTGTCTTTAGCGTGTTCTTTTTACCCTTCCTTGAAGCGCTCGGTTATACTGTTCCCCCCTAATAGCCGTTACTCAACTCTAATCTTCTTTATGGAGACAGAACCACGGACATTTCTCTTGTGTTCCAGGTGATCCCAACAAGTGGTAGACCAGGTAGCGCTATGTTGCTATCTTTGGCGTGACCCTTCCTTGAAGCGCTCGGTTATACTGTTCCCCCCTAATAGCCGTTACTCAACTCTAATCTTCTTTATAGAGTCAAAACCACGGACATTTCTCTTGTGTTCCAGGTGATCCCAACAAGTGGTAGACCAAGTAGCGCTATATTGCTATCTCTAGCGTGTTCTGGTTACCCTTCCTTGAAGCGCTCGGTTATACTGTTCCCCCTAATAGCCGTTACTCAGCTCTAATCTCCTTTATAGAGGCAAATCCACGGACATTTCTCTTGTGTTCCAGGTGATCCCAACACGTGGTAGACCATTTAGCGCTATGTTGCTATCTTTAGCGTGTTCTAGTTACCCTTCCTTAAAGCGTTCGGTTATACTGTTCCCCCCTAATAGCCGTTACTCAACTCTAATCTCCTTTATAGAGGGAAAACCACGGACATTTCTCTTGTGTTCCAGGTGATCCCAACAAGTGGTAGACCATTTAGCGCTAGATTGCTATCTTTAGCGTGTTCTAGTTACCCTTCCTTAAAGCGTTCGGTTATACTGTTCCCCCTAATAGCCGTTACTCAGCTCTAATCTCCTTTATAGAGGCAAAACCACGGACATTTCTCTTGTGTTCCAGGTGATCCCAACAAGTGGTAGACCATTTAGCGCTAGATTGCTATCTTTAGCGTGTTCTGGTTACCCTTCCTTAAAGCGTTCGGTTATACTGTTCCCCCCTAATAGCCGTTACTCAACTCTAATCTCCTTTATAGAGGCAAAACCACGGACATTTCTCTTGTGTTCCAGGTGATCCCAACAAGTGGTAGACCATTTAGCGCTATGTTGCTATCTTTAGCGTGTTCTGGTTACCCTTCCTTGAAGCTCTCGGTTATACTGTTCCCCCTAATAGCCGTTACTTAACTCTAATCTCCTTTATATAGGCAAAACCACGGACATTTCTCTTGTGTTCCAGGTGATCCCAACAAGTGGTAGACCATTTAGCGCTATGTTGCTATCTTTAGCGTGTTCTGGTTACCCTTCCTTGAAGCTCTCGGTTATACTGTTCCCCCTAATAACCGTTACTCAGCTTTAATCTCCTTTATGGAGGCAGAACCACGGGCATTTCTCTTGTGTTCCAGGTGATCCCAACAAGTGGTAGACCATTTAGCGCTATATTGCTATATTTAGCGTGTTCTGGTTACCTTTCCTTAAAGCGTTCGGTTATACTGTTCCCCCTAATAGCCGTTACTCAACTCTAATCTCCTTTATGGAGGCAGAACCACGGGCATTTCTCTTGTGTTCCAGGTGATCCCAACAAGTGGTAGACCATTTAGCGCTATATTGCTATCTTTAGCGTGTTCTGGTTACCCTTCCTTGAAGCGCTCGGTTATAATGTTCCCTCTAATAGCCGTTACTCAACTCTAATCTTCTTTATGGAGGCAGATCCACGGGCATTTCTCTTGTGTTCCAGGTGATCCCAACAAGTGGTAGACCAGTTAGAGCTATATTGCTATCTTTAGCGTGTTCTGGTTACCCTTCCTTGAAGCGCTCGGTGATACTGTTCCCCCTAATAGCCGTTACTCAGCTTTAATCTCCTTTATGGAGGCAGAACCACGGACATTTCTCTTGTGTTCCAGGTGATCCCAACAAGTGGTAGACCAGTTAGAGCTATATTGCTATCTTTAGCGTGTTCTGGTTACCTTTCCTTAAAGCGTTCGGTTATACTGTTCCCCCTAATAGCCGTTACTCAGCTTTAATCTCCTTTATGGAGGCAGAACCACCGGCATTTCTCCTGTGTTCCAGGTGATCCCAACAGGTGGTAGACCATTTAGCGCTATGTTGCTATCTTTAGCGTGTTCTAGTTACCCTTCCTTGAAGCTTTCGGTTATACTGTTCCCTGTAATAGCCGTTACTCAACTTTAATCTCCTTTATGGAGGCAGAACCACGGGCATTTCTCTTGTGTTTCAGGTGATCCCAACAAGTGGTAGACCATTTAGCGCTATATTGCTATCTTTAGCGTGTTCTGGTTACCCTTCCTTGAAGCGCTCGGTTATACTGTTCCCCCTAATAGCCGTTACTCAACTCTAATCTTCTTTATGGAGGCAGATCCACGGGCATTTCTCTTGTGTTCCAGGTGATCCCAACAAGTGGTAGACCATTTAGCGCTAGATTGCTATCTTTAGCGTGTTCTGGTTACCCTTCCTTAAAGCGTTCGGTTATACTGTTCCCCCCTAATAGCCGTTACTCAACTCTAATCTCCTTTATAGAGGCAAAACCACGGACATTTCTTTTGTGTTCCAGGTGATCCCAACAAGTGGTAGACCATTTAGCGCTATGTTGCTATCTTTAGCGTGTTCTGGTTACCCTTCCTTGAAGCTCTCGGTTATACTGTTCCCCCTAATAGCCGTTACTTAACTCTAATCTCCTTTATAGAGGCAAAACCACGGACATTTCTCTTGTGTTCCAGGTGATCCCAACAAGTGGTAGACCATTTAGCGCTATGTTGCTATCTTTAGCGTGTTCTGGTTACCCTTCCTTGAAGCTCTCGGTTATACTGTTCCCCCTAATAACCGTTACTCAGCTTGAATCTCCTTTATGGAGGCAGAACCACGGGCATTTCTCTTGTGTTCCAGGTGATCCCAACAAGTGGTAGACCATTTAGCGCTATATTGCTATCTTTAGCGTGTTCTGGTTACCTTTCCTTAAAGCGTTCGGTTATACTGTTCCCCCTAATAGCCGTTACTCAGCTCTAATCTCCTTTATAGAGGCAAAACCACGGACATTTCTCTTGTGTTCCAGGTGATCCCAACAAGTGGTAGACCATTTAGAGCTATATTGCTATCTTTAGCGTGTTCTGGTTACCTTTCCTTAAAGCGTTCGGTTATACTGTTCCCCCTAATAGCCGTTACTCAGCTCTAATCTCCTTTATAGAGGCAAAACCACGGACATTTCTCTTGTGTTCCAGGTGATCCCAACAAGTGGTAGACCATTTAGCGCTAGATTGCTATCTTTAGCGTGTTCTGGTTACCCTTCCTTAAAGCGTTCGGTTATACTGTTCCCCCCTAATAGCCGTTACTCAACTCTAATCTCCTTTATAGAGGCAAAACCACGGACATTTCTCTTGTGTTCCAGGTGATCCCAACAAGTGGTAGACCATTTAGCGCTATGTTGCTATCTTTAGCGTGTTCTGGTTACCCTTCCTTGAAGCTCTCGGTTATACTGTTCCCCCTAATAGCCGTTACTTAACTCTAATCTCCTTTATAGAGGCAAAACCACGGACATTTCTCTTGTGTTCCAGGTGATCCCAACAAGTGGTAGACCATTTAGCGCTATGTTGCTATCTTTAGCGTGTTCTGGTTACCCTTCCTTGAAGCTCTCGGTTATACTGTTCCCCCTAATAACCGTTACTCAGCTTTAATCTCCTTTATGGAGGCAGAACCACGGGCATTTCTCTTGTGTTCCAGGTGATCCCAACAAGTGGTAGACCATTTAGCGCTATATTGCTATATTTAGCGTGTTCTGGTTACCTTTCCTTAAAGCGTTCGGTTATACTGTTCCCCCTAATAGCCGTTACTCAACTCTAATCTCCTTTATGGAGGCAGAACCACGGGCATTTCTCTTGTGTTCCAGGTGATCCCAACAAGTGGTAGACCATTTAGCGCTATATTGCTATCTTTAGCGTGTTCTGGTTACCCTTCCTTGAAGCGCTCGGTTATACTGTTCCCTCTAATAGCCGTTACTCAACTCTAATCTTCTTTATGGAGGCAGATCCACGGGCATTTCTCTTGTGTTCCAGGTGATCCCAACAAGTGGTAGACCAGTTAGAGCTATATTGCTATCTTTAGCGTGTTCTGGTTACCCTTCCTTGAAGCGCTCGGTGATACTGTTCCCCCTAATAGCCGTTACTCAGCTTTAATCTCCTTTATGGAGGCAGAACCACGGACATTTCTCTTGTGTTCCAGGTGATCCCAACAAGTGGTAGACCAGTTAGAGCTATATTGCTATCTTTAGCGTGTTCTGGTTACCTTTCCTTAAAGCGTTCGGTTATACTGTTCCCCCTAATAGCCGTTACTCAGCTTTAATCTCCTTTATGGAGGCAGAACCACGGGCATTTCTCCTGTGTTCCAGGTGATCCCAACAAGTGGTAGACCATTTAGCGCTATGTTGCTATCTTTAGCGTGTTCTAGTTACCCTTCCTTGAAGCTTTCGGTTATACTGTTCCCTGTAATAGCCGTTACTCAACTTTAATCTCCTTTATGGAGGCAGAACCACGGGCATTTCTCTTGTGTTTCAGGTGATCCCAACAAGTGGTAGACCATTTAGCGCTATATTGCTATCTTTAGCGTGTTCTGGTTACCCTTCCTTGAAGCGCTCGGTTATACTGTTCCCCCTAATAGCCGTTACTCAACTCTAATCTCCTTTATGGAGGCAGATCCACGGGCATTTCTCTTGTGTTCCAGGTGATCCCAACAAGTGGTAGACCATTTAGCGCTATATTGCTATCTTTAGCCTGTTCTGGTTACCCTTCCTTGAAGCGCTCGGTTATACTGTTCCCTCTAATAGCCGTTACTCAACTCTAATCTTCTTTATGGAGGCAGATCCACGGGCATTTCTCTTGTGTTCCAGGTGATCCCAACAAGTGGCAGACCAGGTAGCGCTATGTTGCTATCTTTGGGGTGTTTTGGTTACCCTTCCTTGAAGCGCTCGGTTATACTGTCCCCTCTAATAGCCGTTACTCAACTCTAATCTCCTTTATGTAGGCAGAACCACGGGCATTTCTCTTGTGTTCCAGGTGATCCCAACAAGTGGTAGACCATTTAGCGCTATATTGCTATCTTTAGCCTGTTCTGGTTACCCTTCCTTGAAGCGCTCGGTTATACTGTTCCCCCTAATAGCCGTTACTCAGCTTTAATCTCCTTTATAGAGGCAGAACCTCGGGCATTTCTCTTGTGTTCCAGGTGATCCCAACAAGTGGTAGCCCAGTTAGAGCTATATTGCTATCTTTAGCGTGTTCTGGTTACCTTTCCTTAAAGCGTTCGGTTATACCATTCCCCTAATAGCCGCTACTCAGCTCTAATCTCCTTTATAGAGGCAAAACCACGGACATTTTTCTTGTGTTCCAGGTGATCCCAACAAGTGGTAGCCCAGTTAGCGCTATATTGCTATCTTTAGCGTGTTCTGGTTACCTTTCCTTAAAGCGTTCGGTTATACCATTCCCCTAATAGCCGCTACTCAGCTATCTTTCTCCCTTCTTAACATAAAAATATTTCTGTTTCTCTTGTGGCCTCTTTACTGAACTTAGCCCTGAATAATCTTTCTTCACTTTTATAACCAGGAAACCCTTTTGATGATTTCATTGACCTACTGCTATAGCCATACTTCCCCCAACCTTATCAACGTGGACGAATTTTAGCAACCTATCCTCTACAACTATGCAGCCTTACGTTTTATTTAACTACGCTCCTTCGTAACAGTTTTCAGCCTTTTCTTATTTCCAATTATTCTGACTTTAAAATTGCGTTCGCTATTTTCCATTTTTCAAAACCAGCCAATATGAACAATTATTACAAAAACATTTTCTTGCTTTAAAAAAATGTCCGACTTACTTCTTAACCATCCCTTACAACTAACCATCCCTTAACAGTACATTTTGTTTCGAATTTGAAAACAACCCTCGGTATCCTCCCGTTCAGTTATTATGTCACTTGAATGCTGGCAAAAATAACAAATATTTGATTGCGTTTCTGTCAAAATTAATAATAATATTCATCACATACTCCTAAACTAAACTAATACCGAAATATATACATACATATCATATGTATATATAAATCATATAAAAGCATTCACTTTTGTTAGAAATATATAATTTAACACTCAAACACGTTACAAAACTTATTCTAGACCATGTAAGTTTTCATGCAAATAATGTTTTAATTTTAATGTGGAGATAATATTTTTAAATTATATAAAATCCCGTTTTTGTTTCACATAGCGATGCATAGAATACTGTGTAATAACAATATTATAAGCCCGTTCATATCAACTACTACAATAATCACAATTTCACATCTGCCTTTTAAATTATGTTCATAAATATATATTTTTATAATCCTCTCTACCTTTGTCACTAAATCGTTTGCCACAAAACCGCAGACATTTTCAGAGGTAAAACGTTTGTAAAGTAACATAAATATATATTTTTATAATCCTCTCTACCTTTGTCACTAAATCGTTTGCCACAAAACCGCAGACATTTTCAGAGGTAAAATGTTTATAAAGTAACAAATATATATTTTTATAATCCTCTCTACCTTTGTCACTAAATCGTTTGCCACAAAACAGCAGACATTTTCAGAGGTAAATTCTTTATAAAGTAACATAAATATATATTTTTATAATCCTCTCTACCTTTGTCACTAAATCGTTTGCCACAAAACAGCAGACATTTTCAGCGGTAAAATGTTTATAAAGTAACAAATATATATTTTTATAATCCTCTCTACCTTTGTCACTAAATCGTTTGCCACAAAACAGCAGACATTTTCAGAGGTAAAATTTTTATAAAGTAACAAATATATATTTTTATAATCCTCTCTACCTTTGTCACTAAATCGTTTGCCACAAAATAGCAGACATTTTCAGAGGTAAAATTTTTATAAAGTAACAAATATATATTTTTATAATCCTCTCTACCTTTGTCACTAAATCGTTTGCCACAAAACAGCAGACATTTTCAGCGGTAAAATGTTTATAAAGTAACAAATATATATTTTTATAATCCTCTCTACCTTTGTCACTAAATCGTTTGCCACAAAATAGCAGACATTTTCAGAGGTAAATTCTTTATAAAGTAACAAATATATATTTTTATAATCCTCTCTACCTTTGTCACTAAATCGTTTGCCACAAAACAGCAGACATTTTCAGAGGTAAAATTTTTATAAAGTAACAAATATATATTTTTATAATCCTCTCTACCTTTGTCACTAAATCGTTTGCCACAAAACAGCAGACATTTTCAGAGGTAAATTTTTTATAAAGTAACATAAATATATATTTTTATAATCCTCTCTACCTTTGTCACTAAATCGTTTGCCACAAAACCGCAGACATTTTCAGAGGTAAAATGTTTATAAAGTAACAAATATATATTTTTATAATCCTCTCTACCTTTGTCACTAAATCGTTTGCCACAAAACAGCAGACATTTTCAGAGGTAAATTCTTTATAAAGTAACATAAATATATATTTTTATAATCCTCTCTACCTTTGTCACTAAATCGTTTGCCACAAAACAGCAGACATTTTCAGCGGTAAAATGTTTATAAAGTAACAAATATATATTTTTATAATCCTCTCTACCTTTGTCACTAAATCGTTTGCCACAAAACAGCAGACATTTTCAGAGGTAAAATTTTTATAAAGTAACAAATATATATTTTTATAATCCTCTCTACCTTTGTCACTAAATCGTTTGCCACAAAATAGCAGACATTTTCAGAGGTAAAATTTTTATAAAGTAACAAATATATATTTTTATAATCCTCTCTACCTTTGTCACTAAATCGTTTGCCACAAAACAGCAGACATTTTCAGCGGTAAAATGTTTATAAAGTAACAAATATATATTTTTATAATCCTCTCTACCTTTGTCACTAAATCGTTTGCCACAAAATAGCAGACATTTTCAGAGGTAAATTCTTTATAAAGTAACAAATATATATTTTTATAATCCTCTCTACCTTTGTCACTAAATCGTTTGCCACAAAACAGCAGACATTTTCAGAGGTAAAATTTTTATAAAGTAACAAATATATATTTTTATAATCCTCTCTACCTTTGTCACTAAATCGTTTGCCACAAATCAGCAGACATTTTCAGAGGTAAATTCTTTATAAAGTAACAAATATATATTTTTATAATCCTCTCTACCTTTGTCACTAAATCGTTTGCCACAAAACAGCAGACATTTTCAGAGGTAAAATTTTTATAAAGTAACAAATATATATTTTTATAATCCTCTCTACCTTTGTCACTAAATCGTTTGCCACAAAACAGCAGACATTTTCAGCGGTAAAATGTTTATAAAGTAACATAAATATATATTTTTATAATCCTCTCTACCTTTGTCACTAAATCGTTTGCCACAAAACAGCAGACATTTTCAGAGGTAAAATTTTTATAAAGTAACATAAATATATATTTTTATAATCCTCTCTACCTTTGTCACTAAATCGTTTGCCACAAAACCGCAGACATTTTCAGAGGTAAAGTTTTTATAAAGTAACATAAATATATATTTTTATAATCATCTCTACCTTTGTCACTAAATCGTTTGCCACAAAACCGCAGACATTTTCAGAGGTAAAATTTTTATAAAGTAACATAAATATATATTTTTATAATCCTCTCTAAATTTGTCACTAAATCGTTTGCCACAAAACCGCAGACATTTTCAGAGGTAAAATTTCTATAAAGTAACATAAATATTTTTTTTTATAATCCTCTCTACCTTTGTCATTAAATCGTTTGCCACAAAACAGCAGACATTTTCAGAGGTAACATTTTTGTAAAGTAACATAAATATATATTTTTATAATCCTCTCTACCTTTGTCACTAAATCGTTTGCCACAAAACCGCAGACATTTTCAGAGGTAAAATTTTTATAAAGTAACATAAATATATATTTTTATAATCCACTCTACCTTTGTCACTAAATCGTTTGCCACAAAACAGCAGACATTTTCAGAGG
Organism: Prosapia bicincta; assembly: GCA_036971475.1. Taxonomy (NCBI): domain Eukaryota; kingdom Metazoa; phylum Arthropoda; class Insecta; order Hemiptera; family Cercopidae; genus Prosapia; species Prosapia bicincta. The sequence goes on along the minus strand of JBAIZL010000001.1, from coordinate 232,464,728 downwards.
TAAAATTTTGTAAAGTAACATAAATATATATTTTTATAATCCTCTCTACCTTTGTCACTAAATCGTTTGCCACAAAACAGCAGACAATTTCAGAGGTAAAATTTTTATAAAGTAACATAAATATATATTTTTATAATCCTCTCTACCTTTGTCACTAAATCGTTTGCCACAAAACAGCAGACATTTTCAGAGGTAAATTTTTATAAAGTAACATTAATGTATATTTTTATAATCCTCTCTACCTTGGTCACTAAATCGTTTGCCACAAAACAGCAGACATTTTCAGAGGTAAAATTTTTATAAAGTAACATAAATATATATTTTTATAATCCTCTCTACCTTTGTCACTAAATCGTTTGCCACAAAACAGCAGACATTTTCAGAGGTAAAATTTTTGTAAAGTAACATAAATATATATTTTTATAATCCTCTCTACCTTTGTCACTAAATCGTTTGCCACAAAACAGCAGACATTTTCAGAGGTAAAATTTTTGTAAAGTAACATAAATATATATTTTTATAATCCTCTCTACCTTTGTCACTAAATCGTTTGCCACAAAACCGCAGACATTTTCAGAGGTAAAATTTTTGTAAAGTAACATAAATATATATTTTTATAATCCTCTCTACCTTTGTCACTAAATCGTTTGCCACAAAACCGCAGACATTTTCAGAGGTAAAATGTTTGTAAAGTAACATAAATATATATTTTTATAATCCTCTCTACCTTTGTCACTAAATCGTTTGCCACTAAACCGCAGACATTTTCAGAGGTAAAATTTTTATAAAATAACATAAATATATATTTTTATAATCCTCTCTACCTTTGTCACTAAATCGTTTGCCACAAAACCGCAGACATTTTCAGCGGTAAAATTTTTATAAAGTAACATAAATATATATTTTTATAATCCTCTCTACCTTTGTCACTAAATCGTTTGCCACAAAACAGCAGACATTTTCAGAGGTAAAATTTTTATAAAGTAACAAATATATATTTTTATAATCCTCTCTACCTTTGTCACTAAATCGTTTGCCACAAAACAGCAGACATTTTCAGCGGTAAAATGTTTATAAAGTAACATAAATATATATTTTTATAATCCTCTCTACCTTTGTCACTAAATCGTTTGCCACAAAACAGCAGACATTTTCAGAGGTAAAATTTTTATAAAGTAACATAAATATATATTTTTATAATCCTCTCTACCTTTGTCACTAAATCGTTTGCCACAAAACCGCAGACATTTTCAGAGGTAAATTCTTTATAAAGTAACATAAATATATATTTTTATAATCCTCTCTACCTTTGTCACTAAATCGTTTGCCACAAAACAGCAGACATTTTCAGCGGTAAAATGTTTATAAAGTAACAAATATATATTTTTATAATCCTCTCTACCTTTGTCACTAAATCGTTTGCCACAAAACAGCAGACATTTTCAGAGGTAAAATTTTTATAAAGTAACAAATATATATTTTTATAATCCTCTCTACCTTTGTCACTAAATCGTTTGCCACAAAATAGCAGACATTTTCAGAGGTAAAATTTTTATAAAGTAACAAATATATATTTTTATAATCCTCTCTACCTTTGTCACTAAATCGTTTGCCACAAAACAGCAGACATTTTCAGCGGTAAAATGTTTATAAAGAAACAAATATATATTTTTATAATCCTCTCTACCTTTGTCACTAAATCGTTTGCCACAAAATAGCAGACATTTTCAGAGGTAAATTCTTTATAAAGTAACAAATATATATTTTTATAATCCTCTCTACCTTTGTCACTAAATCGTTTGCCACAAAACAGCAGACATTTTCAGAGGTAAAATTTTTATAAAGTAACAAATATATATTTTTATAATCCTCTCTACCTTTGTCACTAAATCGTTTGCCACAAAACAGCAGACATTTTCAGAGGTAAATTTTTTATAAAGTAACATAAATATATATTTTTATAATCCTCTCTACCTTTGTCACTAAATCGTTTGCCACAAAACCGCAGACATTTTCAGAGGTAAAATGTTTATAAAGTAACAAATATATATTTTTATAATCCTCTCTACCTTTGTCACTAAATCGTTTGCCACAAAACAGCAGACATTTTCAGAGGTAAATTCTTTATAAAGTAACATAAATATATATTTTTATAATCCTCTCTACCTTTGTCACTAAATCGTTTGCCACAAAACAGCAGACATTTTCAGCGGTAAAATGTTTATAAAGTAACAAATATATATTTTTATAATCCTCTCTACCTTTGTCACTAAATCGTTTGCCACAAAACAGCAGACATTTTCAGAGGTAAAATTTTTATAAAGTAACAAATATATATTTTTATAATCCTCTCTACCTTTGTCACTAAATCGTTTGCCACAAAATAGCAGACATTTTCAGAGGTAAAATTTTTATAAAGTAACAAATATATATTTTTATAATCCTCTCTACCTTTGTCACTAAATCGTTTGCCACAAAACAGCAGACATTTTCAGCGGTAAAATGTTTATAAAGTAACAAATATATATTTTTATAATCCTCTCTACCTTTGTCACTAAATCGTTTGCCACAAAATAGCAGACATTTTCAGAGGTAAATTCTTTATAAAGTAACAAATATATATTTTTATAATCCTCTCTACCTTTGTCACTAAATCGTTTGCCACAAAACAGCAGACATTTTCAGAGGTAAAATTTTTATAAAGTAACAAATATATATTTTTATAATCCTCTCTACCTTTGTCACTAAATCGTTTGCCACAAATCAGCAGACATTTTCAGAGGTAAATTCTTTATAAAGTAACAAATATATATTTTTATAATCCTCTCTACCTTTGTCACTAAATCGTTTGCCACAAAACAGCAGACATTTTCAGAGGTAAAATTTTTATAAAGTAACAAATATATATTTTTATAATCCTCTCTACCTTTGTCACTAAATCGTTTGCCACAAAACAGCAGACATTTTCAGCGGTAAAATGTTTATAAAGTAACATAAATATATATTTTTATAATCCTCTCTACCTTTGTCACTAAATCGTTTGCCACAAAACAGCAGACATTTTCAGAGGTAAAATTTTTATAAAGTAACATAAATATATATTTTTATAATCCTCTCTACCTTTGTCACTAAATCGTTTGCCACAAAACCGCAGACATTTTCAGAGGTAAAGTTTTTATAAAGTAACATAAATATATATTTTTATAATCATCTCTACCTTTGTCACTAAATCGTTTGCCACAAAACCGCAGACATTTTCAGAGGTAAAATTTTTATAAAGTAACATAAATATATATTTTTATAATCCTCTCTAAATTTGTCACTAAATCGTTTGCCACAAAACCGCAGACATTTTCAGAGGTAAAATTTCTATAAAGTAACATAAATATTTTTTTTTATAATCCTCTCTACCTTTGTCATTAAATCGTTTGCCACAAAACAGCAGACATTTTCAGAGGTAACATTTTTGTAAAGTAACATAAATATATATTTTTATAATCCTCTCTACCTTTGTCACTAAATCGTTTGCCACAAAACCGCAGACATTTTCAGAGGTAAAATTTTTATAAAGTAACATAAATATATATTTTTATAATCCACTCTACCTTTGTCACTAAATCGTTTGCCACAAAACAGCAGACATTTTCAGAGGTAAAATTTTGTAAAGTAACATAAATATATATTTTTATAATCCTCTCTACCTTTGTCACTAAATCGTTTGCCACAAAACAGCAGACAATTTCAGAGGTAAAATTTTTATAAAGTAACATAAATATATATTTTTATAATCCTCTCTACCTTTGTCACTAAATCGTTTGCCACAAAACAGCAGACATTTTCAGAGGTAAATTTTTATAAAGTAACATTAATGTATATTTTTATAATCCTCTCTACCTTGGTCACTAAATCGTTTGCCACAAAACAGCAGACATTTTCAGAGGTAAAATTTTTATAAAGTAACATAAATATATATTTTTATAATCCTCTCTACCTTTGTCACTAAATCGTTTGCCACAAAACAGCAGACATTTTCAGAGGTAAAATTTTTGTAAAGTAACATAAATATATATTTTTATAATCCTCTCTACCTTTGTCACTAAATCGTTTGCCACAAAACAGCAGACATTTTCAGAGGTAAAATTTTTGTAAAGTAACATAAATATATATTTTTATAATCCTCTCTACCTTTGTCACTAAATCGTTTGCCACAAAACCGCAGACATTTTCAGAGGTAAAATTTTTGTAAAGTAACATAAATATATATTTTTATAATCCTCTCTACCTTTGTCACTAAATCGTTTGCCACAAAACCGCAGACATTTTCAGAGGTAAAATGTTTGTAAAGTAACATAAATATATATTTTTATAATCCTCTCTACCTTTGTCACTAAATCGTTTGCCACTAAACCGCAGACATTTTCAGAGGTAAAATTTTTATAAAATAACATAAATATATATTTTTATAATCCTCTCTACCTTTGTCACTAAATCGTTTGCCACAAAACCGCAGACATTTTCAGCGGTAAAATTTTTATAAAGTAACATAAATATATATTTTTATAATCCTCTCTACCTTTGTCACTAAATCGTTTGCCACAAAACAGCAGACATTTTCAGCGGTAAAATTTTTATAAAGTAACAAATATATATTTTTATAATCCTCTCTACCTTTGTCACTAAATCGTTTGCCACAAAACAGCAGGCATTTTCAGAGGTAAATTTTTTATAAAGTAACATAAATATATATTTTTATAATCCTCTCTACCTTTGTCACTAAATCGTTTGCCACAAAACAGCAGATATTTTCAGAGGTAAAATTTTTATAAAGTAACAAATATATATTTTTATAATCCTCTCTACCTTTGTCACTAAATCGTTTGCCACAAAACAGCAGACATTTTCAGCGGTAAAATTTTTATAAAGTAACAAATATATATTTTTATAATCCTCTCTACCTTTGTCACTAAATCGTTTGCCACAAAACAGCAGACATTTTCAGAGGTAATTTTTTATAAAGTAACATAAATATATATTTTTATAATCCTCTCTAACTTTGTCACTAAATCGTTTGCCACAAAACAGCAGACATTTTCAGCGGTAAAATTTTTATAAAGTAACAAATATATATTTTTATAATCCTCTCTACCTTTGTCACTAAATCGTTTGCCACAAAACAGCAGACATTTTCAGAGGTAAATTTTTTATAAAGTAACATAAATATATATTTTTATAATCCTCTCTACCTTTGTCACTAAATCGTTTGCCACAAAACCGCAGACATTTTCAGAGGTAAAATGTTTATAAAGTAACAAATATATATTTTTATAATCCTCTCTACCTTTGTCACTAAATCGTTTGCCACAAAACAGCAGACATTTTCAGAGGTAAATTCTTTATAAAGTAACATAAATATATATTTTTATAATCCTCTCTACCTTTGTCACTAAATCGTTTGCCACAAAACAGCAGACATTTTCAGCGGTAAAATGTTTATAAAGTAACAAATATATATTTTTATAATCCTCTCTACCTTTGTCACTAAATCGTTTGCCACAAAACAGCAGACATTTTCAGAGGTAAAATTTTTATAAAGTAACAAATATATATTTTTATAATCCTCTCTACCTTTGTCACTAAATCGTTTGCCACAAAATAGCAGACATTTTCAGAGGTAAAATTTTTATAAAGTAACAAATATATATTTTTATAATCCTCTCTACCTTTGTCACTAAATCGTTTGCCACAAAACAGCAGACATTTTCAGCGGTAAAATGTTTATAAAGTAACAAATATATATTTTTATAATCCTCTCTACCTTTGTCACTAAATCGTTTGCCACAAAATAGCAGACATTTTCAGAGGTAAATTCTTTATAAAGTAACAAATATATATTTTTATAATCCTCTCTACCTTTGTCACTAAATCGTTTGCCACAAAACAGCAGACATTTTCAGAGGTAAAATTTTTATAAAGTAACAAATATATATTTTTATAATCCTCTCTACCTTTGTCACTAAATCGTTTGCCACAAATCAGCAGACATTTTCAGAGGTAAATTCTTTATAAAGTAACAAATATATATTTTTATAATCCTCTCTACCTTTGTCACTAAATCGTTTGCCACAAAACAGCAGACATTTTCAGAGGTAAAATTTTTATAAAGTAACAAATATATATTTTTATAATCCTCTCTACCTTTGTCACTAAATCGTTTGCCACAAAACAGCAGACATTTTCAGCGGTAAAATGTTTATAAAGTAACATAAATATATATTTTTATAATCCTCTCTACCTTTGTCACTAAATCGTTTGCCACAAAACAGCAGACATTTTCAGAGGTAAAATTTTTATAAAGTAACATAAATATATATTTTTATAATCCTCTCTACCTTTGTCACTAAATCGTTTGCCACAAAACCGCAGACATTTTCAGAGGTAAAGTTTTTATAAAGTAACATAAATATATATTTTTATAATCATCTCTACCTTTGTCACTAAATCGTTTGCCACAAAACCGCAGACATTTTCAGAGGTAAAATTTTCATAAAGTAACATAAATATATATTTTTGTAATCCTCTCTACCTTTGGCATTAAATCGTTTGCCACAAAACCGCAGACATTTTCAGAGGTAAAATTTTTATAAAGTAACATAAATATATATTTTTATAATCCTCTCTAAATTTGTCACTAAATCGTTTGCCACAAAACCGCAGACATTTTCAGAGGTAAAATTTCTATAAAGTAACATAAATATTTTTTTTTATAATCCTCTCTACCTTTGTCATTAAATCGTTTGCCACAAAACAGCAGACATTTTCAGAGGTAACATTTTTGTAAAGTAACATAAATATATATTTTTATAATCCTCTCTACCTTTGTCACTAAATCGTTTGCCACAAAACCGCAGACATTTTCAGAGGTAAAATTTTTATAAAGTAACATAAATATATATTTTTATAATCCACTCTACCTTTGTCACTAAATCGTTTGCCACAAAACAGCAGACATTTTCAGAGGTAAAATTTTGTAAAGTAACATAAATATATATTTTTATAATCCTCTCTACCTTTGTCACTAAATCGTTTGCCACAAAACAGCAGACAATTTCAGAGGTAAAATTTTTATAAAGTAACATAAATATATATTTTTATAATCCTCTCTACCTTTGTCACTAAATCGTTTGCCACAAAACAGCAGACATTTTCAGAGGTAAATTTTTATAAAGTAACATTAATGTATATTTTTATAATCCTCTCTACCTTTGTCACTAAATCGTTTGCCACAAAACAGCAGACATTTTCAGAGGTAAAATTTTTATAAAGTAACATAAATATATATTTTTATAATCCTCTCTACCTTTGTCACTAAATCGTTTGCCACAAAACAGCAGACATTTTCAGAGGTAAAATTTTTGTAAAGTAACATAAATATATATTTTTATAATCCTCTCTACCTTTGTCACTAAATCGTTTGCCACAAAACAGCAGACATTTTCAGAGGTAAAATTTTTGTAAAGTAACATAAATATATATTTTTATAATCCTCTCTACCTTTGTCACTAAATCGTTTGCCACAAAACCGCAGACATTTTCAGAGGTAAAATTTTTGTAAAGTAACATAAATATATATTTTTATAATCCTCTCTACCTTTGTCACTAAATCGTTTGCCACAAAACCGCAGACATTTTCAGAGGTAAAATGTTTGTAAAGTAACATAAATATATATTTTTATAATCCTCTCTACCTTTGTCACTAATTCGTTTGCCACAAACCGCAGACATTTTCAGAGGTAAAATGTTTGTAAAGTAACATAAATATATATTTTTATAATCCTCTCTACCTTTGTCACTAAATCGTTTGCCACAAAACCGCAGACATTTTCAGAGGTAAAATTTTTATAAAGTAACATAAATATATATTTTTATAATCCTCTCTACCTTTGTCACTAAATCGTTTGCCACAAAACCGCAGACATTTTCAGAGGTAAAATTTTTGTAAAGTAACATAAATATATATTTTTATAATCTTCTCTACCTTTGTCACTAAATCGTTTGACACAAAACCGCAGACATTTTCAGAGGTAAAACTTTTGTAAAGTAACATAAATATTTTTTTTTATAATCCTCTCTACCTTTGTCACTAAATCGTTTGACACAAAACCGCAGACATTTTCAGAGGTAAAATGTTTATAAAGTAACATAAATATATATTTTATAATCCTCTCTACCTTTGTCACTAAATCGTTTGCCACAAAACAGCAGACATTTTCAGAGGTAAAATTTTTATAAAGTAACATAAATATATATTTTATAATCCTCTCTACCTTGGTCATTAAATCGTTTGCCACAAAACAGCAGACATTTTCAGAGGTAAAATTTTTATAAAGTAACATAAATATATATTTTTATAATCCTCTCTACCTTGGTCATCAAATCCTTTGCCACAAAACAGCAGACATTTTCAGAGGTAAAATGTTTATAAAGTAACATAAATATATATTTTATAATCCTCTCTACCTTTGTCACTAAATCGTTTGCCACAAAACAGCAGACATTTTCAGTGGTAAAATTTTTGTAAAGTAACATAAATATATATTTTTATAATCCTCTCTACCTTTGTCACTAAATCGTTTGCCACAAAACAGCAGACATTTTCAGAGGTTAATTTTTATAAAGTAACATAAATATATATTTTTATAATCCTCTCTACCTTTGTCACTAAATCGTTTGCCACAAAACAGCAGACATTTTCAGAGGTAAAGTTTTTATAAAGTAACATAAATATATATTTTTATAATCCTCTCTACCTTTGTCACTAAATCGTTTGCCACAAAACCGCAGACAATTTCAGAGGTAAAATTTTTATAAAGTAACATAAATATATATTTTTATAATCCTCTCTACCTTTGTCACTAAATCGTTTGCCACAAAACAGCAGACATTTTCAGAGGTAAATTTTTATAAAGTAACATTAATGTATATTTTTATAATCCTCTCTACCTTTGTCACTAAATCGTTTGCCACAAAACAGCAGACATTTTCAGATGTAAATTTCTATAAAGTAACATAAATATATATTTTTATAATCATCTCTACCTTTGTCACTAAATCGTTTGCCACAAAACCGCAGACATTTTCAGACGTAAAGTTTTTATAAAGTAACATAAATGTATATTTTTATAATGCTCTCTACCTTTGTCACTAAATCGTTTGCCACAAAACCGCAGACATTTTCAGAGGTAAACGTTTTGTAAAGTAACATAAATATATATTTTTATAATCCTCTCTACCTTTGTCACTAAATCGTTTGACACAAAACAGCAGACATTTTCAGAGGTAACATGTTTATAAAGTAACATAAATATATATTTTTATAATCCTCTCTACCTTTGTCACTAAATCGTTTGCCACAAAACAGCAACATTTTCAGAGGTAAAATTTGTGTAAAGTAACATAAACATATATTTTTATAATCTTCTCTACCTTTGTCACTAAATCGTTTGCCACAAAACAGCAGACATTTTCAGAGGTAAAGTTTTTATAAAGTAACATAAATATATATTTTTATAATCCTCTCTACCTTTGTCGCTAAATCGTTTGCCACAAAACAGCAACATTTTCAGAGGTAAAATTTGTATAAAGTAACATAAATATATATTTTTATAATCCTCTCTACCTTTGTCACTAAATCGTTTGCCACAAAACCGCAGACATTTTCAGAGGTAAAGTTTTTATAAAGTAACATAAATATATATTTTTATAATCCTCTCTACCTTTGTCACTAAATCGTTTGCCACAAAACCGCAGACATTTTCAGAGGTAAAGTTTTTATAAAGTAACATAAATATATATTTTTATAATCCTCTCTACCTTTGTCACTAAATCGTTTGACACAAAACAGCAGACATTTTCAGAGGTAACATGTTTATAAAGTAACATAAATATATATTTTTATAATCCTCTCTACCTTTGTCACTAAATCGTTTGCCACAAAACAGCAACATTTTCAGAGGTAAAATTTTTGTAAAGTAACATAAATATATATTTTTATAATCCTCTCTACCTTTGTCACTAAATCGTTTGCCACAAAACCGCAGACATTTTCAGAGGTAAAATGTTTGTAAAGTAACATAAATATATATTTTTATAATCCTCTCTACCTTTGTCACTAAATCGTTTGCCACTAAACCGCAGACATTTTCAGAGGTAAAATTTTTATAAAATAACATAAATATATATTTTTATAATCCTCTCTACCTTTGTCACTAAATCGTTTGCCACAAAACCGCAGACATTTTCAGCGGTAAAATTTTTATAAAGTAACATAAATATATATTTTTATAATCCTCTCTACCTTTGTCACTAAATCGTTTGCCACAAAACAGCAGACATTTTCAGCGGTAAAATTTTTATAAAGTAACAAATATATATTTTTATAATCCTCTCTACCTTTGTCACTAAATCGTTTGCCACAAAACAGCAGGCATTTTCAGAGGTAAATTTTTTATAAAGTAACATAAATATATATTTTTATAATCCTCTCTACCTTTGTCACTAAATCGTTTGCCACAAAACAGCAGATATTTTCAGAGGTAAAATTTTTATAAAGTAACAAATATATATTTTTATAATCCTCTCTACCTTTGTCACTAAATCGTTTGCCACAAAACAGCAGACATTTTCAGCGGTAAAATTTTTATAAAGTAACAAATATATATTTTTATAATCCTCTCTACCTTTGTCACTAAATCGTTTGCCACAAAACAGCAGACATTTTCAGAGGTAATTTTTTATAAAGTAACATAAATATATATTTTTATAATCCTCTCTAACTTTGTCACTAAATCGTTTGCCACAAAACAGCAGACATTTTCAGCGGTAAAATTTTTATAAAGTAACAAATATATATTTTTATAATCCTCTCTACCTTTGTCACTAAATCGTTTGCCACAAAACAGCAGACATTTTCAGAGGTAAATTTTTTATAAAGTAACATAAATATATATTTTTATAATCCTCTCTACCTTTGTCACTAAATCGTTTGCCACAAAACCGCAGACATTTTCAGAGGTAAAATGTTTATAAAGTAACAAATATATATTTTTATAATCCTCTCTACCTTTGTCACTAAATCGTTTGCCACAAAACAGCAGACATTTTCAGAGGTAAATTCTTTATAAAGTAACATAAATATATATTTTTATAATCCTCTCTACCTTTGTCACTAAATCGTTTGCCACAAAACAGCAGACATTTTCAGCGGTAAAATGTTTATAAAGTAACAAATATATATTTTTATAATCCTCTCTACCTTTGTCACTAAATCGTTTGCCACAAAACAGCAGACATTTTCAGAGGTAAAATTTTTATAAAGTAACAAATATATATTTTTATAATCCTCTCTACCTTTGTCACTAAATCGTTTGCCACAAAATAGCAGACATTTTCAGAGGTAAAATTTTTATAAAGTAACAAATATATATTTTTATAATCCTCTCTACCTTTGTCACTAAATCGTTTGCCACAAAACAGCAGACATTTTCAGCGGTAAAATGTTTATAAAGTAACAAATATATATTTTTATAATCCTCTCTACCTTTGTCACTAAATCGTTTGCCACAAAATAGCAGACATTTTCAGAGGTAAATTCTTTATAAAGTAACAAATATATATTTTTATAATCCTCTCTACCTTTGTCACTAAATCGTTTGCCACAAAACAGCAGACATTTTCAGAGGTAAAATTTTTATAAAGTAACAAATATATATTTTTATAATCCTCTCTACCTTTGTCACTAAATCGTTTGCCACAAATCAGCAGACATTTTCAGAGGTAAATTCTTTATAAAGTAACAAATATATATTTTTATAATCCTCTCTACCTTTGTCACTAAATCGTTTGCCACAAAACAGCAGACATTTTCAGAGGTAAAATTTTTATAAAGTAACAAATATATATTTTTATAATCCTCTCTACCTTTGTCACTAAATCGTTTGCCACAAAACAGCAGACATTTTCAGCGGTAAAATGTTTATAAAGTAACATAAATATATATTTTTATAATCCTCTCTACCTTTGTCACTAAATCGTTTGCCACAAAACAGCAGACATTTTCAGAGGTAAAATTTTTATAAAGTAACATAAATATATATTTTTATAATCCTCTCTACCTTTGTCACTAAATCGTTTGCCACAAAACCGCAGACATTTTCAGAGGTAAAGTTTTTATAAAGTAACATAAATATATATTTTTATAATCATCTCTACCTTTGTCACTAAATCGTTTGCCACAAAACCGCAGACATTTTCAGAGGTAAAATTTTCATAAAGTAACATAAATATATATTTTTGTAATCCTCTCTACCTTTGGCATTAAATCGTTTGCCACAAAACCGCAGACATTTTCAGAGGTAAAATTTTTATAAAGTAACATAAATATATATTTTTATAATCCTCTCTAAATTTGTCACTAAATCGTTTGCCACAAAACCGCAGACATTTTCAGAGGTAAAATTTCTATAAAGTAACATAAATATTTTTTTTTATAATCCTCTCTACCTTTGTCATTAAATCGTTTGCCACAAAACAGCAGACATTTTCAGAGGTAACATTTTTGTAAAGTAACATAAATATATATTTTTATAATCCTCTCTACCTTTGTCACTAAATCGTTTGCCACAAAACCGCAGACATTTTCAGAGGTAAAATTTTTATAAAGTAACATAAATATATATTTTTATAATCCACTCTACCTTTGTCACTAAATCGTTTGCCACAAAACAGCAGACATTTTCAGAGGTAAAATTTTGTAAAGTAACATAAATATATATTTTTATAATCCTCTCTACCTTTGTCACTAAATCGTTTGCCACAAAACAGCAGACAATTTCAGAGGTAAAATTTTTATAAAGTAACATAAATATATATTTTTATAATCCTCTCTACCTTTGTCACTAAATCGTTTGCCACAAAACAGCAGACATTTTCAGAGGTAAATTTTTATAAAGTAACATTAATGTATATTTTTATAATCCTCTCTACCTTTGTCACTAAATCGTTTGCCACAAAACAGCAGACATTTTCAGAGGTAAAATTTTTATAAAGTAACATAAATATATATTTTTATAATCCTCTCTACCTTTGTCACTAAATCGTTTGCCACAAAACAGCAGACATTTTCAGAGGTAAAATTTTTGTAAAGTAACATAAATATATATTTTTATAATCCTCTCTACCTTTGTCACTAAATCGTTTGCCACAAAACAGCAGACATTTTCAGAGGTAAAATTTTTGTAAAGTAACATAAATATATATTTTTATAATCCTCTCTACCTTTGTCACTAAATCGTTTGCCACAAAACCGCAGACATTTTCAGAGGTAAAATTTTTGTAAAGTAACATAAATATATATTTTTATAATCCTCTCTACCTTTGTCACTAAATCGTTTGCCACAAAACCGCAGACATTTTCAGAGGTAAAATGTTTGTAAAGTAACATAAATATATATTTTTATAATCCTCTCTACCTTTGTCACTAATTCGTTTGCCACAAACCGCAGACATTTTCAGAGGTAAAATGTTTGTAAAGTAACATAAATATATATTTTTATAATCCTCTCTACCTTTGTCACTAAATCGTTTGCCACAAAACCGCAGACATTTTCAGAGGTAAAATTTTTATAAAGTAACATAAATATATATTTTTATAATCCTCTCTACCTTTGTCACTAAATCGTTTGCCACAAAACCGCAGACATTTTCAGAGGTAAAATTTTTGTAAAGTAACATAAATATATATTTTTATAATCTTCTCTACCTTTGTCACTAAATCGTTTGACACAAAACCGCAGACATTTTCAGAGGTAAAACTTTTGTAAAGTAACATAAATATTTTTTTTTATAATCCTCTCTACCTTTGTCACTAAATCGTTTGACACAAAACCGCAGACATTTTCAGAGGTAAAATGTTTATAAAGTAACATAAATATATATTTTATAATCCTCTCTACCTTTGTCACTAAATCGTTTGCCACAAAACAGCAGACATTTTCAGAGGTAAAATTTTTATAAAGTAACATAAATATATATTTTATAATCCTCTCTACCTTGGTCATTAAATCGTTTGCCACAAAACAGCAGACATTTTCAGAGGTAAAATTTTTATAAAGTAACATAAATATATATTTTTATAATCCTCTCTACCTTGGTCATCAAATCGTTTGCCACAAAACAGCAGACATTTTCAGAGGTAAAATGTTTATAAAGTAACATAAATATATATTTTATAATCCTCTCTACCTTTGTCACTAAATCGTTTGCCACAAAACAGCAGACATTTTCAGTGGTAAAATTTTTGTAAAGTAACATAAATATATATTTTTATAATCCTCTCTACCTTTGTCACTAAATCGTTTGCCACAAAACAGCAGACATTTTCAGAGGTTAATTTTTATAAAGTAACATAAATATATATTTTTATAATCCTCTCTACCTTTGTCACTAAATCGTTTGCCACAAAACAGCAGACATTTTCAGAGGTAAAGTTTTTATAAAGTAACATAAATATATATTTTTATAATCCTCTCTACCTTTGTCACTAAATCGTTTGCCACAAAACCGCAGACAATTTCAGAGGTAAAATTTTTATAAAGTAACATAAATATATATTTTTATAATCCTCTCTACCTTTGTCACTAAATCGTTTGCCACAAAACAGCAGACATTTTCAGAGGTAAATTTTTATAAAGTAACATTAATGTATATTTTTATAATCCTCTCTACCTTTGTCACTAAATCGTTTGCCACAAAACAGCAGACATTTTCAGAGGTAAATTTTTATAAAGTAACATAAATATATATTTTTATAATCATCTCTACCTTTGTCACTAAATCGTTTGCCACAAAACCGCAGACATTTTCAGACGTAAAGTTTTTATAAAGTAACATAAATGTATATTTTTATAATGCTCTCTACCTTTGTCACTAAATCGTTTGCCACAAAACCGCAGACATTTTCAGAGGTAAACGTTTTGTAAAGTAACATAAATATATATTTTTATAATCCTCTCTACCTTTGTCACTAAATCGTTTGACACAAAACAGCAGACATTTTCAGAGGTAACATGTTTATAAAGTAACATAAATATATATTTTTATAATCCTCTCTACCTTTGTCACTAAATCGTTTGCCACAAAACAGCAACATTTTCAGAGGTAAAATTTGTGTAAAGTAACATAAACATATATTTTTATAATCTTCTCTACCTTTGTCACTAAATCGTTTGCCACAAAACAGCAGACATTTTCAGAGGTAAAGTTTTTATAAAGTAACATAAATATATATTTTTATAATCCTCTCTACCTTTGTCGCTAAATCGTTTGCCACAAAACAGCAACATTTTCAGAGGTAAAATTTGTATAAAGTAACATAAATATATATTTTTATAATCCTCTCTACCTTTGTCACTAAATCGTTTGCCACAAAACCGCAGACATTTTCAGAGGTAAAGTTTTTATAAAGTAACATAAATATATATTTTTATAATCCTCTCTACCTTTGTCACTAAATCGTTTGCCACAAAACCGCAGACATTTTCAGAGGTAAAGTTTTTATAAAGTAACATAAATATATATTTTTATAATCCTCTCTACCTTTGTCACTAAATCGTTTGACACAAAACAGCAGACATTTTCAGAGGTAACATGTTTATAAAGTAACATAAATATATATTTTTATAATCCTCTCTACCTTTGTCACTAAATCGTTTGCCACAAAACAGCAACATTTTCAGAGGTAAAATTTGTGTAAAGTAACATAAATATATATTTTTATAATCTTCTCTACCTTTGTCACTAAATTGTTTGCCACAAAACAGCAGACATTTTCAGAGGTAAAGTTTTTATAAAGTAACATAAATATAATAAAAACATGAGCAAACTTAATTTCGTTTTTAACTAAAAGGGAAGCGGAAGCCATTGTAATGAAAAGAAACGTTCGCAAACGCAGAAGCGTGGGTTTGGAATTAAATTTAAAATCTGGTTTTAAAAACAGTATTCGATCCTTTAGCTCCAAATTTATCTCAGAATTTTTTACGCCTTCAATCTTGATATTCAGCCAAGAGCATAAATCATTTTCATTAATTTGAGAGCTATTTTCCCCTACGTGTTTGTATTTCATATGCTCTGTCCCATTCAAATTAAATTAACTTTTATGCTCTTGATCTAATTTGGTCATCAACCATTTTTTTTTACAAAATTCTCCAGTAAAATTATAACACTTGCAAAATATACTTAAACTATTGCATATTCATTAATATCTTACATTGCTTTATATATCTCGAGTTTGGTCTGTATTTCATATAAGTTCATAACTTACATTGGCTTGTATCGATGATTATATTAATTTGTACCAATATAATATTGGTTTGTGTCTCATATTCGTTTATATCATGCATGGCTTTTTATCTCATATTGGTTTGTATCTCATATTCTTATACTTCTTACATTTAATTATAACTCATACTGGTTTGAATCTCATGTTCTTATACTTCTTACATTTAATTATAACTCATACTGGTTTGGATCTCATATTCGTTTATAACTTATATATCGCTTTATACCTCCTATTGATTTCTATCACTTATTTTTTTATATCTCATATTTGTTTGTATCTATTATTCGTTTGTACCTTGCATTGCTTTAAATCTCATATTTGTAACTTACAATGCTTTATATCTCTTATTGGTTTGTATATCATATTCGCTTGTATCTTAAATTGTTTTATATTTCTTATTTCTTTGTATTTCATATTCGCGTATATCTAACATTGATTTATATTTCACATTCGTTTCTATCTCATATAGGTTCATGTCTTACATTGATTTGTGTCTAAAATTGGTTTGTATCTCATATTTGGTTATATCTTACATTTAATTATAACACATATCATTTTGTATCTCATATTCGTACCTTATATTGCTTTATAACTCTTATTGGTTTATATCTCATATTCGTTTTATCTTACATGTAACTCTTTCACCTCCCACATTTATTACTTTTCTCACTACAACGATAATGTTTCCTACTGATAGTCTACCGTGTGACAAGGTCTAGGAGGGACAGTGTAGAGCTGTTTCACTTGAGCTAAGGTATTCAAGGAAATTAACCTGGCCAGCACATCTCTTCAACGGTACATTATTACCTTGGACACTGTTTTCACTAGGTAATTCGACCACAGGCAGAAAACACACCAATCCGAGGATCGAAACTAGAACCGTTAGTTACGTAGTCGAGAATTCTATAGCTGTTTTAATATAAATGTTTGAATTGTAAATACTAAAATATTACACTAAAGCTCTCCCTAACCACGCTAACATCAATTAGACTAATCAAGCCCATGAAGCCGTCATCTTCAGTGTTGTGCTTACACAATCCTACAAACATAATATATGTTTTCCTTTATAACTACAAAAGAAGAAAATCCTTAAAGAGAACTGCTTTTGTCAGTATAAAAAAGAAACAAGTAGAGTGAATCGCTTGTGGGAATCAGATTTCAAGAATTATTATTCTACTTCACACTTTTAGCCGGCTAAACTGGATGTGCTTACACTTTGTTTTACGTCCTTGCACCCCCTCCCTCCACTTCCCCATATTTTTCGTAGTTTACAATATGGTCGGTTTTTTTATTTTATGTTTACGTGATGTAAGGTGAATCTATAAGGTTTATTGTTTTTGAATCTAAAGAAGATTTTATTTAATTTTTCAATTGTAAAAGTGAAAATTTTATTTTTGAACTTGTGAAATCAAGTTTAACGTTTTGAGATTAACATTCTTAACATCTTAAATATTTACTCAATTAAGCTACATTTGCAAAAACATTCATCCAAATACCAACCTCAACTTTGTTAAAACTAAACCAATTTCTAGCATATTATTGAAGCCTACAAGGACCTTTCCTGCGGGAGTTATGAGCAAATGATACTTTTACCTCAGGTTTTACTGCAAAGTGGTTTATGATGGAAGCGAATTTCTAAAAAAATATTATTTTCACAAAACTAGTTTTAAATACTAACCGAATAATTATCACATCCTGTTAGATTTAATTATAGAACACGAATAGGAGAAATATTTATTCTAAAATATTTCCAATAATTTTCGACTCCTTTAAATGTCTACGATGGTAGATGTGAGCATATTAAAATTGTTTTAAAATATTACTTTTAAATACTATAAATGGTCCCCGCCACTGATTTACCTCAACGAAATTTCTATCTTACACCAATGTTTTCTTGTTCGATGTAAAAGAGCTACTCATTTAACCTGATATAACAAACACAGTATGCACGTTTGTTCCAAGTCTTGTGTTGGCATTACAGAGACTCTATTCCTACGTCTCTACCCAAGAACACCTCCTAATAGTTTGATAACGACATTTATGTCTGCACTAAAATGAAGAACATGAAAACTTCATAAAAAACAACCGTTAACTAAAAGCTTATAAAATTTCTTATTGTTCGCTAAATGCAGCCTGAATGCTAATAAAAGCTCCATTTCCCCCCATCTCTCAAATTGCCCGACATCCCACGAAGCGGGCTCTTTACGTTCCCTCGTACTTAATCTTTTTTTATTTCCCTTGGAACACGTTTTCCATTTAACTTTTTTCATGAAAGTCCAACTGATTGATTCCAGAAACATTTCAAGAGCATCTTTCCTTCTCGCGCTTTTCATTCTATTGTTTTCTATCCGTCCGACTATTTTATTTACATCCCGCACTGCCGCGGCCAAAACTTGCTTCTTGGAGTTAATCTCGCGTCCATCCTCTGTTACAACACTCTCTGCCGTTTATGTTTTTCGCTCTATATTGACTTACTGATGATGGATGCTGTAGAGCCGAAACGCGACAGTTCAGTCGCGGTCAACATATGATCCCACCCGACTTACCATGTCCTGGTACCTGTAGTGTGTCCAGCGTGATCTGCCAATGGATAAAATCCCTGGACTTTATTTATGAAACCAACCATAATGCTCTATCTCATTTAAAAAGATTTTAAGCTCATTAATCATTACTTTATCAATGTTAATATGAATATAATTATTTGCTATTGCTTAAATATGTATTAGAATTCATTTTCTAACTTGATTTGAAATGATTGCTCTTATTTTTTAAAATGGTTGGAAAGTTATAGAAATTTTATTACTGATTTACCATAGGTTAATAATAATAATTTTTAAACATTTTGTAGTTTTAACTTGATTTTTAATTAATTTGAAATTTAAACAATATAATATTAAAATTCACTCTTGACAACTTTATCTAAAAGATTTATTTTATTTTCTCTTAACAAAATCAGTTTTTACTTAAAATAAAAATAAATAGCTTATAGTGGTTCTCAAATGATCTTGTTGTTTTGATAAAAGTACATAAATTATTCTTCTAACTAAGGTTTATTAAATTTACAACTTTAAATAGAATATGAGAAATATTTATATTAAATGGTTTTATTTCATGTCCATTATTTTATTTTTAGAAGTAAACACAAGTTTACTTCCAAATCATTTAAATTTCAATTTACATTAGTGCTCCCAAATATAAATCTAAAAGATTCATACAACAATTTTATAGGATTTTCGTTATTACATATTTTCAATACTGGTTGTATGATGTAATTTTAATGGACATAAAATAAACGATATTAACCAAGTTTAAGCGATTTTAATTTAAACTTCCTTATTGAAATTCTCAATCAATTTTTCTCGTTGAATTTAAATATATAATTTTATTAATGACATTGGATTTTCTATGTCTTAATTTGACCTTGTAATAATTTGATAACTTTAATCTTGATATTAGTAATTTAAATTTGAATAATTTATATTTAATCTCCACCATTTAGATACTTTTCAATAAAAAGTCAGTTGCTTATATATTTTTTATTCTAATGAGAAATCAATCTGATAATAATTTTGTATTTAATGAAATCTGTATTTATAATTTTGAAATTTGTATTTAAATTAATAAATGGTTATTTTGTTATTAAAATTTTAAGTTGCCCCAAACCCCTCACTGCACCTCGCTCCTCTTCCCCCAAGGTTGGTTCCCTGGAGTCTGGAATGTTCTAGCGGTCGCGAATGAACGATTTTAAGGCCGTCTTTAATACTGTTTAGTTACATTAACAAAAATTTATATTCGAATCGTGGCGGTTGAAGAGCTAACCATCTCCACTTCCATCTTGGGCTATGGATTGAGGCTTAGCCTCGGAACGGCATCTTGCAGTCCATGGTTCTGGATGTCCACAAGGAAACGTCCGTCTTTTCCCAGCGCTGAATCACCTCTCCCTTTTCTCATAAAACGGGGGACCCCACTCTTTCGTTTTGTTACCCAAAACCAGCCCTTTGGAGCTGCTTTGTTTCCCAATTCTGATAGCGGGACAGGTTTGGCCCGCAACTTTCACTTCCACTTTTGAGTTTTAAAATCTATATTTTAAATAATATTACCTATTTTGCCTTATTTTTTTAAATCTGTATATTTTGAGACGGTTTTTGGCCGTCTCAGCACGTCAACGATTTATGATAGAGAGAATTCTTATTCGTAATCTCCTTCTAACAATATAAAATAAATATATTTAAAAACATGCACGGATGGAGTAATCATGAAAACTGCAGAAATATTAGTAATGATCAGGCGGTTGAGTGGTGTACTTGGTGGAATACGTAACCATTAACCAAAATGTCACGGGTTCGGTACCCGGTAGTGCCAAAATATTTGTGTGTGCTTTCTAGTTCCAAAAGTCGACTATACCCGTGAAAGTCTGGTACCTCAGGAATAATGCTGCAAGTTGCAGTCACAATTGCACTTCTTAAATAAATTATATATTTTATATCCAATTTTTAAAAGGAAAAACATTTTAGGCCCATCTTGTACGTCTTAAAGAACTGAATTGAATTGTTTATTTCAATTCAGTAAATATATAATTATTTTTTGTTTCCCACATTATTTTATTATTAAAAAAATGATATTACTAAAATATCATATTTTTGGCGATTTTCGTTGAACATTTCACGAAAATAATATCTATATTTTGTTATCCATTCTGTTGGGTTTCCCCCGTGTGCCGGAACCAATTTTTTGTTTCTATTTCGTGCGAGTGAATTTTTCACCTTTTAACTACCTATGTTTAAAATCTTCAACGTTTAAATTTTAATTTAAAGATCCAAAACAAAAGAAATGTTTAGGAAACTGTAGTATTTTTGTTAGGAAAATTCAATTTCAGTTGAAGTAGGTTAAATGAGGTTATGTAATGTCTATTACAGAATTAAATTATCTAAAACTATATTATATTTATAATAACATTTCAAAATACTTTCCAATGCATTTAGTTTTATTTTGTAGGAAATTAATAATGAATTATTGTGAAGTAGTGGTAAATACCCGCCTATATTTTACGAGAAGACAGTAGCAAATCTATTGTGTGTTTGGTTCATGTCTCATTATTAATTAATTCGCAAGCGTTTCCTTTTAGTTGAATCGATACTTTTGCCAAACTACAAGACAAATACATAGTCGTAACGCTGAAACAGTTACGAATGTAAGCACCTCCAACGTTCCTTTGCATTCTGGGAACGATGGGAATAGCTTACTTTAAATAACTGCTAACAATATATAGGGGTAATTAGAGCCTCCATAGTCCTGCCTCAGTTCTTTTAACAGCTCAAGTTAAATGTGCAAAATATATCTTGCAACAAACTCCACTCTACTTCGTGACAGGGTTTAATATGGTTTTATTTCTTATACTACAGACAATCCTATTAATTCTATCTTACATAGTTTTACGTGTATATATGTATGTAAATTTGTGTTTTTATATTCAGATGTGCCAGAACATTGTCATGCAAAATTAGTTTTTGTTCAATTTAATTTTTTAGTTTTGCTTTCCAACTAAGACAAGTCATGTCTAGCAGCTTGCTTTCTGCGTGGAGTTGAAATTTCTGGCTTGTTCTAGTCAACGACACTGACTTGACATACTATTACTACTGATGATGTGAAGTTAATGTAGGTTTGGAATCAAAGGATCCAAGCCTTATTGATTTTAAGTCTGCGTACCCTGTAATCCAGCTGTAAAGCCCTTTGGTTCTTGTGTCGGTGGAGCCGCTCGTAATGGTTCGCAGCGATGGATGCCTCCTCTTTCATATCTACGTATGGACGTGTCTCGGATGTACCATTAAGCCTTCTCAATACCTTATTATGGAAGCGCTTGATAACCTATAGATTTCTTATCTTGGCGCATCCTCAGAGGAGTAAGTCGTGTGTCCATAAGAACTCGAACACTTATACACTAGCAATTGGTTGCATTGATTGAAATCAGAATAGCGATCCAAAAGGTTCATCAGGTTTCTGTATCGAACACGTCATCTGTTTTTTTCTTCACGTGGGATTTCCAGTTCCTTTAGCTGACCTAGGTATTTTACCTCTTTGCTAAAAGGGATGATTGGGCTACTTATTACGAGGTCAGTTTTTCTGCCATTTTTGGTAAATATAACATGATCTGTATTGTTTTCAATAAGCTTTGTGTGCCACTATCTGGTCTAGTCATAAACACTGCCCAGGTTATGCTGTAGCTTAGCTGTTGCGTCACCCTTATTTTGCGCGACAAACAAGTTGGCGGAGACGTCTACGAGGTTTGTCATAATAGCGCTCCTGTTTACCGGTCTATCTCTTGTATACATAAAGTACAGCCGCCAAGGAAATTACTCTGAGGCATTCCTGCGATGATTTTCATAAAAGTAGAGTCCCTCCTGCCTTGCATAATGCTTAAAGGTCTGTCTGCAAGGTAGGATTTGAGCATTTTCCTCCAAAATTCATTTGGAAAGTCGCGACGAATTATAAACCTAAAAACGAGCGTTCCCCATACGGTCAAATGCATGGAAGACGTCAAGGAAGTTGTCAGACCATACTGTTAGTCTCCGTGGACTCAATAATTTCCACACTTCGGTGCACTGGTCCAAGTTAGTGGTTACGCCGATCGTATTGGTGGTTCAGAGTCCCTCTCATCAAATATTGGTTTGAGCTTAAGTCTCTCAAAAACCATTGATGTCATTAAAAGCAACGTTATCGGTCGATAGATTATATTGTCATTCGGTGGTTTTTCTGGCTTGGCAATCTTCTGTATTTGGGTTAACTTCCTCTCTCGTGCAATCATCTGTATTTGGGTTAACTTCCTCTCTCGTGCAATCATCTGTATTTGGGTTAACTTCCTCTCTCGTGCAATCATCTGTATTTGGGTTAACTTCCTCTCTCGTGCAATCATCTGTATTTGGGTTAACTTCCTCTCTCGTGCAATCATCTTATTTGGGTTAACTTCCTCTCTCGTGCAATCATCTGTATTTGGGTTAATTTCCTCTCTCGTGCAATCATCTGTATTTGGGTTAACTTTCTCTCTCGTGCAATCATCTGTATTTGGGTTAACTTCCTCTCTCGTGCAATCATCTGTATTTGGGTTAACTTCCTCTCTCGTGCAATCATCTGTATTTGGGTTAACTTCCTCTCTCGTGCAATCATCTGTATTTGGGTTAACTTCCTCTCTCGTGCAATCATCTGTATTTGGGTTAACTTCCTCTCTCGTGCAATCATCTGTATTTGGGTTAACTTCCTCTCTCGTGCAATCATCTGTATTTGGGTTAACCTCCTCTCTCGTGCAATCATCTGTATTTGGGTTAACTTCCTCTCTCGTGCAATCATCGGTATTTGGGTTAACTTCCTCTCTCGTGCAATCATCTGTATTTGGGTTAACTTCCTCTCTCGTGCAATCATCTGTATTTGGGTTAACTTCCTCTCTCGTTCAATCATCTGTATTTGGGTTAACTTCCTCTCTCGTGCAATCATCTGTATTTGGGTTAACTTCCTCTCTCGTGCAATCATCTGTATTTGGGTTAACTTCCTCTCTCGTGCAATCATCTGTATTTGGGTTAACTTCCTCTCTCGTGCAATCATCTGTATTTGGGTTAACTTCCTCTCTCGTGCAATCATCTGTATTTGGGTTAACTTCCTCTCTCGTGCAATCATCTGTATTTGGGTTAACTTCCTCTCTCGTGCAATCATCTGTATTTGGGTTAACTTCCTCTCTCGTGCAATCATCTGTATTTGGGTTAACTTCCTCTCTCGTGCAATCATCTGTATTTGGGTTAACTTCCTCTCTCGTGCAATCATCTGTATTTGGGTTAACTTCCTCTCTCGTGCAATCATCTGTACTTGGGTTAACTTCCTCTCTCGTGCAATCATCTATATTTGGGTTAACTTCCTCTCTCGTGCAATCATCTGTATTTTTTTGTTAACTCCCTCTATCTAATTTATCCGGAAGCACGCATTAATCAGATGGAGAAGTTTCATGACAGCGTTGCGTGGCAACTTCATAAGGATATCTGTTATGATTGAGATCATACCCGGCGCCTTTCTTAGTCATAACATTTCCTAATTCTTCCTGATGTTCTTTGAAGGTGGCAAAGATGATTGTCAGTCTGATTTTTTTTTCTTCGTCATATCTTATACATGTGTCATTGTTAACTCTGATTTCTGGCTTTTGTGATTTTGGCATCTTGAGTAAATTGTTGACTAGCCACAAGCAGTAGTAGTTTGCTTTATCTGACGACAGGCTATTTAGGCTACCTTCATCATCCTTAATTTACATAGCTCACATTCCTTGCCTCGTAGCTCGTTGGTCTTGCCAGCTGATCACGACTCTGGTGCCATCCTCTACTTCTTCACTAGCAGGTGAACCTAAAGGGTGCAGCAATTTTTTTTGTAGATTGTCTTGTTGTTATTCTCGGCTGTGTTTTACCAAGATGCATGTTGTAGAAAGCTGATAAACATTATCACTTCTTTCCTCTCAAGTGGGTTATCTTAGAACCAAAGCGAGCCTACTGTATTCTCCAACTCTAGACGAAAGCTCTCCCAGCCCGTTCTGCAAGTAGACAGCGTATAGGAGGCGCACGGGGATTGCTAGAATGACTGAAATCGCGACCGCTTTTTGTCCAACTAATTAGAAGGTATTTTTAATTAGTTGAACGAGCAATTAGTTTTGCAGATTGCGTAGTTAAGTATACTAACAAATTGTATTTCATGAGCAAAATTGTTATTTTTCCAACAACTACTATACAAAAAAAATACAGCATTCAGTAAGAAAAAAGTCCATACAAGTGAATTATAGCAGACAGCTGATTGGAACATTCATTCAGAAATAATAATAACGACACCATCCGTGGCCCTAACAGTTTGGTGCGGTACCATGGTAGGTAGCGTCTACTTAAATAATGGTATTAGTAGGAAACTTGCAAAGTCTCCACCCTCGGAGACACCCTTAAATCCCCTCAAGCAAATCTGTAATGTTCACTCATGTTTTCTAATTGGAAAGTAACAGCTGTAAATTGTTCGCCTCATATTTACAGGTTTAAATAATCCAGTATGAGTAAGGCAACACATCTCCGGCTGTGTGCCGAGGCTGGTGGTAGCATTACTACGAGTGCAGTTCTACGTTTCTACGCAAGAACGTCTCTTAATAGTTTGATAACAGACATTTATGTCTGCACTAAAGCGAAGAACATGAAAACCTCATAAAAAACAACTATATACTAAAGGCTTATACAATTTCCTATTGTTCGCTAAATGCAGCCTGAATGCTAATAAAAGCTCCATTTCCCCCATCTCTCAAATTGCCCGACATCCCACGAAGCGGGCTCTTTACGTTCCCTCGTACTTAATCTCTTTTTATTTCCCTTGGAACACGTTTTCCATTTAACTTTTTTCATGAAAGTCCAACTGATTGATTCCAGAAACATTTTATGAGCATCTTTCCTTCTCGCGCTTTTCAATCTATTGTTTTCTACCCGTCCGACTATTGTATCTACATCCCGGACGTGACCGAATAGAATTCTAATTCATAGCCTAGTTTTTTTTAAAATAAGACGTAAATTCAAAATGAAAAAAAATGAAATAATAGTAAATACAACAACATTATAATTGGGCTTCCTTGTAATAGTAGAGCACGAAACTCTTGCCATAAATGTTGTGTGTTTGGTACTAGGTAGAGCAATATAATACTTTGTTAGTCCAAAGCTCGATTGTGAAAGTTTGGTAGCTGAGCCAACTCAGTGGTCAATGGAGCTCAATGGAGCCAATATGTTATTAATAGCTACTAATTTGTTAGTCCATTATAAGTTTTTATCAAATTATCTAATCCACAATGAAAGTATAAGACATCTACTTCAGAAGAAGCAGGTAGCAATAAGTATTTGTGCTTTACAATCCTTTACGAAAGTATCTTTAAACCGTCCTGCCAACAGTGGAAAGAAGCTTCCTTTATAATTTATTTCTACTGAAATTTGATTAGATTTATACATGGCACACCAACTGTTGGGACATCTTTCCATCTCGATACAATTTCACTCCCCTCATCTCGGAGGGGACGAGTGATTGCTTAGAGAATATTTTAATAAAAGCCATAGGACATGCATATCCAAGCAAACAATATAATCCTCATAGGGATTTTTTATTTCTAATGAGTAAAAATCATTACAAACAAAACTAATCTCCCAAAATCCTCCCAGTAACAACTCCTATAAAACTAGTAACAATTTTTCTATAGAGATAGTCCCGTAGACTATTTTTGATTTCCCTGGAAAGATAAGATTGTAACTACTGTCTTACAAACCTTTAAATTTGTAGTCCATTACGTTCGGTGAAACGTATTTATCACTTTTAGATTAGTTTATGACTACCTGAACTTTACGTATTGCAAATTTATAAAAACAGTAAGTGTTTATACATTTACAAAGCTTAAAGTTTGGATAGTCATAAAATAATATCCTTTAGAGCTAGTAGCAATAATTATCCCATAAAGCCAGTAAGTTTGTACCTCAGCTTCAGAGCTTGTAACAATTTAGAGTAAAAAACGGTTGTCGTATTGAAAATGTTACAATTGCCATATAGAACTCGTAAAAGTGTCCTATCTAGCTAGTAAACATTGTCCTATATAGGAATAATTCCACCTCTATACAGAGATAGTGTCCTCTATACAGGTGTACCTCTTTGTAGGTATGTATCCTATAAAGGTAGTAACAATTTTCCTATATATCTAGTAACAGTTGACCTTTAGAGTTAGTAACAATTGTCCTATATATCTAGTAACGATTGTATTATAGAACTAGTAACCGCCTTATAGAGTTAGTAACAATTGTCCTATATATCTAGTAACGAATGTATTATAGAACTAGTAACGATTGTATTATATAACTAGTAACCTTCCTATAGAGTGAGTAACAATTGTCCTATATATCTAGTAACGATTGTATTATAGAACTAGTAACCGTCCTATAGAGTGAGTAACAATTGTCCTATATATCTAGTAACGATTGTATTATAGAACTAGTAACCTTCCTATAGAGTGAGTAACAATTGTCCTATATATCTAGTAACGATTGTATTATAGAACTAGTAACCGTCCTATAGAGTTAGTAACAATTGTCCTATATATCTAGTAACGATTGTATTATAGAACTAGTAACCGCCTTATAGAGTTAGTAACAATTGTCCTATATATCTAGTAACGATTGTATTATAGAACTAGTAACCGCCTTATAGAGTTAGTAACAATTGCCCTATATATATAGTAACGATTGTATTATAGAACTAGTCCTATAGAGTTAGTAACAATTGTCCTATATATCTACTAACGATTGTATTATAGAACTAGTAACCGTCCTATAGAGTTAGTAACAATTGTCCTATATATCTAGTAACGATTGTATTATAGAACTAGTCCTATAGAGTTAGTAACAATTGTCCTAGATATCTAGTAACGATTGTATTATAGAACTAGTCCTATAGAGTTAGTAACAATTGTCCTAGATATCTAGTAACGATTGTATTATAGAACTAGTCCTATAGAGTTAGTAACAATTGTCCTAGATATCTAGTAACGATTGTATTATAGAACTAGTAACCGTCTTCTAGAGTGAGTAACAATTGTCCTATATATCTAGTAACGATTGTATTATATAACTAGTAACCGTCCTATAGAGTTAGTAACAATTGTCCTATATATCTAGTAACGATTGTATTATAGAACTAGTCCTATAGAGTTAGTAACAATTGTCCTATATATCTAGTAACGATTGTATTATAGAACTAGTAACCGTCCTATAGAGTTAGTAACAATTGTCCTATATATCTAGTAACGATTGTATTATAGAACTAGTCCTATAGAGTTATTAACAATTGTCCTATATATCTAGTAACGATTGTATTATATAACTAGTAACCGTCCTATAGAGTTTGTAACAATTGTCCTATATATCTAGTAACGATTGTATTATATAACTAGTAACCGTCCTATAGAGTTAGTAACAATTGTCCTATATATCTAGTAACGATTGTATTGTAGAACTAGTCCTATAGAGTTAGTAACAATTGTCCTAGATATCTAGTAACGATTGTATTATAGAACTAGTAACCGTCCTATAGAGTTAGTAACAATTGTCCTATATATCTAGTAACGATTGTATTGTAGAACTAGTCCTATAGAGTTAGTAACAATTGTCCTATATATCTAGTAACGATTGTATTATATAACTAGTAACCGTCCTATAGAGTTAGTAACAATTGTCCTATATATCTAGTAACGATTGTATTGTAGAACTAGTCCTATAGAGTTAGTAACAATTGTCCTAGATATCTAGTAACGATTGTATTATAGAACTAGTAACCGTCCTATAGAGTTAGTAACAATTGTCCTATATATCTAGTAACGCTTGTATTATAGAACTAGTCCTATAGAGTTAGTAACAATTGTCCTAGATATCTAGTAACGATTGTGTTATACTAGAACTAGTAACCGTCCTATGGAGTTGATAATAATTGTGCTATAGAACTAGTGACTTGTCTTAAACGGTTAGGAAAAAGTGCCCTATAGAGTGAACAAAAAGTTAAATGACTATTTGTCTTGAATAAAATTATTCTTTTTTATGAATTACTAAAAAAATAAGTCTTCATTACTGTTTGCTCATTATGTTGCCCATCATTATGTTTGCTCCAGTGTTCGCCAACAACATTATGTTTTTACAGTCTTCATCCTGTGCAAATAAGCGCCTAATTTTATTCCCAAAAGTAATGATGTAAAATTTAATCGCACATTGCCATGCTGGTGTACGTACCATGAGTACAAGGATGTAACTTTATTTAATAACTGAACGTCCAATTCGTTTATCAATACGTTTCCGGTTCAGTTTCATTTTTCTTCAGTTCACTTTCGTTTCCGGTTCCGGTGCCTTGGCTTCCTAAAAATAAGCGATAAAATTCACCGTATCTCTTTTATTGATTTCAGTCAGAAAAAATATGCAAAACTAGTAAATATTTCTATGTGGTTTTATTATCAGATATGAAACCTAACATTAGCGTAATTTTATACACTTAACACAATCACTATAAGCATAAAATATAAAACGCAGATATGTTAACATCTACAAACTGTTAACATCTACAAACTATTAACATCTACAAACTGTTAACATCTACAAACTGTTAACATCTACAAACTGTTAACATAATCACCAAAACTAACCCCTGCCTACTAATAAAACTTGCAAAACCTTTATACCGGAAAGTTAATGGATTCTATTCGTTTGGCGTGATTTTGGTTTATTTTTTTGTAATTTGTTGCTTAAAACATTAAAAAACTATACTCAACTTAAAAGTATGTATTTTTGACAGAAAATTCTGTAAAATAAATACTTTCACAGAATACCACTTGACACTTTATTTCATAAAACCTTTGTAAATATCAGAATGACAATGGTGTAAGTCCCTAAAGTCTATATAATACAGCCTAAATATAGGTTTCATGCAAAATAAAGCATGCAGTAAAAAATGAAGACTGTATACGATTCAAAATACAATAAAACCATTTCAAGACATATAAGCTAGATTTTTGAATTCGTTGTTTGACAAAAAAATTAATTACTTAAAACTATAAATCATGGACTTACACCACTTTCATTCTAGGCAGCTCATACATATATATATATATATATATATATATATTAAATATGGTGATATGTTTTCTTGTAATATAGTTATTAAATTAAAAATATTTCAAAAGCAAGAATACTTTTAATGAATATATTTATTCAAAGCTTTTCGCCGATAAAATAGTACCAGCATCTTCAGGAAAATAATTATCTAATAAAATATTGTTACAAAATTAAATCATACGTATGTGCTACAAACGACCATTTTTAGCCTGACGATACTGGTACTATTTCATCGGCGAAAAGCTTTGAATAAATATATTCATTAAAAGTATTCTTGTTTTCGAAATATTTTTAATTTATTAATTATATATATATATATATATATATATATATATGTGTGTGTGTGTGTGTGTGTGTGTGTTTGTGTGAGTGTGTATAGAGTTATTGTATGCTAATTGTAAACAATTATTCCACTATTAGTGCAATCTATTTTTATCTTGTGATGAGGCACTTCTAGTCCACTTGACCATTATCGATTCACTGAATTTTGAATCCAATTCAGTGATTCGACAATTATCAAGTGACCGAAAGGTGCCTTATCACCAGGTAATAATTGATTTCACTTCATGGTGGAGTAATTGTTTACAATTAGCAGATAATAATTCTATGAAGTCAGTGAAATTAACACAAAGATTTTGTAAACTGTTTGATTTTGGAAATAGTGTTTGTAGTTGTTAGACATTATTAACTATATCTGCAAATAATTTTTTTTTCATAAAATATTTCAGTTATTTTATTTTAGTACTAAACTATCCGCATACTTATGACTTTTAAACACTCGCACATCCATGGAGAACATAAACATTTGAAACCGTTTCCAATTTACAATGAACATTAAACTTTATGTTTTCGAAACTAAATATAAAAATGTATAACATCCTAACTTCTCAGATCAAAAATACTTAGATCCCAAAACTTTGTAATGGAGTTTTGGGAGTTTTAATGCGGACACAAACTTTGTTATTTTCTCCGTCTAATGTAAACCAAGGTTTACCATATAAGGGAATTATCAAAATACTTTGCTTGTAAAATAGCACAAAAAGAAAACTTTTCGCCCTCATTCAGTATATAGATATAAAACAATTAAATACAAATGGCCTTTAATAATGTTGAAAAGCCCCAGCACAATTTAAAAATTAGGTATTATTAATTGCAAAAGCCTTTCTGTACAATTCTCGCATGACTCTGATTTATACTAAATATTATTGTGAATCCGAGCCTTATGATCAAATGTACGTTTAAATCATGTTTTTAAGGTATAGAATTTATATTTATTGCAAGTAAAACAACTATTGTAGTTTCCAAATGCATTTAAATATTATTGCGTAACAATAATTGTTGCATTTTTCCAAACATTTTGACTTTTATCTACCTACCTTTTTATCTATCAGCCTCTCTCTCTCCCTCCCTCTCTCTCTTTCTCTCTCTCATATATATATATATATATATATATATATATATATATATATATATATATATATATATATGTATATATATATATATATATATATATATATATATATATATATATATATATATACATATATACACACATACACTCACTTGTCTGTCTGTCTGTTCGTCCGTTTGTCTGTGTATCTGTCTATCAGCCCTTCCGCCCGTTTGTCTGTATATCTGTCTGTCAGCCCTACCGCCCGTTTGTTTGTATATCTGTCTGTCAGCTCTACCGCCCGTTTGGCTGTCTATCTGTCTGTCAGCCCTTCAGTCCGGTTGTCTGTGTTTTTCTGTCTATCTGCCTGTCTGTTTATCTCTGTTTGTCTATCTATCTATACACTCACTTGTCTGTCAGCCCTTCACTCCGGTTGTCTGTGTTTTTCTGTCTATCTGCCTGTCTGTTTCTATCTATCTATCTATGTATTTATCTACCTATCCATCTATCTAACTATCTGTTTGACTATCTATTTACCTATCTATCTATACACTCACCTGTCTGTCAGCCCTTCACTCCGGTTGTCTGTGTTTTTCTGTCTATCAGCCTGTCTGTTTCTATCTGTCTCTCTATCTATCTATACACTGTCCTGTCTGTCAGCCCTTCACTCCGGTTGTCTGTGTTTTTCTTTCTATCTGCCTGTCTGTTTCTATCTGTCTCTCTATCTATCTATACACTCTCCTGTCTGTCAGCCCTTCAGTCCGGTTGTCTGTGTTTTTCTGTCTATCAGCCTGTCTGTTTCTATCTGTCTCTCTATCTATCTATACACTCTCCTGTCTGTCAGCCCTTCACTCCGGTTGTCTGTGTTTTTCTGTCTATCTGCCTGTCTGTTTCTATCTATCTATCTATGTATTTATCTACCTATCCATCTATCTATTTATCTGTTTGACTATCTATTTACCTATCTATATATACACTCACCTGTCTGTCAACCCTCCACTCCGGTTGTCTGTGTTTTTCTGTCTATCTGCCTGTCTGTTTCTATCTGTCTCTCTATCTATCTATACACTCACTTGTCTGTCAGCCCTCCACTCCGGTTGTCTGTGTTTTTCTGTCTATCTGCCTGTATGTTTCTATCTGTCTCTCTATCTATCTATGTATTTATCTACCTATCCATCTATCTAACTATCTGTTTGACTATCTATTTA
>JBAIZL010000001.1:232414555-232427055 GCA_036971475.1 Prosapia bicincta | reverse complement strand
AAGACACTATTTTAACCAATTGTTTTCTGATTAAATTTGGTTAGTAATTACGGAATGATGTAATTATAAAAAATACGTTATGTACCAAATTATAGACTTTAATCATTGACGACATTTTAATGTTTTGATATACTTTCAATGAAAATATTAGAAAGAACCCCAATACTACAAAAATATTAAAAAATGACAAATAAAACAATTTACTTAAGAATAAACCCTTAAGTAGGGGTACAATATTGTCATTGTAATATATTGTACCACTCTGCTCTTGATATTGTATGTTTATAAATACGTTTAGGTTTGACTGTTTTTAAATTAATGTTAAGATGAGAAAATGCTTTTACCTAAGATATAATATACTTTGTGTTATGTTCCAGGTTACGATATGATCGAGTGGCTTATGGGTCGCCTCAGAATTGAAGAGTGTAACGCGCGTAAGTTTCTAATGAAATTATAACTAAATTCTGAGACTAGTATTTGGTACAAAATAAATAAAATTGTATTTTAATTATAAAATTCTTTGCTCATAAATTGTATAACCTTTCTAAATAGTAATTATTGTAACTGGAATCTCACAATATAACTCATTACCAACAACCCAAACCATCAACTCAACAGTTTGTTCACAAATTTGGTTTAGTTTTGTGCTACCGCCCTGTATTTATTTTTGTATTCAACAAGTTCTTTCAATAGTTCATAACAACTATAGAACACAGATAATTAGAACATTTGGGCCGCACAGTGAGGGGAGAGAAATACTCACTCCTACGATTCGTGGTCCAAGAAAAGATCAAAGGAACGAAAGTTGTTGGACGTACAGGAGTTTCCTGATAGCGAAACCTCAACGAGTGGTTCGCCTGTAGTTCAGAAGAGCTATTTAGATCCGAAGTTATTAAAGTAAAAATAGCGATGATGGTTTCCTACCTCTGATTAATGATTGCATAAGGAGATGAATTGTTCATAATAATAGAAGAAGAAGGAAAGAAATGATATTCGTGGTAGTTTCGACATGTTTATAAAACAAATAACTACCTGATATGTATGACAAGCGTAAGCAAAGATGAATTACACGATAAATATCCCTGTTTACATATATTAAAAATTTGAAACTTTATAATATATGTCATACTTTATATTTATTACAATATTTATATTGATAAATGTTGGTTTTTAATACATTAATTAATAAAACTGATTATCGTATACCAACAGTACTATAGGTCACAGGAAAATTGTCTAACAGAAAATTACAACTAAACATTCACTGCAAGAAATTCTTGAGGTGCAACTTAACTAGCGTAGGTGCATGATGAGGAAGGACACGCTTTAAACTATTAGAATTAAGGTGCACTATTTTACCCCTATTAAATATTATCATTCTGTTACGTTCATTATAAAAACCTGGAGTGTACATATTGTTCTGGGAAGGAGGAAATATCATAAAAATGAAAAATACTAAGATTTAGAAAATTGTAGGTATGTAAACAAAATATCACAAGCAACGTATAATTTTGCAGCTACGTCGTGTATGCAGCAAAAATGTTTTGTTTTCAACTGAGTGTTTTTGCAATATTTTCAGTGGTACCATCATTGAAACTATTTAGTTATTGTATGTATCTGTGTATGCGGTCGTGCGTGCACGCGCGTGTGTGTTGTTTATGTGTGTTCGTATGAATGTTGTTTGTGTATGTTAGTGTGTGTGTGTGTGTGTGTGTGTTTGTATTTGTGTGTGTTGTGTATTGATGATTTTTTTCAAAACCTCAACAGCTTTAAAAAGTTTGAAATTCGAACACTATAGTTCCATGTTTCATCATGAGTTATCTTCTATTTGTAGCTATACTACTTCCTTATATATATATATATATATATATATATATATATATAATACGTTTTCTTGTTTAATAATTTAGAACAACATAGGTTATTCAAATACAAGAATATTTATTAATTTATATCCAAAGCTTTTCGTTGGTAAACAGTATCAACATCATCATCATGATGTTTTCATTCCTGATGATGTTGGTACTGTTTGCCAACGAAAAGCTTTGGATATAAATTAATAAGTATTCTTGTATTTGAACAACCTATGTTGTTTTAATATATATATATATATATATATTCAAAGTTAATTATTAAACATCTAGATCAGTATTATGTTGTTTTTATTTTCTAATAAAAAATCATATCAGAATAATTCAAAAACTTGATAATATGGTACAGACTATAACGAAATATATAGCATTATGTTTAGGCAATAATGTAGACTATTTATGTGTTTCAAGAAAAATATTTTATATTTATTCATTAATATATACATGTTTTTATCAATATATTACATTACATTTCCCCTTAATATGTGACAATAGGCTTGAATTAAATACTGAAATATTTTTCTAACGATATTTGTAACATGTTAAAGAATATGTCTGCGTGCCTTATTTAACCTTGAGATCGATTTCCCATTCTCTCTTGTAAGCGGCTCTTTGGTGAGTGCTTCTGGAGATTAAACCTGGAAGAGAAAGAGGGGATAGAGGGGGAGAAACAGTGGGAGAGAGAGATAGAGAAGCCTTAAAGTCTTCAGCTCGGTCGGATTATAATTGCATCTTGAGATTAATTAATGAGTCAAACGAAGATGAATTTTAATCTGCTTGAGGAAATGGGAAGAGTCCGCGGCAGCGTTCAGCCTGACGATTTGAGTTTAGATTAGTTTGTTTAGCATGAGATTCTCTGGGGTTTTAGTGAGTGTATTTAAACAAGAACCAAATAACTTGTGTAAATATTATGATAGACAATTATAAAATGAAGAAAGAGTTATTTTAGGGTAAACAATCATTAATATTGTAATGTCTCTGGTTAATGGGGTGTCGGAAATGTAAAACGTAGTGCAATGAAGTGAGAAAGAGGGTACAGGAATTTGTTCCATAAATTAAAATTTTCCAAGGAGGCCGATGAGTTATAAAAGTAAGTTCCTTTTAGTTATGTGTAAAACTTAAAAATTAAAAACAACAGAAATTTGTTACATTAAAATAATCTTGCCCATATATTGGTCATTTGGAGAAGGATGGTTATGCGTTCAGTAAGAGTTCCTATGTGTCTCTCCCACCAAACAATACTAGAGACCTCGTCAAAATTGTAAAGAGTCTACCTTCGAAACCATCCTCACAATATTAACTCGCCCAATTGAGTGATGATGATCTCGCTTCCGAGTACTTGGCAACACGATATCGTATATTCTAGTCAACGATTTCTCTTTCTGGACAGGTTAATCGGATGGACCTAGTGCTCTGACTAGAGTTGTATATTCGTCCGCTTCGCCTCAAATACAAATAAATAAAAGTTCATTAAACGTCTCGATTTTCCACTAAACCACCACTTTTGGTTTGCTCTGTCCAATGAAACGTAGAACCTGATTTAATTCAAGATGGCGGTAACAGGGGTAAGCCAAAGCTTTTTCAGAGCTCTGCATGGAGGACAGTGAATATGTTCCACTCTCATACTGAATAATACGCCTGAAGAGATTCTTACAATGTTATAACACATACATTCCTCTCAGGCATTGAGATTTCTGCATTTTAATTACGATATGCCTTGTTTTCGGAAATATCTACTCCATCTTTTCATTGTTATATGAACTTAGTCGTTCAATTTTGTAAAGAAATTTAAAAATGTATCATCTAAAACCAAGTTTTCATAAACATTTTAGCGTGACTACGAAATTTATTCGAAAGTTGAACCATTTATTGTTCCAAAATCCAAAATATCCAGTGTCCTTTTACTTAGTGTTTTTTTTTGCGTTTGTGGGATTTAACATGGTTTAGAAGAATATATTCCGACAAATATTTTATAGTAATATACAATCATTAACACAAACAAAACATATTTCGAAACGTATTCCACTGAAAACGGAGTGATTTTGTTTTTCATTAAAGATTTAGTCGTTTCTGTCAAAAAACGAAATTGTTCCTCATTGATATGACTGGCATGTTGCAAATTTTCTTCATAGAATTTGATTTTAAAACTTACACACTCGTGCGCGCGCGCATACTAACACACACACACACACACAAACAAGCGAACATAAATATATACATGTATATATATATATATATATATACGAAGTTACTATTATTACTTGTAAATAATTTTTTCCACCACTAAGTGCAATAATTTTACCTTATGTGATGAGGCACCTTTCGGTCACTTGACCTTCGTCGAATCACTGATTATTTTTCTCTCACAGAACTTCATAAAGTCAGTGCAATGGAAAAATAATGGACAACGTGAAATATCACGATATATATATATATGTAAAATATCAAATAGGTTTTCCTGTTAGAATTATTTTCAAGATTAAATAATATACACTAATTATAGGAATTAATTTATTAAATAATACTCAAAGCTTTTCGTTGGTTGACATTACCAACATCCTCAGGAATTACTAGGAATGACAAAAGAACTGTCTATCAAATACGAAGTTACTAGATAAAGCATTACACAGTTGCCAAATCAATTACAATATTGCCAAACCTATTCCACTGCTGCCACAACACTATATACATTGAATATAGTATGGATGAAACCATATTGTTGATTATATTGTTTATTGGCATCCATATAGTCAGAAAATGGCTGCTTTATACAATCTTCTTTATAGAATGAATAAAATTCCTATGAGCAATGGAAATAAAATGAGGGAAAAAAACATAGTATACCAGATAGCCGTAGAAAATGGTTACAAAAAGAAAACGGTAGATAAATTAAATTATAATATATTACAAAACAAATGAAAAATAATATTCATTACAATAGTAGTAATAATAATAATACTATATGGAGTACTTTTACTTACACTGGTTTTGAAATAAAAAATATTTCCAAATTATTTACTAATAAAAACCTAAAAATTGCATATAGAACTAATAATAGAATAATAAATATAATTAACCATAATAATAATATAAATAGTAGGTCTATACATGAGAAAAATGGAGTTTATAAATTAGAATGTGAATTTTGTAATAAAGTTTATATAGGAAAACAAAGAAAAAAATGAAAGAAAGGTATAAAGAACATTTTAATGCTTTTTTAAAACCAAATATTTATAAGTCTAATTTCGCTACCCATTGTATTAATAATAATCATATGTTTCCTAATATAAACAATATGAAAATTATAAAAGAAATAAATAAAGGGTTAAAAATTAACGTATGTGAAGCTTTTGAAATTTATAAGCATAACATTGATAACAAATTGGTAGATGAACAAATTCAAATACGTTCTAAATTCCATACTATATTCAATGTATATAGTGTTGTGGCAGCAGTGGAATAGGTTTGGCAATATTGTAATAGATTTGGTAACTGTGTAATGATTTATCTAGTAACTTCATATTTGATAGACAGTTCTTTTGTCATTCTTAGTAATTCCTGAGGATGTTGGTAATGTCAACCAACGAAAAGCTTTGAGTGTATTATTCAATAAATTAACTCCTGTAATTAGTGTATATTATTTAATCTTGAATGTATATATATATATATATATATATATATATATATATGTATGTATATATGTATATACATTTAAATCGCTACCTAGTTTAATATTAAGCAAAATATAAAATTCTATTTTGTTTATTTTATCGGTAAATAATCAGTCACTAATGGATAGACATCCTATTTGCCTGATATATAAGAAGTTTCATGCTTTTGGAATCGTATTCGCAAGAAACTCTCTACTCTGAGACGACTCTATCTATTATTTATCGTGCATAAGAAGAACCCCTCCCCTGATCCTCCATAAGAGCGTTACAAAGCTCCTGATGCCCTTGGGATCAGCTGCTCTGAGAGCAGGAAGGCCTATAAAAGCCCAGTGCTACAACCCCTAGGGAACAGGATATGTATCAGATCCTGCCGATGGTTGCATCTCTCCGTGCTCGTCGAATCACTAATGTTGAAGTTAAAATATTTATGGCCGATGCCAATCCTCTCTTCAATAGATCGTTTTTGTGAAAACAAATCTAGGATAGATATTCCTCTTCATGTAGATACAATCTTTTTAACCATAACCGAACGACTTTACTCTTTATAATACGGAATTACATCATTAATCTAACATCTGGTAACAAGTAGATACCGACGTATCTTCATCTCTGTTGCGGTTAGATCCGTTTTACGTAAACATCCCTAACCAAGAAGGGCCTTCATTCCCTCATAACCTTGTATCAGAAGACAAATATGTCCTTTTTCTTCCATTATCTGATCCCATCACATATCCTTATCCTTTTTTACAACGGGATGTAAGAATAGGGTCACTTCAGGCACATGACCCTGTGATCCACTACCATGGGAGGCTATGTCGCTACGTATGTATTTAGAATACATATACTAGCGCCACGGGCGGCTTCACCCGTTAAAGTTGTCCCTTTATATATTAATTTATTAAGCTTAATAAATTTAATAAACAATAATAATTGATAATGAATATGGATGGGAATACAAAGTTATAATAGCGTATTATTTATTTTAAAAATATTTAACTTTTTTTTTATTTTCATGATACAGTAATGTCAGATATTTATACAGACGTATAATATTACATTCAATTGTTTTCATCATTCACACTTAACATCATTCTCGAAATGTATTATATAAATGATATAGTATTGATTAGTAACTGGCTGTTTAGGAATTGAAACTTATAAATTTTTCGAAAATATTTTATAATTACTGTAAATATAATATTTAAATCTATACAGTAAATATCTATATTTTAGTCCGTAATGGTTGAAATTTTTTTAAAAATCTTAAATAATGATCCATTTAGGCAAACGTAAGTGTACTATAGGGTACTATCGTTACATGGTAAATTGTAAAATTTATAAATAGTAGTTCAGCTTGGCCAAGCTGAAATTAGGTCTAATTCGTCTAGACGAACAAAAAAATTAATACAATTTTTTTCATATTCCCACATTCCTAGTAGGACACAATTCACCTTCCTTAAGATCATCTCGTCCCCCACTCCTAGTCGGAGACCATTTCCTTTCCTTCTAATCACCACTTTTGATTCGACTCCATTCTCTTTCCTTGAGATCATCTCATTCTAAACTCTTAGTCAGACATCTTGCTCTTTCCTTAATATCACCTCGTTCTCCACTCCTAGTCGGACACCATTCTCCTCTTTAGGGTCTCCTAGTATTATCCTTCTTCCTACACAGAAGTGTAACAGATAAACATCTCCCAAAGATGACGTCTAGGGTTGAACACTATATATAACCCATGATTTATATAAAAACATGTATATTATTGTTGTTTTTGTGTATTAAAATGAATCACAACACATGTTTCTAAAATATATCTAAAATATGTCAATATATATATATACATATATTGACATATTTTAGACTCCTACATTGTTAGAAAACTCTTTGTCTCTTCTTAGAAGAGCTTGTGTTTCTCCCGTTTGGAAAGTCCACATTATTTTACACTGATTACAATTTTGGGTACCACTGAAACATGTGTTGTGATTCATGTTAATACACACAAACCTCTTAACACTACGTGTATATATATATATATATATATATATATATATATATATATATAAATGGGTTACAATTAATTGCAAACCAATCAAATTCAATTAAAACTGAAAATGTTTTTAATAGGGATTTCACAGATGCTTCAAGTAGCTTAGTTTTCTGACGCTACTGAGGAGGGTTGATTTGTAGCTGAAACGTACATAAGATTAATAAAACATTATTGTGGTTAGAGAGTGCTTGATTTTAATTGGTTTATACAGAATCCGTACCAAAATATTAACATAACTGAATCAGTATCCGGGTTTCGACAAGTAGTGATTTTGCTTTTGGATGTTTCAGCGTATAAAGCATAGCTATACTAAAACTATGTAGATTTCTCTCAGATAAGGATATCTTACCTAACGACCGCATCGACGGCTTTCCTTATCTGCAAGAGTTTAGAGAAGCTTTAAAAAACGTTTTTCTCAGTGAAACTTTGCTAAATGTGACTAATAGAAGCGGTGATGCAGATAGCTTGCCGGATATGTGATAGAATTTCGTAAACAGATAAGAAAACTTACTCTCTTCTTACAGCGAAGTAGAATCCTGTATTGGTAAGTTGTGCTGACGTAGTACACTAAGGTACTTTGCCGCGTCATTTTCCGATCAATTGTTATATTTTATTTTTATTTTATTCTACGTCATCGACTTAATTATTAGCTTCAATCTTATGAAAGATAAAAAACTGATTGTTATAATCAACTGGATTATAGATACGTTATTGTTGGGCTTTAGAGATGGATTGTTCGGCAAGGTCGTCTATCTGAAGTAGTCTAACATTAAGGGTCATTATTGGGAGATATTGGGTCATTATTAGTGGGGAACGAGGCAATCTTCGACAATCAGCAGAGATAGAGAAAGGTGTCTGAATAGAGTGATAATGAGAAAATCCTAAGAGATGTTATTTATTGACAAAGAATTTTTTACAAAAAATTATACATATTTAAAAATAATGTGAAAAGTACAATTTAATTTACAACAGAAAAATACTTATTTTAGGGAGGCTGCTTCCGCTTCTCTGCGTCGTTGCCGTCGCCATGCCCGCTGCTTGTTGCGCCACCGGCGTTTAGTCCTGAGCTCTTTTCTTCATCGTCCCTCATGAGTTCTTCATAGAGCTGGATGTTGCCTTCTGCGAAGTGTTTGTCCGGGATGTAGACTCCCGGAGCTAGGGCGAGCTCAGTTAGTTCCTTAAACGATGTACCGAGCTCGTCGTCCGGGATCAGCTCAGTAGACGTGTCGTCGGCTTCTTCGGAGTCCCAGAAGAAGTACTTCCTCTTCAACTCCTCGACACGTGCCGGCTTGGTCTTCGGCCGACGGCGGCGACGCCACACTCTCTCCCAGCCGGTAGCCACAGCAGCGGGATCCTCCCTGTACTCCGTGTTGCGGTACTTCCTCTTACGAGGGGGAGCAGCCTTCATTGATACCGCAACAGTATTCGGCGGCGACGACGACGACGACGCAGCCTCTTTGCTGTCCGCAGGTGTTGGCGGCAGCACCTTGGGGGAGACTGGAGGTCTCACGAGTACCTGGCGATCGCTTCTCGGTGCGGGCGTCTGCTCCACTCTCTTCTGTCGGCGGGGCCGGGACTCGTGCTTCGGACAGCCGCCGTACCGCTTGGACGCATGTCCAACGGTCCCGCAATCCTTGCACTGGCCGCTCCGAGTCGTCACCCTTGATGTCCTGACGGTGACGACGCATCGGAATCCGCTGCGAAGGCTCTCCTGCAGCTCGCCAAAGAGACGCTGTAGGTCCTCCTCGCAGGCCACTGGAACGGGCAGGTAGTCCTGGCGACACGGCACAAGGTGAATGGTGTCCAACAAGGGTGCGGAACGAGGGGATCTTAAAGAAGGAGAATGTTGATCGACTATGTGTGGAGAACGAGATGGTTTTAAGGAAGGAGAATGTTGTACGAATAGGAATGGCGAATGATAGGATGTTAAAGTAAGAAGAATAATTATCGAATAGGTAAGGAAAACGAGTGGATCTTAAGGAGTGGGGAATAAGGGTATCTTAAAGAAGAAGGAAAGTGCCCGACTAGGAGTGGGAAACATGAAAACCTCAAAGAAGTGGAATGGTGTCAAACCAAGATCGGAGAGCTAGAATATATTATATTCAGGAGTAGAGAAAGAGAGGATCTTAAGGAAGTTAAACGGTGTCGAACCAAGAATGTGGAACGTGGGAATTTTCAAGAAGGAGAAATGTCAAGAAGGAGTAGGCGATGAGATGAGGAAAATGTTGTCCGGCTATGAGGGGGGGGAACGAGATGATCAGAATAAAGGGAAATGGTCTCCGACTAGAAGAGGGGAACGAGGGGTTCTTAAAAAAGTTGAATTGTGTTCCAATAGAAATGTGGGAAAAATGGTATTCCTTTGGTTGTTCGTCTAGACGAACTAGACCTAATTTCAGCTTGACCAAGTTGAAATAATATTCTTCAATTTTACAATTCACCAAGTAATGATAGTACCTTTTAGTAGCACTTACTTTCTGTCAGAATGGATCAGTATTTAAAATTGTCTTAAAATCCAGTCACTTAGCAAATGGTCTGGTTCTATCTGATATATCAGCAGTCGTGCTAGTGAATGGTTTTAACTTACGTATTTACACGACATTGCCCTAATCGACAGGTGATCTATTAAAATATAAAAATCCCATTTATTTTAATGTATTTACCTTTAGCTTTATTATAAATAGATTACAATTGAATTAAATCTTTCTGGATTTTATCAAACCACAAAACCTCAATGAATTACTTATTAAAATTTACTTATTTAAAGTTTACTTTATTTTAAATTAACTTACTTTAAAGTTTAGGACTAATTTACATTTAGAAAATAAAGTTTTATAATTTTTCCAGCTAGCTTCAACGATTTCTTAAACAGGAAGAACTCTTTGCAATATAAAATCTACTAAATAATAAATCTAAACTATACTAAACTCAATATCTTAAATCTGTTATTATCCTAGATATAACCAATGTCAAATGTAAGTATCTCTAGGGGCGAGGTTACTATGTTAGGGCTGGTGATTTAATAAAGCTACTTATTAGGCCCGTTTCAAAATTTTATTTATTGAGCTCTTGTTAAATTTATTTTAATGTATTTACCTTTGGCTTGAACTTAGTGACCACTACGACGGGTATTGACCTTGCTCAATGACATTTACAAGTAACCTATGTTTGTAGACTTTTTATAAATAGCTTTTAGCGCCCTAATTTAATATCGGTAAGACTGATTTTTGTTAAAAATGTTCGAGTCTCTGCCGCGGCAAGTTCGCTACCCTTAGAAACTCATAAAAACTTTATCCTTTGACGAACAACAAACATCGTCACTCTATTGTGGCGCCCTCTATGAGCAAGTCCAACTGTCGCTCAACTTTGACCTTAAATAAGAAATCCATGGAGCTTGTAGACGAATTGTTTTCCTATGACAAAGTTTAACTCGTAAATTTTAATTATTTTCTGAAATATCGACATCGTAAAAGTTATGCGATTTAATATGTTGTTGCCACATAACTGTTTTAATGTGTCGGTCTCCTTTTTTATTTAAATACTGTCTCCTTCTTTTAATAAAAACATGCTTTTAAACACTGAACCCAGACATCAATGTTAATTATAAAACTTTAAA
This sequence comes from Prosapia bicincta, assembly GCA_036971475.1. Taxonomy (NCBI): domain Eukaryota; kingdom Metazoa; phylum Arthropoda; class Insecta; order Hemiptera; family Cercopidae; genus Prosapia; species Prosapia bicincta. Next base: position 232,415,853 of record JBAIZL010000001.1, on the reverse strand, counting down.
AGATTAACATTGCTGCTAAATGAACAGAAATTATAATCCCCATTTCACAATTAAATCGAATTTTTTGATAAACTAGTTTACTACAAACTGTAGACTATGATAAAATATGTTCCACTTATTGTTTCTCCAAATTGAGTTTTCCGCGCAGGAAAATATTATTGGCTTTTCCAATTACTAAATGGAATGCCACTGTACATGTCGGCCTATATATGTAGATTAACGAAGCTAGCCGTCCCTCTAATACTCTAATAACTTGCACTACGAAACAAGCACCAATCAACACGGCAGTCTCCAAACAGCTGTTCGTTGACATTACGTCAATGCGGAACTTTAATTCGGGACGCGTTAGTTCAAAATTAAACCATGAAATGACACAGGGAGGCATCGGGATTGTGGTTAGGGTTAACTTATCGCCATACTAATGGTGTTATTTTGTTTGTTTATTGTTTTATATTTAAATTAAACTCAAGCAGATCGCAAAATGGACTAGGTGTAAAAGAAGATAACTGTCTAGGTCTAACGGGCGGGTTAGGTCTGCCTCGAACCAAGTCCTTAATCTAAGTGTTTTAGGTGAGGCCAATCAAAGTCTGATTCTACTATCTCATTCAAAAAAGCAGATGGGGTATTGTATTGAAAACTGCTTTAAACGCGTCCAAGATATTTTACGTTGGGAGTTGGATGGATAGCAATCGGATCGTTTAGGATTTCCGAAGATTTACTCAATCATACACGATGCATACAAGAGTCTGTTATTGCTAACAGCTGTTTTCGTCTTCACTTAGAGCTCATTTCTAGGTTATATTTAACCCATTTAGAAATATCGCAAACAGTATTAAACTACGATTTCATAACAGTTTGTTTTCGTTACGAGTAGGATATGTTATTGCGTGCAGTATTTTATTAAGCTTACATGTTATCATTAGATAGTATTTATGAGGTAATAAAAAATGTAATTTATTACACTAAGTCTTAATGTAATGAATCTATTATATTTATATTAATGAAATGTTAAGTTGCAACTTTAAATTGTAATTAAAATTAAAACGTCTCATACTTTCTCAAGAAGCAATTTCTATTGAATACGTTGAATAAATGTTTTTAATTAGTTTAATTTTCTATATCTTCTATAGTGGATATAATTTTCTTATATCTTCTTCTTATGAACCTATTTACTTCATTTTTACTCACGTTTTTTCATTTATGTCTCATTTTACAAATACATTAATTTTATTATTCGCAACCCACCATTATTAGATGTTTTGATTTAATAAAAATATTCTTTGGCAAAAGTTTTCGCT
>JBAIZL010000001.1:232407055-232409555 GCA_036971475.1 Prosapia bicincta | reverse complement strand
CAGGTCTATATTGGGCAAACAGGCAAATGTTTTCATAAAAATTGTAAAGATCACATACTCTGGATTACATGTCTATCCTAAGTCACTTAGTTTACCTAAATTATACCTCGCTAATTCCATTCTGATGTCTATATCTTCATCTGATACTGAATTTATTATTGTAAAGGATCAAACATATACAGTATATAGATTTTTCCATAGTTCACACTGTAAGATGGGTCAAAGATATATATAGATTTTTCCATAGTTTGCACTGTAAGATGCCATCTATTTCTATGATTTCTGTATATGAGTTTTAAGTTGTAAAATGTTGCTTTGCTAAGTTAATATCTTGGCCCTTTAGCTTTGTTTAGCTTCTTAAATTAATTTATTATTTTTTATTACTTTTTACTTATATATAGAACGGTTTGTTTGTTTCGAAGGAGATATTCAAAAACATTTGCCATATTTATTAAATTATGGTTTACTTTTAATTGGTTATTTTAATTTTATATATAATTTTTACGTTAAATTACCTTGTTTCGTTCTTAAAGATGGTGGTAATTCGAAACGTGATTAGACTTACGATATTAAATTGAGACGTTCATATATCTTTCATATTTCAATTTTATTGTGTTAATGGATTTTAATATAGTATAATACTGTATAGTTATTTGCTGGAATCTTTAATACCAATTAAATATTCTAAAAAAGATGCATACACCAGCAAACAATTTTTGTCAATACATTCGGCGAATACATCAATACACGTTTTTGTAAAATTTTGCTAAGCTGAGAACTCTAGAAAAACGGGGAACTTCTCTAAACACAATATAAACATGGTTCTCTGACATGGAAGTAAACCTGACAACAATTGCATAAACTGAGGGCGATGTATATTCAGTGTAATCAGAAGATGTGGTTACCCTATCTGTCCACCAATAAAGTGCGGTTAGTTGATGAAGAGGGGCGAAGCGTTTGTGCTGCCCCCGCGGGGATTCCATTAGTGCACCTAATAATGAATGCATTCGCCCACCTGAATTAGTTTTGCTTCTGCGAAATGTATTTGCAACGTTACGTGAACTTTCAGACAGTAATACTTCAAATTTCTTTTAACATGTTTATTTTTTAACATGAGTATTGAAAAGAATGGCATTTATGACTATAAAACACAAATATAATAATACCTGATTATTTTCAATTTATTTTCATATGGTATTTACTTAGTGCCTTGTACGTTACGTTTATTGATATGTGGTTAATTAAATATTTTTGCTGTATGTAAGCATTCACCACCAAAACATTTCACCACAGTATTTATAGAAAAAAAAGTATGCATGTAATAAAGATAAAAACAGATACACAAAGCACTGTGTAGGCAATTTAACATCACTGCCAACCTTCAACAACAGAAGAAACATAGTGCTAAATGTATCCCAACACGAGTATATGCAACAGAGTTTCAAACAGATACACAAGGCGCTGTATAGGCAATTTACCGTCACTGACAACCTACAACAACAGAAGAAACATAGTGGTAAATGTATCTCAACACGAGTATATGCAACAGAGTTTCAAACAGATACACAAGGCGCTGTATAGGCAATTTACCGTCACTGACAACCTACAACAACAGAAGAAACATAGTGGTAAATGTATCTCAACACGAGTATATGCAACAGGGTTTCAAACAGATACACAAGGCGCTGTATAGGCAATTTACCGTCACTGACAACCTACAACAACAGAAGAAACATAGTGGTAAATGTATCCCAACACGAGTATATGCAACAGAGTTTCAAACAGATACACAAGGCGCTGTATAGGCAATTTACCGTCACTGACAACCTACAACAACAGAAGAAACATAGTGGTAAATGTATCCCAACAAGTGTACATGCAACAGAGGTTTAAACAGATACATAAGGCGCTGTATAGGCAATTTACCGTCACCGCCAACCTACAACAACAGAAGAAACATAGTGCTAAATGTATCCCAACAAGTGTACATGCAACAGAGTTTCAAACAGATACACAAGGCGCTGTATAGGCAATTTACCGTCACCGCCAACCTACAACAACAGAAGAAACATAGTGCTAAATGTATCCCAACAAGTGTACATGCAACAGAGTTTCAAACAGATACACAAGGCGCTGTATAGGCAATTTACCGTCACCGCCAACCTACAACAACAGAAGAAACATAGTGCTAAATGTATCCCAACAAGTGTACATGCAACAGAGTTTCAAACAGATACATAAGGCGCTGTATAGGCAATTTACCGTCACCGCCAACCTACAACAACAGAAGAAACATAGTGCTAAATGTATCCCAACAAGTGTACATGCAACAGAGGTTTAAACAGATACATAAGGCGCTGTATAGGCAATTTACCGTCACCGCCAACCTACAACAACAGAAGAAACATAGTGCTAAATGTATCCCAACAAGTGTACATGCAACAGAGGTTTAAACAGATACATAAGGCGCTGTATAGGCAATTTACCGTCACCGCCAACC
>JBAIZL010000001.1:232232055-232399555 GCA_036971475.1 Prosapia bicincta | reverse complement strand
TCAAACTATACGGAAGTACAATTGTTATTATTAATTTTATTTATTATTATTTATATTATTTATTTTTAAAATGAATACTTTTTTTGGTTGATATGACTATGTTTTGCACGGAAGAAAAATCATCTCATCCTTCACGTTGTCTTCATATTTTAGCATAATATATTAAGTTAGAATATTTAGTCCATATTTATATGAGTCCATACAAATGGAAGCCTCTTACCTAACAAATATTTATACGTAAACCGACTCATTTGAAATCTTGCGTGTTAGTAAAAACAAGTACTTAAGGGGCAAAAGTCATATAGGGAAGACATGAGCCTCCCCCCCTTCTTGAGCATGGTAATTTTTTAATATCTAAATAACCCAACAATTCGTCAGAGGACTAATATTAAGCAACAAGTGTTGCTTTCCTTTTTTTCACTAGATCAATACTTTCCTAGTTATTCTCTGTAGAAAAATTGGATTTTTCGATTTAAAAAAACAACATATTTTTGAACACTATTTTACTAATCAATTAATAAGTCGATTAGTTTTATTCGAGTGCTCTAAGTGTAATGTAACCTAAGATATGGCTGGTAAAAACTTTTAATTTTTCGTTATGTTTTTTACCTTAATTATTTAAGGTCAAATAGAGGGAAACGAGTATATTTTTCGGCAAAGCTCATGCACTATTTAAAAGGAGGTCTAAAATGATTTTCTTGGACGAAATATGAGAGAGATACAATAAAATAGGATGGGTTTCTAATAAATTAACTCCTTAATACTTTTTGAATGGATGTGATAGCAATAGGACTAAGGTTTTGCAAAAAACCATTGCACTTTTTAGAATAAATTTGAACGGTAAATTATGAGTCCGGTTCACAATCATGCATCGGCAATCAGGCCTACGCCTGGTAATGCTTCACTGAATCATTAAAATAACAAAATTGTAAACTAATGAAATAACTATAACTGTTTATTTTAGTATAATTTGTTTTATTGTTGCAAAAACAATGTTGCCTTTTACATCATGTCATTTGAAATATTATTTATTTTTACTTTTTGAAAAAATATTGTATTAGTTCCTAATTTTTTTAATTTATGTCTACAATACAATGAGATTCTATTAGTAAGAAAGCACAGTGGTAGAATTTTGAACCAAAAAGAATATTTTTCATTTTAATTTCATCAAAACGGGTGTAATTGTTGAAATGTTGCTATTTTAATAAAAAATTATTTTATAAGTATAAAACGATTTTTTTTCTAAAACAATGTACACTAAAAACATTTTCAATTTGTTAAAAATATTACTCAACTCATCTACAAATAAAGGGTGGTTTAACGGTTGAATTTTCCATAGAAAATAATTGTATAAGTAGGATATTAATATATATTTTTATTTAAATACTTAATTGAAATTTTTTAATTTGCTAAAATATTTTTTTATTTATATTTATAAAGAATATTACTTTTTTGGGGGTTTTTAAGGATTGAAAATTGTGAATAACTAATTTTGTTGTTAGATAACACGTTCTAACGGTCATTCAGTTTTCCATTTTCTTCAATAAGATATAGTTTTCTCTCTTGAAATCAACAATCTCACCTAGATAAATTTGAAAATGGAGTTTATGATAAGCCTAATTTTAAATTTTCAGAAAAATCTATGCATTTATAAAACGTTCGTAGATATTAGCATAGTTTTATCCTAAGTAATTGGACTATAAGCGATAATATATTATTTCATGCAACAGTGGATTCTCTGTTATAGGCTATGTTGTAGAACCATTGTTTTAACTCCTAGATTATGTTGTATTATTTATTGTGCATTATTGAATTAAAATTTTACGCTTATAAAATATTTTTATTAAGTAATAAATATATCAATCAAGTTCAATAGATCTTAGTAAATGTATTTCAATATAATGCTAATGAGGTATGTATTTTTGTTCTAATATTTTTAATGTTTTTTTAAGAAATTCTGGCACTTTTTAAAAATCTATTTCTAATAAATTGAATATTATTTTTGTTCGTTCAACTTTTCAACTAGTATGGGTTTTGTAATTACTAGGTATTTTTAATATCACCTATATTAATTAAATTTTACTAAGACTTTTTATTAAACCTATTTTATATGCAGTATTCACTTCTGTTGACCAGTCCTATTGACTGTCACTTCACCAGCTTGTTATTATTAATACTTGTGTTACATTTAAGTTCAGTAATTTTCTATTTTTACAGTAGACCTACATAAAGTTTATTGTTTCTTTCATTTTATGCTTTACAAAACAATGATTTTATAGTGGGAACATCGTATTCTATTCTAAATCGTATCATTGACGATAAAACATGAATGTGCTTTTCCCATTGATAGATTAGGTTCAACTAAGATTCCGAAAAATATGTTGAAACAGAATTTTTAATGAGTGTTTGGTGTAATTGTATTTTAAAGGTGCGACTATCAAAAGACCGCAAGAAAGGCGATAAGACTGTGAGTGACAGCCAAGAGCGAGCGTATTGGAGAGTCCACAGGCCGCCGCCGGGGTTTACCAGCAGCCTTGAACCTGTCCCTGTTCGGAACCGGGGAGGAACATGTTCTAGGAAAAGAAGAAACTCTCAGGACATTAAAAGAGAGGTTAATAACTTGATAGAAACATGATTTTTTTTATTTACTATTGTTTTTAATATCGAATGAAATTATTTGAGCATACTGTTGTATTATTCCATTGCATTGATTTCACCATGTCACATGTGTGTGAACCAGTTGCAACGAAACTCATGTGCTTAATGTACTGCTGGTAAACAACACATATAATTATAACGTTTTTCCTCAGCACATTTAAAGGCTTGTTATTACATAAAGTCAGGAAATGAATCAGCTTGATCGCTGACTTTATTAGGCTATAAAAGGCAGGATATAACATGTTGCATGATCATTCGGACTCCAACTACTTGAAATATCCCATTAACATGTATTCATCCAATAATATATTTCTTACCACTAAATATATGGGCATTAACTATTTACGACTAACTATATTCCTTTAAGTATATACGACTAACTATGCGTCATCGACTATATGCTATTAACTATATCCCTCCAACTATATGTCATAAGCTATTTGGCATTTACTAAATAACACTAATTATATGCCTATTTCCATATAATAATAACTATACGCCAATAACTATAAATCGTTAACTATATGTAATTAACTACAATCCAACAACTGCATGCAATTAACTACATGACATTAACGTTTGCTTAATAACTATATGCCATTAACTTATGCTATTAACTATATTTCAATAACTATATGTCAATAAGTATATACCACTAACTATACGCCATTAACTATATATTAATAGCTATATGCCAATAAATATATGCCTTTAACTATATTCCCATAACTGCATCCCATTCCCTACATCCAATTACTGTATACCATCAACTATTTGCCGACTAACATTATGCTATTAATTCTGATGATTCAAATCTTTATGTAAATATAAAAATGTATTTTTGTTCTCCTGTAAGAAAAGTATGATACACACGTATACACGCATGAAAGCAGCTTTTAAAGATTTTCTAATCCGTTTATGCCATAAAATACAATTTTTCGGGGGGGAAACCGTAAAACTAATTTCGGGGACGAGGTTTGTGTTTACCCTAAAGTATTTATAAAAAATAAATTTGTGTTTAAAAGTTCCGAAAGAGCGGCGTGCTCTTAGTGTGCCCCCCCGACCCCGATCCCTTCGTCTCTCCACCCTCCCTATCTTTGCACCGCTTGGTTGACCAATTAGCTACTGCGTACTTCAAAATGATAACTTTTTATTTATGCATAAAAATATTAATAGAATAGTAGTTTCATTCAATAAAGAAATATTTAAAAAATATTCTTGCTATAAGTGCTACAAGACACGTAACAGTTGTATTTAGAAATAAACTGTTTATGGTTTAGTTATATGATATAAAAATTACTTTATAATCTATGTAGTGGGTTTCTTAGTAAAATTATTTCGTGTATGGTATCGTTTTTCTATATTTTTTTCTTTTACTAAAACTACAAATTTATTGCTATGTTTGGGAATAAATAAAAACGTTTACATTATAAAGTACACAATAAGTGACAAACTGCAAGTCCAAGCAGTGCGATGACGAATTATAAGCGGGCGGTAAATTGAAGGCTCAGCGCTCTTCCGGAGCCAAGCACTCACATGATCTCTTCTGAATTTCTATTATTGTGTTATAGGTTGAGTTTTTGAAGAGTTGCTTGAGTAGAACGAGGATCAAAGTGTCGCAGGCACTCGAGAGCTTGACGCAACATTGTGAGACGTACCTGGAGTTCGACCCTTTGTTGAGTGGCGCACAACCCTCAAACCCTTGGCATTCAGAGGACGTCTCCTTTTGGCAGTTCAACAGTCCAATGTAAGCACTCGTGTGAAGAGAAATTATTTTAAAGATTATTTAAAAGAAATTATTTTTAAATGAAATGGTAAAATTACCACTTAGGGGAAAATAAAAATTTATTTTAAAGTGAGCGTTGTATATATATATATATATTAGTATCTGTTAGCGCGCGCATATGTGTGTGTGCGCATGTGTGTGTGTGTGTGTGTGTGTGTGTGTGTGTGTGTGTGTGTGTGTGTGTGTGTGTGTGTGTGTGTGTGTGTATGTGTGTGTGTGTGTGTGTGTGTGTGTGTGTGTGTGTGTGTGTGTGTGTATGTGTGTGTCTGTGTGTGTGTGTGAGTGTGTGTGTGTGTGTGTGTGTGTGTGTGTGTGTGTGAGTGTGTGTGTGTGTGTGTGTGTGTGTGTGTGTGTGTGTGTGTGAGTGTTGTATATAAATGTAACTTATATATTTGAACGCTGTGAAAAGGAATAGTTAGTATTAAAATCATATTCCTTTCAGAAAAAAACAAAACCATAAAAAGATAAATTTATATATTTACTAAGAATATACAATTTAACTATGTTCTCACCAAAGTTGTAAACATTATGACAAATAAAACCGTTAACGATTCCCATTAAATTTATTGTTCTTATTTTGGTTTCAGTGTGGAAGTAGCCACTGAGAAGAGAGTGAAGAGGTGGGGGCTCTCCATGGAGGATCTTGTATCCGACAAAACAGGTTTCTTATACCTCCTTAGAATATGCAGATAATTTATAGAGTTACATTTAGAAAGAAAGAATAGAATCGAAGTATAGTAGTAGTCTAATAGTCAATGAAGTGATATAGAATAAAAACAATTGTTTATATTAAAGGATCTAGGTCAATCTCGATCAAGAAAAAAATATTTAATAAACAAGACTAACTGTTTAAAACTTGCATGTCGTCCATACAAATAAATTGTAAGACTATGAAATAATTTCATTAAATAATAGTCAATTTATTTAATTATAATCAAAGATATATTTTTGTGTTAACCTCTTCATCAATAAACACTATTCTGATATTCTTCTCTCATTTCAACATCTTTTTCCTGATATAGTCATCATTTTAATACCAAATCACCTTTCAAGAATCTTTTTTTAATTTTCTTGCCACTTAATAGCATTGTGTTAATCTTCTGACCTCTCAATTTAATTCTCCAAATTTTCTCACCACTTAACAGCACTCTGTTAATCATTTCACCTTCCAGCTCCTTTTTCCAAATTCCTTCACTAATTAACAGCATTGTTTTAATACTTTTACCTTTCAACACATTTCTCATAAATTTATCACCACTCAACAGCATTATTTTAACCGTTTCACAATTAAACACTTTTTTCCTATTTTTCTCACCATTCAAAAGCATTGTGTTAGTCTTCTTGCCTTTCAACACCTTCTGCCTAATCTCCTCACCATTTAACAGCATTGTGTTATTATTTTTACCTTTCAACAGCTTTTACCTAATTTTCTCACCAATTAACAGAATTGCATTAGTTGTTTTACCTATCAACTCTTTTTTCCTATTTCACTCATCATTTAACAGCTATGCGACTCTATTGTATGTTAATCGTTCAACACCTTTTTTTCTAATGTTTTCACCATTTAACACCATTGTATTTATTGTCTCACTTTTCCACACCTTTTTCCTATTTTTGACACCATTTAATTGCATTGTATTTAATAATCTCACCTTTCAACAACTTTTTCCTATTTGTCTTACCATTCAACGGCATTGTGTTATTCGTAATCACCTTTCAATACATTTTTCCTACATTTCTCACCACTAACAGCACTATGTTAACCGTTTCACATTTCAACACTTTTGTCCTATTTTTCTCACCATTTAACAGCTTTGCGTTGATCTTCTCGCCTTTCAACACCTTATTCCTATAGTCCGCACTTTTGAACAGCATTGTGTAATCGTCTTATCTTTCAACACCTTTTTTTAATGTCCTCACCATTAAACACCATTGTATTTATTGTCTCACCATGCAACACCTTTTCCCTATTTTTGACACCATTTAACTGCATTGTATTTAATGTGTTCTCGCCATTTCTTTCTAGTGACCTCACCATTTAACGGCTTTGCGTTGATCTTCTCGCCTTTCAACACCTTATTCCTATAGTCCGCACTTTTGAACAGCATTGTGTAATCGTCTTATCTTTCAACACCTTTTTTTAATGTCCTCACCATTAAACACCATTGTATTTATTGTCTCACCATGCAACACCTTTTTCCTATTTTTGACACCATTTAACTGCATTGTATTTAATGTGTTCTCGCCATTTCTTTCTAGTGTCCTCACCATTTAACGGCTTTGTGTTTATCGTATCACCTTTTGATACTTTTTTCCTATTTTTGTCATTAATTAACAGCATTGTATAATTATTCTGTTCATACTTTTTACCTAATGTATTCATCATATACGAGCATTCTTTTATTCTTCTCACCGTTCAAAACATTTACCTAATTTTTCTGTTAATTTATATTCTTGTTAAAAATAAAGTAAATCACTTTGTGGTAATAAAAAACCAAGATAAAATGTTTTTGTAAATGTACGCTAGAAAAGTCTACCATTTACAACGAGAAGTAGAGTTTATTTTTGTAAAAGTCTGAAAATTAGATATTTTGTATCAGCATTTGTGTTTCCATTTATGTATTACACTGTATAAAATATATTTTTCCAACTTGTAATCAATATTAAATAAATGTAGCCTGTATGTTGTGAAAGATTATACTCAATGCCCATCGTTATTCTGAGATGAATTTATACACAGGATTAATACACTGTAAGACCAAACCTTTGCTACGAAGGTTTCATGAAGCCAGCGTTTGCTCCACACGGATAACTTCTCTGACAAATACTACCAAGTTTCTGTGCGATAATATTTGGTCCTTGTGATAAGACACAACTCTGCCTACTTTATTTCTATTACTATTACTATATTGATATTCCTTTATTATATGCCTGTGTTTATGTTGGTCTTGCGGTGAGCGGTGAGAGGTTTCTTAAAAGTTAAGTTTAACGATTTCTGATCAAGGAGAATAATTTTATTCCTATCCATAATAACACGATAGAGAATTTTTAGAAGTGGATTTTGCTAAAATAAATGTATATCACCGTTATACTAGGCTGGTAGTTGAAGTTTCGTTCCACCATAGCTTACATTTCTTGATGGTCATTTTATGGTGAAGATCTGAATGCCTTATAACACAGTGCATTCAAAATCTCCCTCTGCTGGAAATTTAAAAACTTTTAGAACAAGAAAATAATTAGAATTTCACCAATGTATTTCTCATGTATTCTACTTCAATGCTTATATAGATCTTTAACAGTAGAAATATGAGAAAATAGTTTATTATTACATTGCCTTGACACTTTAAAATAATTTTTTTTTATTTCTTTGTGCGTAAACAGTTTGAGCAAAACAAAACTTAAACACTTTTTATTTCTAGTATATTATTCAATTCACGTTTGTCTGTAAGCATTTTATGATATTAACATATTAACACTTTGAGCGTGATGTTTAGGCTTACAAGAGTTTACAAACTACTTGAGGAAAGAGTACAGCCACGAGAACATAAGATTCTGGACGGCAGTGAACGACCTGCGCAGAAGCTCTCAATCACAGATTCACAGCAAAGTTCACGAAATCTACGAGTAAGTTTAACCTCACTGCTAGCCACAGATGCTTATCATAGATCTATAATTTAATCTGTGTGCAGATTCAAACATACTTGTAGTAAAGATTAAAGAAACATTCAACAAATGGAACAGGGAGTACAATTAACAATGAACCAAGTAATTAATATAGGCCTATATAGTATATTATAAAACAAATATGTATTATTTAATGATAGATAGGTTAATTTACATTTAGCTCCTAGCATAATTTAATTTAGCATAACCTCACAAGGATGTATAACTTTAAATACTTATGTACATTCTGATAAACAAGTTAACATCATCCAACATTATAACTACAATGAAGTTGCAAAGCAAAGTAAAGGCAATACAGTCTATGACTGCCTATAGAAGCCTCAAACCACGTTCACCAAACATCTACCGCAAAAATCAATGGTTATCTCGACGACCATTAATAAACTAATGGCCAGGCCAAACATTAATACAAAAAATTTGACCATAATAATTAAAATACACACACACACACACACACACACACATATATATATATATATTTATATATATATATATATATATATATATATAAATTATAATAAAATGTAATAATGTCTATTTGCAAATAAACTTTAATATCTTTATTACAATAAATATATATGTTATATGTAAGCTTACATAATTTTGTTAACTATTTGTATTTCAGAACTATTTTGTATTGTTGTATCACGTTATTGTTAGCTTTACTAATTAGTATTATTATTATAGTTCATTATATTACTTAGGCCACTGAGCATAATGAATTTCTTTTCCGAATTATTACATATAAAAACCGTTTTGTCATCCGGCCTTGTACATTACGTATTCGGTGTTTTAGCAAGTAAAAGTAAAGTGCTATAAGAAGTTTAACTGAGAGACTTCAATGCTTTATGGTTACCCCTCGCAAGTTCACTGATATTAGATTTTATCTATATTCTAATTAAATTTAGTGAAACCCATTGCATGACTCATACAGGGCCCGATTACTCAACTAATAAGCTCTTATAAGAAATTACGTCTCAACAAACCTGTTTAAATTTCTGTATATTTCTTTAGTATTTTAAATAAAACTTTTAACTGATAAAATCTGTTGCTGGTAGGCCTGAAGCAGTGTCGAAGTCCATGCTGTAAAGTTTCCGTGGCTAATCAATTTATTACTGGTAGGCCTGAAGCAGTGTCGTTGTCAATGGTGTAAAGTGGCCGTGGTTGACCAATCTATTGCTGGTAGGCCTGAAGCAGTGTCGATGTAGATGCTGTAAAGTTTCCGTGGTTGATCAATCTATTGCTGGTAGGCCTGAAGCAGTGTCGATGTAGATGCTGTAAAGTGGCCGTGGTTGACCAATCTATTGCTGGTAGGGTTGAAGCAGTGTCGTTGTCAATGGTGTAGAGTGGCCGTGGTTGCCCAAATCTATTGCTGGTAGGCCTGAATCAGTGTCGTTGTCGATGGTGTAGAGTGCTATAAGAAGTTTAACTGAGAGACTTCAACGCTTTATGGTTACCCCTCGCAAGTTCACTGATATTAGATTTTATCTATATTCTAATTAAATTTAGTGAAACCCATTGCATGACTCATACAGGGCCCGATTACTCAACTAATAAGCTCTTATAAGAAATTACGTCTCAACAAACCTGTTTAAATTTCTGTATATTTCTTTAGTATTTTAAATAAAACTTTTAAGTGATAAAATCTGTTGCTGGTAGGCCTCAAGCAGTGTCGTTGTCAATGGTGTAAAGTGGCCGTGGTTGACCAATCTATTGCTGTTAGGCCTGAAGCAGTGTCGTTGTCGATGATGTAAAGTGGCCGTGGTTGACCAATCTATTGCTGGTAGGCCTGAAGCAGTGTCGTTATCGATGCTGTGAAGTGGCCGTGGTTGACCAATCTATTGCTGGTAGGATTGAAGCAGTGTCGTTGTCGATGCTGTAAAGTGGCCGTGGTTGACCAATCTATTGCTGGTAGGGTTGAAGCAGTGTCGTTGTCAATGGTGTAGAGTGGCCGTGGTTGCCCAAATCTATTGCTGGTAGGTCTGAAGCAGTACCGTTGTCGATGCTGTAAAGTGGCCGTGGTTGACCAATCTATTGCTGGTAGGCCTGAAGCAGTGTCGATGTAGATGCTGTAAAGTTTCCGTGGTTGATCAATCTATTGCTGGTAGGCCTGAAACAGTGTCGATGTAGATGCTGTAAAGTGGCCGTGGTTGACCAATCTATTGCTTGTAGGCCTGAAGCAGTGTCGTTGTCGATGCTGTAAAGTGGCCGTGGTTGACCAATCTATTGCTGGTAGGCCTGAAGCAGTGTCGATGTCGATGCTATAAAGTAGCTGATGTTGACCAATCTATTGCTGGTAGGCCTGAAGCAGTGTCGTTGTCGATGCTGTAAAGTGTCCGTGGTTGACCAATCTATTGCTGGTAGGCCTGAAGCAGTGTCGTTGTCGATGCTATAAAGTAGCCGAGGTTGACCAATCTATTGCTGGTAGGCCTGAAGCAGTGTCGTTGTCGATGCTGTAAAGTGTCCGTGGTTGACCAATCTATTCCTGGTAGGCCTGAAGCAGTGTCGTTGTCGATGCTATAAAGTAGCCGAGGTTGACCAATCTATTGCTGGTAGGCCTGAATCAGTGTCGTTGTCGATGCTGTAAATTGGCCGTGGTTGACCAATCTATCGCTGGTAGGCCTGAAGCAGTGTCGTTGTCGAAGCTATAAGGTGGCTGAGTTTGACCAATCTATCGCTGGTAGGCCTGAATCAGTGTCGTTGTCGATGCTGTTAAGTGGCCGTGGTTGACCAATCTATCGCTGGTAGGCCTGAATCAGTGTCGTTGTCGATGGTGTAGAGTGCTATAAGAAGTTTAACTGAGAGACTTCAACGCTTTATGGTTACCCCTCGCAAGTTCACTGATATTAGATTTTATCTATATTCTAATTAAATTTAGTGAAACCCATTGCATGACTCATACAGGGCCCGATTACTCAACTAATAAGCTCTTATAAGAAATTACGTCTCAACAAACCTGTTTAAATTTCTGTATATTTCTTTAGTATTTTAAATAAAACTTTTAAGTGATAAAATCTGTTGCTGGTAGGCCTCAAGCAGTGTCGTTGTCAATGGTGTAAAGTGGCCGTGGTTGACCAATCTATTGCTGTTAGGCCTGAAGCAGTGTCGTTGTCGATGATGTAAAGTGGCCGTGGTTGACCAATCTATTGCTGGTAGGCCTGAAGCAGTGTCGTTATCGATGCTGTGAAGTGGCCGTGGTTGACCAATCTATTGCTGGTAGGATTGAAGCAGTGTCGTTGTCGATGCTGTAAAGTGGCCGTGGTTGACCAATCTATTGCTGGTAGGGTTGAAGCAGTGTCGTTGTCGATGCTGTAAAGTGGCCGTGGTTGACCAATCTATCGCTGGTAGGCCTGAAGCAGTGTCGTTATCGAAGCTGTAAGGTGGCTGAGATTGACCATACCAGCGACTACATACCAATCAGCTGTAAACTCCGAAAATAAGATACGATACTTAGGGCTTTCAGGTTTTTATTTATAGTTCACTTTTACTCGAACAAAGTTTTCACATGTGACTAACACTTGAAATCTGTTTTAAAACTTGTGTTTCCTTTGCTTGCAGAGAGTTTCTGGCTCCTGGAGCGCCTTGTGAGATCAACATAGATGGCAAGACTATGGAGAAAACACAAACCGAGCTCAAAACGCCGTCGCGTTTCACGTTCGATTCTGCCGCGGAACACGTATACACTCTTCTGCTCAAGAAGGACTGCTACCCCCGTTTTATACGTTCCGACCACTACAAAAACCTGTTGGCAAATGGAATCCAGCCGTCTACCAAAAAGAGGTGACTTGTCCCCACAGATTCTCCTAGATGTACCAAAGATATGTGGAGTAGTGCCTGCACGCTGTAAATACGTTTTACACTCATTTTGTGTCGTATTTCTGTGAAATACATAGCAATACAAAGTAGTACTAACACTTTGTAACAATACGTAAATTATAATCACAAGAAATTTACAGTTAATTTTATTCTTTAGTTATAAAAACAAACTATTTATCTCTTCCCTACTTATTTGGAAGAAACTGAGATGAAATAATAATATTCAAAGACATTAAACCAAAAATATTTTTACTCTAATCGAAAATAAAAATATTTGATTGAGGTTTTTCCATTATTAATTATTATAATTTAATCACAGTTTATTCCAAATAAATATTGATAAGAATGTCTTCTCCATCTCAAAATTATGACAAATTCTAAAAGTTGATGTTAAAATAATAAATATATTTGTGATGAGATGCCTATGCCTATTATTTAGGTCTTTAGAAGTCTTTTATCTTCAACAATGATTCTAATCTGGAAACTAGGTAAACTATCTTGTTTAAGAGGTTTTCCCCTTTCCCTTTCGTTATCTACCATTAAAGTTCTTGATAAATGGAAACATATTGGACAGCAGATTTGAATTGGGAAAGATTTCCTTTAGTAGAAAAGAAAAGAAGTAGTTTTTTTTTTATTATGTAGGCTATACTAACCAAACTCATCATTTATTAACATTAATAAAATATTCTGAATCACATACTATTTCCAGATCTAAATGTACAATTGTGGTTACATTTCCTAATTGCATTTTTCAGATTTTTCGGTTTTGGTGGGCCAGGGAAAAAGAAAAGTTCTACAAGTGCAGCGCCGAACCTGAGTGGGCTTCAGGCAGCTGCTGCGGGTGCTTGCAGCCAGAGCAGCGGCGCCGCCAGCAGCGCTGCGGCCGTGAACAGAAGAAGAGGCAGCGACCGTAGCTTAACCGGTTCTGCTCACGAGCTGGCCGTCAGCGGAATCTGCAGAGATAGAGTCGGCCACTCCCACAGCCAGAGCAACCTCAGCGACATCCCTTACAGGTGTTGTAATGTGTTACAGTGTTGCATGCAAACGCTTAAGATTACAAAATTAAGCCTCTTAGATGACGACAAAATGTTGAAAATGAATACGCTAAGCGCATTTTGTGGCCCATTATATAAAGCATGTACACGCCTGTAGTCTATTCCAGGCAATGCTTTCCTAGGCATTTGAATTAAATATCAAAGTATACAAGTATTTTTAAAATTATTTTTGTGAAACACATAAGCGTATTGTTTTGCTTAAACATAAAATATAAGGCCGCTATTTCAAATAAAACCATAAAATAAAATTTATATTGGTGACTCCAGTACAATCCAAAGACACTTTGTTTAAGTCTTACATGCAAACAATGTCTTACATTTTTTTTTTTTTTTTTTTTTTTTTTTTGGTAACATACAACTTTACTCTTCAGAATTTTTATAAAAACATTTTTGTATAAGACTTACTTCACTAAGACCTAAAAGCCGTTAAAACAGGTTTTATAGTTACATAAATAAATCTGTTATAAATTACAATTCAGTGGTCAGAAAACATAACAATATACAAAATGTTTTCATTAAGGACAAAATAGTCTCTAAGTAGAGCACGGATCGCTTTATACCAGTCCAGCTTGGAACGAAATTCGATATTAAAGCTATTTTATCCCGATTCTGGCCCGTGGCAGTAATATTCTCTGCGAAGATGACGTCTCGGGTATAAACAGGATCAAAGATTAATGATTTCTGTATTTAATCTTGTCTGCAATCTACTTGATTATAACAATAGCATAATGCTTATCATTAACAATAAGCAAATTTGTAAATTCGTAAACCAATAGCAAATTAGTCTTCCCCATAATCTATTCAATCACGCCTTATTCAATATAACATGAGCACTATAAAACAAATTATTCGAATAAGAATTAAAAATTATTAAATAGTAAACCATGTCTTTCTCTGACCTAACGAATTACAACTGACATGAATGCTTAGTATTATCAGAGCTGAAGGGGTAGCGGAATGTTTAGATTATAACTAATTATTAACATAACCTACACAATCTAACATCTGATAAGACATACAAAACCTTTCCTTGGTGTTATTATTTTAAGATGTCTTCATGAAAGCTTACATTAAAACATTCTGTTAACTAAACTGATCATTAGTTCACTATGAAGAAAACATATTTAGGATCGAGAATATTAGTAATAATAATAATACATTTTGTGGACAAAAGGTAGAGAACAGAATAAACAATTGGTGATTTGAATAAAATTGTTTACGCAGAAACATAATAGTCTATTTTGTAATTTTGTTTTAAAAGGATATTGTTGCACAGATCAAGAGGGGGAGTTATCAAATGATAAAAATTAACAATTCTATCGGGTAAAAGTAAGTTTTTGTGAAGACAAGGCAAGATTTAGACATTTTATAAGAGAAAAAACATAGATATTATGAAGATTAAAAGTTATTGTACACACCAAATACAAAAACGTCGAGACCAATCATAGAGACAATCATGACAGTTGAGGATAGTAATGGTAAAATAGACTGACGATAGATAAATTGGAAGTCTAAAACGAACTTTAAGAAATGGAGATAGGAACTTTAATTTCTTTATATATATATATATATATATATATATATATATATATATATATATATATATATATATATATATATATAAAGAACAAAAGTCAAAATACAAATACAAGAATTATAATTGAATTTACAATTCAATTAATACACAAGAAAACATACTGCGATATATATATATATACAGGTTTAGTATATATCAGTACTAATAAATTAATTATATAAGAATAGTAACCAGGGGTGTAGCCAGAGGAGACACAGTGGGCACGTACCCCCTTCCAAACTAATTCATTTTAGAAGGAAATTATTACCCAATATAACATCGCCTGGTTTTTAGCGAATCAGCTTCTCGGCGACCCAACAATTGTGTAATTTGAAGTATCAAAATATCATAAAATATGATTTCTAGACATAAAAATGTCCAACATTTTCCCGGGATGGCTCTACCCCCCCCCCCCCTGGCTACGCCACTGAAGGTAACATACCCTCTTACACATCCTCTGTTCCAGGGATCAAGATTTTTTTACATAACGTCTAATTAAACCAATGAGAAAGCTTTCAACATATTCTCATGCTTTTTAGCTATTTTATTGTATTGCTTTTTATGTATTTAATAGGTTTGGATTTAGTAAGCTTTCAGTTTATATATGTTTTATTTTTCATACCTATACACATTTCTGGAAATTGTTACGCAAATCATTTATTATATTGTTATTAATAAAACATTCTTGTATAAATATCTTCATAAACAATATAAGGTACAAAATATTTTTTTAATAAGCATTAAATCCACCGAAACATATATTTTTTGTCACTAATTCCCGCCTAAATATATTGTGCTATAATGTGATGGAAACAGTAATTAAAATACTTAAAAGTAAAAACTGCTTCAAACTGCCGCTAACTGTATTGATAACAACAAGGGCGTCTTTAATTAACTTTTCCAAATTTCTTCTCATGTTGTAAGAGTATTCTACCTTATTATTCTTCATCATCCAATAACAATATCATTGCTTTAGTATAGCGTTACTATTTTACCATATTTTAGGTCTAAGATGAAACAGCTTTTAACAACTATTTTACAGTGTCAAAACTGATTTTATTTTGTATTAGTCTTGTAATATAATATTGAAAAAACATTTTCACTGTGCATTGAGGTTTTAAAATTTACTCACATCCGAATTAAAAATAAATATTTAATAGAATTATTTATTATATTTTTTTAATATTTAAAGCTTTTCATTCGCAAACAGTACAACAGGATCAGGAAGGAATGATTCATTCATTATAGAGATTGCATTATTAATTTCTGATGATGTTTTGTTGCCAACAAAACGCTTTGAATAGTAAAACATTTGAAAAATAATTCTTGCACTTCAATATACTCAGTTGTTTTGATTGTTATACAAGAAAACACACACACACACACACACACACACACACACACACACACACACACACACACACACACACACACACACACACACACACACACACACATACACACACACACACACACATATATATATATATATATATATATATATATATATATATATAGTATTTGATGTTTTATACTATAAATAAATTTGTTGAGTGGGATTTCAGAACAATGCCTATTGACACGTGAAAGTATCACGTGTAAAGCGATTTTTATCGTATTCAAATGGAAAAATAATTTTTTCAGAAGAAGTGTTTGATATTGTAGAATTGTTTGGTAAAGGATTAAATTACATTGAACAAGTGAAAACATTTATACCATTTATTTACTTTTCTGACTAACAATAATTAAATATTTAATCATGTGTCTTGATAACAGTGTTTTTTATAAATAATAAATTAAAAATAAATACATTTAAAACATTCAAGAGCATATTTATGTTTTTTTAACAAAGTAAATTTATAATGTAGTAAAAATCAACTTAATAAAAACTTTTTAACATGATGTAATTTTAAAGCTTTGAGAGGCAGTGTTGATTAGGTTCGGTGTTTCAGGGGCGACCTACCTTGTCAGTCGAAGGCGTCCTCAACGGGTTGGTCCAGTTTGTAAGTCGTCTGTTGAGTCTTCAGTATCTATACTTTTTTTGTTTAAATTTCTCAGTGTTTCTTCAAATCTTGGTGTTTTAAATTTCTTTATTTATGGGTACAAATTTCATGTTGTAGTAGTTTTTTAATCTGTGTTTTTCTTCTATATGTCGTGCTGTATTTACATATTAAAAACTAGTATACCTCTTCGTAAATGTGTGTGTGTATTTCTCTTAGAGACGAAATATACGACATGTTTTGTGAGAATGCAAATAATTAACACTACCTGTTTTTTGAACTTTTGATTCTTTAAATAATAGTTTTATGACAAATTATTCTGCAGAATTGTCAAACTTGTGTTATAAAAACTTTTTCATTACCAAATTTTTAAATTGGATTACTGAAAAATTCAGTACAGTAACTAGTGTAGTGCAACATATTTACTGAATACAAATAATTTAACAACACATGTTTATACATTTTAATAAATCCACTTACATATATGTGTTCCTAAATTTCATAAAATATCAATAAATAATACCTTAAAATAGAGTTACAAGCTTAGTTATATTTATTTGCAAGCATGATAGTTATTTTGTATTTTCTGCACATATTGTGTTATATTTACATGAATAGAATGTTATTATTAACTTTTAACCTATTTTTAAAGTTTTCCTTTGCAGTCCATCTTTATTATTTCATTTTTTAAAAGAAACAAGTAGATTTTTTATGAATAAGTTCCAAAATATTTCAAATGTGTATACTGCACAATTTTCTTACGTAGATTTGCATTATTACTTGACGTTTTTTATACTTCTTTTTAATTTCATAGTAATTTTTATTGTTGTCAAACTATGTTGTGTAAACTTATAACTATGGTTGCCATTAATGACTTTTTGTAATTAAACAAATGTATATGAAATTTCTCTTCTAAATGACTTTGTATTTGTAAGTTACTTAGTATCATACAATGTTTCAAATATTTACTTATTTTTTAAGTAGCATCTTTTATAATTTGTAGTACTTAGTATTTATTATTATTTTTAATTACTCTTATAAAATTGAACTTCAATGACTATCTTTTTTTTAGTTAGAGATTATTATTATTATTATACTTTTAAAAGCATTTGGGCTATAACTTCGGCTGCGTATGTTTTATAACAATGATTTTTCTACTTCACTAGGGACCCTCCAGGAGGTGGCTCATCAGATGAGGCTGCTGAAAAGAAAGGCGATGATGTGTGTCCGTGGGACTCTGCAAGTACACCTGTTAACACGGAAAAGAAAAAATTCCAGCCCGGTTCCTCTTTAGTGTCGGATGACAATACATGTCCTTGGGATTCATTGGCGCATCCGTGTTCAAGAAAGAACTCGACCCAGCTGGATTCCGGAAGCAGCTCTTCTGACGTCAGCTTGGCAGTGGTCACTGAAGTCTCCGAACGACTGAGAAAGACTTGCACATTACAAGACAAGTTTGGGCGAAGAGCTTCCGCTTGTGTGGCTTTGTCAAGGTTACCGGATGGAGTGAGGCCGTCCGTATCTTCGATAGAAGACTTTTCAGTTTCCACCCCTCACCGATCGTTTGATTCGACGACCACCACTTACGAAGGTGTTATTCTGCCCGTTGAAGTTCCTGAAAAAATAAGAAAAAAATCTGTAAGCGGATCTTCAAGCAGGAAACAGTCAACAACAATAGCGCCCGTGATTAGTGTCAGTTCTGTGGCTGAGAATACGGAGAGTTGTATGGAAGAAGCGGAAGATAGCTGTCCTGCGCAACCTCTTGGGGAAAACTGGGAGCAAGAGAACCCGAAGGAAGAGAAGGAAGAAGGCGGTTCAGGTAAAGGGAACGAGATTTGCCCATGGGAAGATGAGTAAGTCTAGTCGTTAATATTACTATCAATAATGTTATTGTCTTTAATATTAATATATTTATATTATATTTTTTTATTAATATGATTATTATTATTATTATTGTTACTAATATTTTTGTAATAATTATTTATTATTATTATTACTAATATTTTTGTAATTATTATTTTTTATTATTATTACTATTATTATTCATACAATTATTATTTTATTAATATTGTTGCACTGTAGATACAGTGATAAATTTCAGCATTAATTTTTTGAGATATTGTTGCCTAAAGGTAGTCGTTTTTAACTCAAAAATGCAAGGGGGGAGCGATGTTTTGAATTTTTAATAAAATATGTAAGCTTTACACAAAACGTGGTCATAAACAAAAATAAATTTAATTACACAAGAAACAGATGGATATTTTATAGGTTGTATAGGACCCGAGTTATGACTCCTTAAAGATAATGTCGATTTTGCTGAAAGAGAAACTTTCAATGTGATTTAGCGAAAATTAAAGGTTTTTCGAAAAAACCTCTTATTTTATGTTTTAAAGTACTTAAATAGACCTTTAATTTGAGAACTTACAAAAGTCATTACCATCAAAATAACGGAGTTACAATCAAAACAAAATGGTTGTCATGATTTTTGAGAAAACAAATTCGGTATTAATATTAATTACTTGATGGCAAACCAGTAATTAATTAAAATTAAGCGTAATCTGTTGTCAGTAATGTTTTTATATAACAACAGTAGGTTCAAGGAGTGTGGATGGGTTTAGATGTTTCAATTCGAAAAAGTGTATGATTACCGTCTACAAAAATACATTTTTAAAAAGATCAACTTTTTTTCGAAATGTTTCAAAAATTACAAGTGTTATAAAAAAGATAAAGTAGAAACGGTAAGGTTATTTCACTGAAAACTTACTGTTTTATTTTTGTGTGACCACAATTGACTGATTTATGATCGTTAGAAGTTCAAAACTAAACACGAAGACTACCTGACTAAGCCATTTAAACTTACGAATCTGAAAAATAAAGGGTTGAAAAAAATATCGTAAAACACGGGACGTATAGTGCTTTAAGTTTTCTAAATAATATTTTTTCCAGCGAATTGAGAACTTCGAAATTAAAAACGTTATATTAAAAAGTGCATTTTTCGATTAACGTTTTGGAGCAGGTAAGTTACTATATTCCTTGTCTATTTTGAAGCATTTGTGAACTTCTTTTGATAACTATATTAATAATATACATATACTCATTCATATCAGTTTACGCGTAAATGTATGAGTACACATGAGTGTATAACACAATAGTTGGAGAACGTATCTGAGAAGTGAAATGAAGAACCAGAGGTAAAGCCAAACAAGGTTCTGCTGAAATTGTCTTCTTCATTACCCACAGGCGATTCCTTAAGTGATCACTTCACAAGGGTTTATATATAAACTCAGATTTGGCTCGGTGATAGAAATATCAATCCAACCCATTTGGGATGGATGAGGAATGAAGAACAATTAACAAAACACTGCAATCATATCGCAACCAAACACAGCCTGCACTAGATGAACATCTTTGAAATATATTCTTGCGATTGTCAAAAAGGATGCGGTGAAAATTGTAGCTACAAAAAAGTTGGAATCTTTTTCCTTCACTTTTGTGGTTCATATTCTGGGGGTAATTGAAGTAATTACCCTCAAAACCAGACTTGAGACGAAAGTGTTGAAAGTTAGCTATATTACTACGTAGCCTATATAGGCTACCGTATAGGTGTAACCGTATAGGCTACATTTAAAAATAAGTTGATTTTTAAAACATTTATATCGATACATGCTTTTATAATTCGTATAAACATTTCTTTATTTTTATTAATTTAACTATTAAATACTAAGACAATTCAACAAAATTTAAAAAATAATGATATCATTATGTAACGTATAATTCATACGCTATTTTTCCATACATATACTTTTTACGCTATTTTTCCACACATATTCTTTTTACTCTATTTTTCCATAAGGGAAAGGATTTTTTATAAGGGGTATTTCTACAAGAATTTTTGGGAATGTTATAAACATTTACAATATAATCAAACATTTGAAAACTTTTAAAAAGCAATAATTTATCGTATGTACCTATATCGGCAATACACCTCAATCAGTCAATAATAGATTTTTTTTTTTTTATTGTATTATAAAGAATGCAACTTATTTCAACTTTATTGGTTTTTAAGGATGCAACTTTTTAATGAGTAATAATACATTATTAACTGAATAACAAGTAAGATTTAAATATTTATTAAAGTTAATCCCTACGTAAATCAACAAAGAAAAATAATTTTTTAATCAATTAATTTATTTTCTTTTTATTTTATAAATATTTTTATACATATATCAGAATTACAATATTAAGTGGCAAAATGTAAAGAAAATTTCTTTGCAGTTTTCGTTTTTCCTGTCTATGTATGGTGTTGGACTATTATTTTCGTTTGTTACTATTTATACGCTTTCTTTTTTCGTCACTTGTATTGTCGTGTAGTTTCTTTCCCCTTTCTTTCCGTTGTCTGTTTGTGAAGCAAAGTTCGGCACTGTTAATCCAGTTTGTTTGTTTTTTTTTTATTGTTTTCACGCATTTTTATTCATAGAGGGTAATTGTGTGTGATAGCCATAGCCATTTTAATTTTTGAATATATATTTGTAAAACTGTATGAACATCAATTGTCATCCAGTAAAGGTTACAAAAAATGTATTTTAAATTGGATGGATGAATAAAAATTACGGTGGATGTATTTTATTACGGAGTGAAAATTTGTACAAGGTATTAGGCCTATCAGGAGAGTGCGAGCTAATAGAACGAACTTAATAACAAGAAATACTGACTAATAAAAGGTACACAATATATTGTGAATGCACCAAACGATTATTTCTCCTTTTTTGGGCATTAAGGAGCAGTTTTTAAAAATTTTAAGGAAAAGTAATTGAATATCATAAACTATAACAAGAAACTTTATCCAAATAATTTGAGCATGAATTGAATTTTTTAAATAATTACATACAGACACTTTATTTAGAGGTTAGATATTACAATACGTATTCTTCAGAACTAACGCTGTTATTTTTCTATGTTGACAGGGATAACTGCAAGGTAGACGCACCCTTTGTAAAAACATACGCAACCCTCGGATACCTGTAACAACTCCTGTGTGCGCATGCTCTCCATTGCAAGGCAGTTTGTTACAGACATTATAAGTTTAATGGGAGATTTAAATGAGTCCACTTACAGCCGTTGTTAACTGGATGTAATTATATAAAATAAGAAAATTTATTTCTTAAAGGTTGGCAATTACAATAAACGTTTTACACATCTTATATGGAGGTCACGTTTTATATCTTTCTCAAGGTGAGAATTTGACAGAAAGCAAAAAGGAAATGTGTTACAAGAAAATATTTTTTTTTTAAAACCACTAGATTTTTTTAAATTATGTGGACAATTAATTATGAGATTCCTCAAACATTATTATATGTACAAAATACACAGAAAGATGGGTTTCTTACTTGGAACTTTCTTTAAACACAAATATTTTCTGTTCAGATAAAATAATAGCTTTTATCAATAATTTCTTCAAAATATTTTATGTGTTCAGTTGAAATATACTTTGTTAAACAATTAATTTACATTCTATTCAGAAAGAGATTTCATTTAGGATAGAAATGGTGACCCTTACAAATTATAATTTTACTTTTTATTGTTGTGAAAATTGGTAAATAAAAAATAATAATAATTTCCTGTCCTTGATACATATTAAAAATTAAAGTAAATTTTATTACTCCAAATGCCTAAAGTAGGCAAATTTACTTTAATAATTATGTATTTTATGTTAGGAAATTGTGTAACCTAAATTTTTTTAAAGTGCTACTAGCTTGTAGGGAATAGTTTGTTATGTTGGTTCAGTTGTATAATTTGTGGCTTGTAAAAAAGGACAGGTCAAGCGGAGACAACCGCCTCGTGTGCCGGCACTCTCCATCCTGAGCCCTAGGACAGGTCCCGGCACCGCGGCCATGTTTTCCCCGCAACTGCCGTTACGCAGAACCGGGTATAAAAAGAAAATATCACTAATATTACAGTAACGTGTATTTTTGTGAAACTATTAAAGGGAAATGTGCTATTTTTTCAAATTTTAAATAATCAAAGAGTAGCTGCATTTTAGTGGATTTTTTATTATATATTGATGTTTGCTTGTTTAAATAAACTTAATGTAATATAATAATAATAATAATATTAATCAAGTATTCATATGCACACAGTATTCCGCACTTACCTAAGTGTCATCTTTACGTGTCCAGAGTTGTAGTTTGAATGTTGTATGTGTCCATTGTATTGTTGTAATCTATTTACATATATTAAATGTATTTAACTCTAGTCTATCGTAGTAGAGTATTGTAATGCAGTTACTGTTTGTCAAAGCGTAACTGTGCCTATTTTAAAAGCCACAAATTTTCTTATTATAACATTTATTTCTAATTAATTTACTGCTGGGATAATATATTTCAAAATACTTCGGTTAAGAAGAAATATTTTAAGGTGTTAAGACTATTATGTGCGGCAAAAAATAGATATTAATAAGGAGTCTACCATTTCTAATTTTACAATTAGTATTTGAATATTTGTTGTAATAATTACTTAAGTAGTGTTTTTCTATTCTACATCTTTTTTTTTATCGAAACCCGATTTAAGATATTTTTGCTGTAATGTGTGTTTTCTGAATAGGTTAGATTTTCTTCAAAAATTTGATAGAAAAGATTATTAACTGGAGTGACGTTAATGTCTTTGTTTCGCGGCTTATTTAAAGTTAAAAGTAATTTTAATGCTGGATATGTTTCTATTACATACTGAATGTAACGATGCTGTAAATTGCGCTCAACATAGAGGAAGCGTGCCTAAAGAATAGCTATGAAATGGAGAGTATTTTGATAATTAAAAGGAACCAGTGAACCAGTAAATAGTGGGCCGAGAAACTGAACTGTTGTAAAAAGACTGTTATGTGTTTAAAATGCTGCCATTTTGACCCGCTTTTAATACTTATTTTTAAAGTGCGATTGGTTTTTGCAGTCTGCATCTAAAATATTGTCCCCAAATTTCGGGAGCAAATCGAACATTTCAAACTATACCGTTATTGTACAATTTTGAAACAAAAAAGTATGTATTTAGTAATTCAATTGTTTTTTTTCATACATGTGTAATTTTGTGATATCAAGAAATATTGTCATTGCATTGGTTAAATAAATCACTTTATATGCTTTTGTCGTCTAGACGAAAGGATTTCTATTTATATATAGTATTGTGACTTTAATGTTTGGAAAGGAAATGTGACTATATTGTTTAGCAAAAATATTTGACAAACAGGTACTTGGAAAATATGTATCTTATATTAAGTTGAATTTTAGCAGTAGAGTATAAATATATACTTTATTCTATCCAACTTTGTGTAAAAATAATTTTTGTATTGATTAGATATTTAGAACGATAGCTAACTTACACATACAGCTTATACGTAAAGTACTTGAGTGTACTTTGATGACATTAATTCAGACGTGAATGTGAAAATAATTTAAGAAGCATGTAAATTCAATAAGTTTAAATAAATGATATTTAAATTTTAAATATTAATTACTTTTAAACTTAATTGTTAACAGTTCTCTGTTTCACATGCATATGATTATTCAGATATATAAAACCTGTTTGAAATCATTTTCGATATGTTTTGGATATCTTCATTTTCAGTGTAGAAAATAATTATGTAGCCAGTAACTGTATTAAGAAATGAATGTTTAAATATAGTGAAACTGAATGGATAATAATTCTAGGAAAGGTAAGGTAATATTATAAAGACGGAGTAATCAGTTCTTAAAAAATTAGTGTCTCTCATCTGTTTGTGTTTTAATTAAAGGCTGTTGATTAATGATCGTGCATTTGCACAGTATTCGCTCATGTGCCTGTGGACTTTACTAACATCCACACCTATGAGCTCAGACTGCCACCACGAATATAACTTTGGCAAGTAAGCGTAAACCCGTTACCAGAACTTTTTTTAAATTTCCGTTATTGTGTTGAATAGCTGTCATTTCAAGTAAGTTGGATCAAGTCAATTCAAGTACGCTAGTTCATAAGAACCAGTTCATGTGAGTCGGTATAAGTCAGTTTAAGTAAGCCGGTTCATGTGACACAGTTCATGTGATCCAGTTTACAAACGTCGGTTCTGCCTGTTATAGCTATAACTGTTTGATTCGGTAATAAAAAAAAACTATTACAATTTTAGATAGAAAATATTTTTTTAAAATATTGTCTATAGTTGTTAGGAACTATTTTCAAATAGACAAGCCCTTACTGTGCATATTTCCGTAGTCATTTAAAAATAAGCCCCACAGTATTTTTCGTAGTGAATTCTTTCAACTATACCCAAGATAAGTATTTTTCAAAATGAGCCCTTTGCTTTTGATGTTTCAATACCATACAGATGGTCCTACTATTATTCTTTCTATTACGACATTAATAAGGAAATTTGATATTTTTTTTCAAACTTCAATGGGCGTAATATAAAACAAGTGAATACAAACAAATATTTAATTGATGACAGTTACTTGCTAATATAGCTACTTTATGCTAAAATGACTTTAACGATGGGATTTGCTGTACGCGTGAATAAGTTTCGTAAATCGTTGACCCAATGAACTGAAATGCATTTCGACGTTTCTTTGAAGATCCGTTAATTGGAAAGTGCAGTCATGTTGACCATTATTTCATTCAAGAAGCAAGTCTATGCTGAGATGATCCACAAACACTCATGCAAATTCGTACAGTCTGTATATGCACCTAAACAGCTTCTCATTTTCCATTACCTGCAGACAGCTTCGACCTAGCTCTGAGTGACTTTAATTATTAGCCGATTTCAAAAATTCCAGGGCTTCAAAACCAAGCTGGGTTTCTAAAAAAACGTCATAACTAATTGAAATTATTAAATTATGAGCAAGCTTTTATGAATAGAGTATTCCATATCTAGCTTCACAAATGTGAAGGAGATTCGATTGTGAAGGCTATAAATTTCGAAAAGTAACCATGAGTGTGAATAAATTGTAGTAATAAACTGTTTATTTGAATTCACTTGTTTTATTCATAGTCTACTGTAAATTATAAAAACGATCGTGCAATTTGTTTTTAAGTACAAATTAATTTTCTATGCACAATTTGAAGTGTCCTAAAAAAGAATAAATAGTTTTTAAAACTTTTTCACAAACACATCCCTTTTGGGATAAATTCAATCAGTACATTATTATGCATAACTGTAGCTTCACATTGAGAATCTTTTCAAAGCTAATAAGTTGAGCATTACTTATAATAGTTTACGAATAGAAAATTTTCCTATATTAAACATACAAGTCTTTTGTAAACGTTTGTTTTACTTTGAAAGTATTTTATGTTTCAACTCTTATTAAATAACACCCATTCTTCGCCATTTTTGCTTGTGACAAAATTGTTGTAGGGTTTGAAATTAAAAAAAAAAAGGACAATGTCAGGGTGAAAATGTGAACAAAAAATAAGAACAGCTTTTTAGTCTATATAAAAACATAAACACATAATTTGCATAAAATTGTATAAATGTTTTTACAATATTTTAACGTTTTCAAATTATATAAACAAATTAAATTGTTGATGTAAATCAATAGAGTAATTTTAGTGTATTGAATTATAAATTTAAATCAATTAAACTTTGTTTTATCGCGCATTACGACCGTACTTACTCCCACCTATATTTCATGATAACAATTATTATATATGTGAAAGCCAAATATTTTTGTAGTTTAAAAAGTAAAACTTTTTAAAAGAAGTGTTTTAAAAAGTAATTGTTGAGAGATCATTAGAGTTATATACGTTTTTAGACCAATAGCTGATTTTTATAAACGTTAAAGTTTTTTGTTAATTTCACTTGATGAATTGTGTAAAAAACATTGAACCAATTTGTGATAAGCTAACAGCGCAAAGTCAGAAAATGTTAACTGAGCTTTGGTAAAGTTTTTTTCATTTTAGAATCTAAAAAACTTACGCATAACGATGGTTGTAAGTATGATTACCATCTGGTTGAAAAAACACTGAAATTTTAGTAGGTAATATTGTTTATTACACGCTTAGTTTGTAAGCATAGATCTAGAGACCTTTGGATATAGTTTTGTGCGAGAGCTTTCATGTAAATAGTGTTACCAGCATAGAAGTGCGTGTTGCATTGGAATCTGTTTCATCCACGATTTTGTCAATAGATATACCAAATTTAAGTCATAGTCTAGAGCTATTGGTAAGATATTAACAGATCTAATGTTGACATTGTTTAAATATGTAGTATAAAAAAAATCAAAAACCGATTTGTGTTTTATTTGACCTTGAAAATATATACCTGGTAATTTTTGTTACTAAAGATTTTGAGGACTTGAGTTGTATTGAAATAATATTTTTTAAACATGTAGAAATAATTTTAATTTGTATTTTTATATTGGCTTCAAAAATCACATATTCTACAGTTTAGGCACTTTCATAATAATTTTTAAAAAATAATCTTATTGAAGACGTTTTGGACACCATTTTTCCATCGTCAGGGACTACATTTTATAGAAATCGGAGATTATGGCGAGTGCTGCTTTACACCTCGTTAAATCGGAGTCAAGCGCTTTCCATAAAGACAGAGTTAATCCAAGTCTTTGTCAGCGTTTCTAACTTTCACACAGAAGATTTGATCTGGAGTCAGACGAAACGATACGTTGTATTGAACCGTAAGACGTTTGCTGTGACACATTTTCGCCCACGAAGGAAGTATTACGAGGTGTTGGACTGGATAATCGTGACCATGGATGAGGCAAATATTGGATGCCTAAATAAAAGATTTGTTACAAAACTGCGTCGGTCAAGTGCCCAAAGAAGTCGGGAAATTGATTTTTCCTTAATGCGTTTCCGATCAACTGTTTTCTATTTATCTCCGATTGTACAAAACGTGATAGACTTAATGAGCTAAGGACAGCCATATTGATTTAAGACCTTATATCATGTTAAGTCGTTCCAGTAACTGCTGTTGAACGCTATATTGAACATTACGACAAACTAAAATAGTTGAATTTACCAAATTATTATGATTCAAATGCCAAGAGAACAGAAAGTTGCTTGTTTATATAATTTTTTTATTTTATAAAGCTATTACATTTTTTTTAGCGAAAAGTTGGTGGAACAAAATTAAAAACTTTTAAATGATAGATCTTAAAACGTTAATACCAAATACAACTTGTAGGATATAGCAAGAGACTTTAGCTGCACAGGAGGGGAGAGGGATGCATGGGCAGCCGTCTACCCCTCTCTCAGATTAAGGTATGAGGAGGAATGACGTTTATAGTAAAAACTTCGAAAACACTGAGCATTGAACCCCCACGCTAACGCATCAACCGACTATGTCCCCTTACTATGAGTTACAAATTATTATGCATTAAATAAATACAAAATACATTAAAATTAATATGTCTGAGCCTAGCTTGAGCTACTTGTTTTTGTAATAACGACTTTATTTCATATTAATGAGAATCCATTATTTACCATATCAGACAATCAAACTGGTGGTTCATTGTGGTCGGAAGTGATGAGAGGGTGTGAGTGGTAACAACTAGGCGACTATGTAGGGCTGGTCACGAGGAATCTCGATTCCCGAACTTCATTGTCAATTTCGATTGCTCTTTTATTTTAATTAAAGTTGATTATACAATGTGCAATTCAAAAAGTTATTTCTCTATTTATTTTATTTTAACATAAATCTTTTTTATATATATTGATTTACCTTCTAGAGTTTAGCTCCGCCTCCTTCTGCCATCACAAACTCTTCAACAGCCCGGTTACTATGCTCTGCACAACACACTGGGATAATCTAACTCACCTCTGTTTTTCATTTTACGTTTTTCTGTAAAATTGTCGGACCCCAGGCACAATCCATGCATGGTTCGCACACAATCCACGCTCATCACGCATGGTTGACTACTGTACCTTTCCTTGGTAAATAGTAGGAAGGTATGAACTCTCTATTGTCGCCGAAATAGGTATATACGAGGTTCGTCTAAAAAATAAATTACATTACTTATTTTTTAATACATTTGTTTTCTTTTCTTATTTTGAAAAGTAAATAGATTAAAAATCGTATGTTTCTATAAAATCGCCTTTTTTTCAATATATATTTGGTACCAGGGTAAAGGTATTTTTAATCCAGCGTCTCACCGATCTGTCATCATAGTGACTAGCAATCTTTCAACGACTTGCTTCAAATCACCCTCGTTTGAGAATAGTCTTTCTCCAAGATGTTTCTTCAGCTGCGGAAACAAGGTAAGTTACTTAGTGCAAAGTCAGGGGGTAAGGCGGATGTTCGGAAACATCCCACTGAAACTCTTCAAGGACATCTTCAAGCGTTTTTCGTGTAAAAATCTGGGTTTTGTCCGTGTTGATAGACGCAGATCGTCATAAGAGCATCCAAGGCGTATTTCCACATTCAGAGACAGTTGAGAAAGGATATAGACGCCGGTGTTAAATGCTCTTCGGACATCTTCGGCAAGAGTCGGAGAGCGGAAAGTGTATTGGGAGGCCTCTTTGTTGTTCTCCTTACAATGAATGACTGGGACCATCAAGAAACCATTGGTCTTGACATAATGCCTTCACAATAAATACCGCACAGTTCACAATGAATGTCAGTCGCATTTTTATTTTTTGCTGTTAAAAAACTAATAACACCACGAGCCTCGCAATCGGAAGCAACAACCACTGTAACCTCCATAACACACACTCAAACACAATCACACACACGCGAGCACACAAATACACACACACACACCAACACACACACACACACACACACACACACACACACACACATACAAATACACACACACACACACACACACACACACAAATATATATATGTGTGTGTGTGTGTGTATTTATGTGTGAGTGTGTGTGTGTGTGTGTGTGTGTGTATGTGTGTGTGTATGTATATTAAAATATATTAAATTCTTATTTCAACTATTCAAGGATAAAGAAAGCATTGGTATTGTTAATAATTGTATATTTGTCCAAAAGGATTCTTAAAAACACACACACACACACACACACACACACACTGTAAGGGGCAATTTTGACGTTCCAATGGTAATACATTAAACAATTTTAATTTCTTAAATTTTAATAAATAATTTTTTTTTTAATTTTATATATTGTAAAAAATCGAAATAAATTAATAAATGTAAAGAGGGAATAGAAAAGGTATTTAATATTAAATAAGTAAAGATGAAATTGCGAGTGAGAATATCGAAAATTAGATAAAGAAATAAAACTTGAAATACTAACTAAGCAATAATATGAACTAAGCAACCTATAACAATCGTTAACATTTCTATAGTCATGAAAGTTTCATAAATACTATAGTGTAAATTAGAAGGGTAAAATCTCTCTATTTATATAAAACATAAAGAAATTAATAAACATAGACTAACTAAAGCTAATAAGTACGATGAGGCCCAAACAACCAAGACATTTCCTCAAATAAAAAACTAGATACAATAATTAATGTCTTTAACACTACAATAAAATATTGAAAAGAACCCCAATACCACAAAAATACTCAAAAATAACAAATAAAACAAGTTACTTAAGATTAAATCCTTATGTACATTTCGATGACCATGTCATCCACAGATCATTCTAGTTTGTAACTTCTTGTGTGCTAGATTGTATTTTGTAACAAGACCCTCTGATGATGATGACATAGTCATCGAAATGTACATAAGGGTTTAATCTCAAGTAACTAGTTTTATTTGTTATTTTTTAGTATGTTTGTGGTATTGGGGTTCTTTTCAATATTTTATTGTAATATATTGTACCACCGTGCTCTTGATATTGTGTCTTTAACATTAGTTTATAACTACCAAATCTTTAAATTTTGTACATTTGTAAAAACTTACTCAGACAAATTGTTTTCTATCGCCATGTGACGATCTTCATCAGTGTCTCATTATCAGTGATCTATATTACTGATACAATTATTTGGTACAATCTTCTTCTTCAAAATGAATTGAAATAAATACGCAAGCAAATACTTAATTAACAGTTTGACCAGTAGAATAGTGAAATCTCTAATTTTCATGTGTTACTTTGAAAGTGTTTTAAATGAGTGATTAAGCCATATGATGTTAAAACTCTATGTTTCAAGTACCTATTTTTAGATTTATATTACGTCTAGTTCTTTAAATGTTTGAAACAATCTTGTGCGAGGACATCTCATATCTTTAGCATAACTTTATTAATTCCATAATTGTTTTAAATCGTTGACTTTCTACTCAAAAGGATAAAATATTTCAACATGAGTGTAATTAGATGGGAATGTTCGTTAATGCATTTTTTTTTAAATTCATAACCATTTAATTTCTTGCTTTTTATTATTCTTAAAAAGTGTTTTCCTTTGAAATATACCTCTTATTAATTCAACAGGAATTCACGTAATTTTTGCAGGTAAATTTTAAATTAAGTAACATTTAAATTGAATATTCAACATCTATTATAAATACTGTTATAAAATGTTGAAATACAAAGGAAAATAAATTATTTCAGAGTAAAAACCAACGAACTCTACATCGCCTCGTTTTTAATATAACTATGAAACTTTCCGAATTAATTTGTCATCACCTAACACGTTCATAAACACATGGCATCCCTTACGTTCTCAAGTAATGACCAAACAGTAAACCCATCTGATTACAAATCGGCACTACTCATATTACATTAGCAGATTAATTTCCGATATAGTTGATGACGTCACAACGCTCTCGTCTAAGCTTTGTTACTAAAACGTCATCAACTAAAATGATTACCGTTGGAAAATATAAAATGAAAATACGGTGAATTGCGAGTTATTTAATTGTTTGCTACAAACTACTTTTTATAAATACTGCATTACTGTCACATGGTAAACTTAACAAATGTCTCTTGGAGTGAGCGCAGATTGCCTTGCTTTGACTTCTTGGACAGCCACACTACGCCACGCGATGAACTCTCCCATAAAACTACGCGTACACATTCAAGACGATTTAACAGTTAAAACGTAACTGGTTTTGGATGAAATCAAATCATATCCTATCCAAATGAAACACATTTTATATCCGAATGAATCTATAATAACAAAAATAATTGTAAAATTGTAAACATTTTTCAAAGTGGCCAACAGACGTATCTAGTCTTATTTCGTAAGTTAATATAATTAGCGATAAACCCTGGACCACAATGCAATATACTAATCAAATATTAAATCATTTACAAAGAATACAGACATTGTCACATAACACTACGGACCTATCTGCGCTTACCTCCAATCACCTTCTTAACTCCGGCCAGCTCATCCACTACTTCGCACTCTTTGATATTAAATCACACCTTGCCCATAGGAAAGTATCTCTGATTCCCTAAGATTCGTTTCAGTTGCATTTGAAGATGTTACACCGCACTCAGTACTTTGCACTAAATCTTTAATATAATTTCTGTTATTGCAGTGCGCATGCTTCAGTCTTTTACTTATTGTTTCGATTTGTGACGGTGTAATAACACAGAATGTATCGTAGTTTCGAGGCGTAAACATAGTTTTTTTACTATTGATTATTGTTTGTGAGTTACTCGTATTTAAATAAACATTTTATCATTCATAATTTAATTTAAACTCATATCTACGAAAATATTCAAAATATGTGGATAAAATTACTATGCCTAGATCTTCTGCATCTGTGTACATCTTAAATGTGATAACATAAACCATCTATACTAATATATAAAGATCTAATGGTGACTGTCTGTGTGTGCTTGTGTGCGTGTGTGTATGTGTATGTGTGTGTGTATGTGTGTGTGTGTGTGTGTGTGTGTGTGTGTGTGTGTATGTGTATGTGTGTGTGTATGTGTGTGTGTGTGTGTGTGTGTGTGTGTGTGTGTGTGTGTGTGTGTGTGTGTGTGTGTGTGTGTGTGTGTGTGTGTGTGTGTGTGTGTGTGTGTGTGTGTGTGTGTGTGTGTGTTTGTGTATTACTCAATCACATAAAAATTACTTTACCCATTGAGGTGAAATTCTACATAAACATTCTTAGAGCCCTGATTAACTCATAGGCCTATTTTTATTTAGAAATAAATATTTCTTCCG
Source organism: Prosapia bicincta (assembly GCA_036971475.1). Classification (NCBI taxonomy): domain Eukaryota; kingdom Metazoa; phylum Arthropoda; class Insecta; order Hemiptera; family Cercopidae; genus Prosapia; species Prosapia bicincta. The sequence goes on along the minus strand of JBAIZL010000001.1, from coordinate 232,366,908 downwards.
CCCCACGCGTCTTGAAAACGTCCTTAACACTCAATTTTCTATACTCCATTTAATACTTAACTTGGCTTAATCAGCTGATAATCCCCTGTAACAGTTACTTATAAACACATATAAACCGCTGATGGTAATTAATTTGTATTCATCTTTATAGGTTAGTTTACTTTATAAATGTTATGTTACAACCATAAAGTTTTCCTTCCCTTGGTTTTCAAAACAATAATCAGTAGTTTATAGTTTGATAAATTTATAGGGAACTAATCTATACAAAAATCTAATGGTATCTGTCTGTGTGTGTATTACTTAATCACGTAAAACTTTCTGGACCCATTAAGCTGAAATTTGGTATTTATTTCCGGTTCCCACGTGTTCGATTTTAGCGAAGAAAGATATACCAGGAGAAGAAGAAAGTTTTCAGAGATGCGAAAAAAATTATGAAAACTCTCGCTCACGTCCTAAAAGTTTCAGTTTTTTTATTCCCCCCAAACGTGGTGCTAATAGTGCGGGTAAAAATGAACATTGGCCACCCCCAATACAATACCTATAAAATGAATGACAAATATTGACAATAATTGTTTTTTATTGGTACGGAAGATTAATTTTATATACCTTGGAAGTATTCAGTCAGGATAGATTTGGTTGTAATTTTATAAATTTAAACAAATGTACACATTTAAAGCTAGAATAGAGATCACTTGACGAAGTATTACTCCGCAAAAGAAGACGTTTAAGTAGGTAATTTTACATACAATTACAACCAAATATCATAACTGGACACTTTACAGGTATATTTTAGTATATGTATATACATATAGTATGTATATATATATATATATATATATATATATATATATATATATATATATATATACCTATGAACGCCGTTGATACGCGAAAGTAGTACTTGTTATTACTTCGCAATGAATTTTTACCCAACTTTAATTTGATAAAAATTTTATTTAGGGTCCCTGGTTTTCACATAGGCTTATTTTTATTTAGAAATTCCGTCAGGGTACCACCCCACTGGCCTTGGAAACTCCCTTAACGGTAGGTTTATAAACTATAGTTTGTTATATCTTCTGCGATTTATTTTCAGTAAAAATAATTCAACCCAAATACAAATACAAATATTCGCCAAACCCCTACGAAGGACGGATATTCTGCTAGTAAGTATACAAAAATATAGAATGAACAAGACTATGATCAAAATATAGCATGACCAATATTACATAGTAAGTACGGTATAAACAGGATTGTGAACAGAAATATTGCACAGGATGAACAATCCTACGAACAAAATATAGCAAGAACAAAGTTTTATATGGAATGAAGCATTTTGTGTACCTATAATTATGAATAAAAAAACTGTTTGTGTAAATCCCAATGACTTTCATGTCATAAGCATAGAACAATATGTGTCAAAATTCGTATATTGTATTGTACAGTGAGCTACAAATATAACACTGGGCTTGCTACTGGAAATTCCGCTACATTCTGGGCTACTGACAAATCCAAATGGAATCTTTATTTGTTTGAAATAACCAAGAAAAACCATGACATGTATGGCTATATTTATTGTTTATTACACATCAAAACTATAAAATATTTTAGAATTTTTCATTTTTATAACATTTAGCATGAATAGGTGGAAAATATATATTAATATTATATACATGTCTTGCAAGCCGTCGTAGATATGAGTTATATAATTTCGCTACGAAACTCTAACAAACGCTCAAAAACCATAAACTATACTGACACTGTGATCATTAGTTGAAGCTACGATAAAATCTAAGACTGGTTAAACTTCAATCTTAGAGCACTGGCATTCCCAACACTGGACAAAGTAAAACTTATCTTGAAATTTTGTACAGATTTGTATCAATTGTTTTAATTAAGTTAGTTAAAATGTGTTGCGTGCAGAATGATTTGTAAGTAAAAGACTCCAATGTTAAAGACAAGTGTTTTCAACAAATACATTTCATACATTGTGCACAGGTTTGAAAATTTTTGTTCTTAAAACTAATCAAACCTATGTTAATATTAATACTTATCTTCAACCTGAACTTATTTTTAAAATTCCTAATAAAGGGTTTTACTAGAAAACCATTTATGAATCTAAAACAAACCCACTGCATTTATGTCACTCTACCATAGATGATACCTAATGTTATATATCTACAAAATAATTATTTAATATTGTACAATTTTACTTGAAGGTTTGGTTTGAACATAAATGGAGGATGAATGTTTCACATTTATCAAAAGAATGTCTCTATAAATTATTAAATAAAAAAATCAGTTTAAATCAAATTATTTTTATAAAATGACGTTTCACTTGAGCGTAAATGTCGTTTTGTTAATTACAACAATATAAATAACAGGTGAAATATTCATATAAAACGCCATTGCCTTATGTTAATATTTAATGTGTAATTTCTACACCGTTATCTTTAATATTATTGTTATAAGATAAGAAACCGTAGCTACAAGGTGAAAAGCTTTGGTCTTCATTAGCAGTGCTACAATGATTTAGTTAAAGTAGAATTTGAACCTCAATTAGGTAACATATAGTGCTGAATAATCACTGAGCCATGGCGGAAGGGTCAGGTAAACTCTTTAATTACATAATATTTTATTTCTAAGAACTTTTGAAAATTCATTTAATAAGAAATAAATTGAATTTACAGTTGAGTGTCTTTTCGTGATGTTTTCTTCTCAAATATCTGGTGTACGATTTATGTAACCGCAAACAACATTGTTAAATATTATTAAAAGATAGTAAACAATATCAATTGGTGTGTGCAAGGTAATATATTGCGAAGACATGTTTACATAGTATATCGTATTGTAATACATGTATTTACTCCATTTGTTGTCATAACGTCTTGAAAAATATTGAAGTTCAGGGAGTCTGTGTAAAATTTGAAATATTTAAATATTTTCAGAGATAATCAATTTTGGTATAGAAATTATTACTTGGTCATGTTTACATTGGTTTTCGCTTAACAAGTTACCGTTATCTATTTTACGCAATGACCCACGGTATTTCTGGCAAAAAGCATTTTCTAAGACATTATTTCAATGGTCCAGTAATTTGAATGGCTTGTAAATGGTCACAATTTAACATTAATCTGTTCGTTTAACAAAATGACTGGAGACAGTAGTTCATAGGAATTGTTTTATAAATATCTGTCAACAATATTTCGTATTGAAATCGTATTAAATCAGCTTTCCGGTTGAGTCTTAGTGAGTAATCCGTTGCTGGAATGTGCCTTGGAATTGAAATATAAGTTGTGCATATAAGTTTTCATATGTGTAATAAAATTAGTTTTTCCGCCTATTTTTACCTGCTTTCTTTTCTTAAAGTTCTCTATCTGTGAGTTATTACTGTAAAAATAAAGATAGTGACTGTACCAAACGTATTCTGAGTAACAAACAAAAACATTCGTGGTTTTGCACTTTTTTGTTTTAATGACAATAATATCAATAAAGTAGTATAAGTAAATAACAAAATACTTTAGAACATACTTCTGACGCGTTTCGAAACAATCGTGTGTGTTGCATTTAAGGTGTATGTGGTCGTAATAGATATTTTCTTTTTCTGTTATAGACGTGTGTATTTCATATTTTTCTGTAGTTCTTTACTATGGTTTAATATGTGAAGAATATGTAAATTAGTATGTATGTTGGTGTATGTGTGTTGCCTTTTTTGTGAATGTGTTGCGAAGCTGGATTTCAGACTTATGTTTTGTATGTCGTTAATGTGTTTTTTGAAGCGTGTGTTGAATGATCTGCCTGTTTTGGGCAATTCAACACACGCTTCAAATAACACACCAACGACATAAATCCAAAATCCAGCTGCGCAACACATACACAAAACAGGCAACACACATATATTAACTTACATATTCTTCACATAGTAAACAACTGCAGAAATATATGAAATATACAAACATCACACAACAGAAACCAGACCACAGACGCTTTAATTCACATACCCTTATCCATTATATAGTAAACAACCAACGCAACCCAGAAGCTTTACGCTCATAAATCGTAAGTACGCAACCTTTTACCTTGTACGACCGCCGCCAGTAGAGGGCCAGCTTCGAAAGGATAGTAAATGAAACGAAGACTGTCAGAAAATGTGTTAATCCATTCTCACATCGATCATTATGAAATAAAATGTAAGTTGTGCAACTTTTAATGAATTAATTTGTGTTTAAAAACATGTAACTTATTACAAAGACGAGTTAATAATCTTATATCAATTATTAATGGAACATTTACCCTACTTGTATTGTATGTTCCAATGGCTTAAAGAAAGGAAAATGATACACTACGGAACGCAATGACCTCGTGAATAAATATTACAGGAGAAAAAACACATTTCTTGAAAGAAATAAGAGACTTTTATCAAAATGTACTCGCAAGGAAATATCAACTAATATCCCAGTTTCAAACTGCACCTAATCTCTCTGAAACGATTTTTATTTTACAGTGAAGACCCTGCGTACAGTGATATATTCTGTTCCGCAAGGATCCACGACCTTAAACCGAACTAGAAAATTATATTTCTCCAAGTCTACGAAACATCTTCCTTTTTCAGTTCTTCGTTTGAAGAGGATATTGGTCCAAGAAATTGACTTTTGGGAGTGGTAGGGGGGTTTGCTGAAAGTGTGAAGGAGCCAAACCAGGCGAATATGTTAAGTGTCGAAACCATATTCATTTTAATTTAGTTTTTCAAAGTAATAGCACATCTCTGTGGTGCGCATGTCTAATAAGAGTTGACTTTCTTCCTTTTAAACTCTTGGCTTTTTTGCTGATCTTTACTGTAATTGGTTCAGGAGATTGGAGACGTGTAGCCCCTAACTTTTCCGAGCAGTGTAAAGATAATTTCAAAATAATTACTTTTGTGCCTAAAAAATCTTGTACTGTGACATTTCCGGCCTCCATACTGCTCTTGCTTTCTTCAGTGAAGGTGAATTCATATGTTACCACTGCTTGGATTGTTGATTTATCTCTGGAGGCCATATTTTGCATTTGGGTACAAATCCGCACAAAACTCTTTTATTTATCTGAAAATGGGAGAAACATAGTTCGAACATTTCTAAACTTATGCGTTTCTAATCCACCGTTAAGAAATCCATTCCCAGATAAATTTCTCATCTCCATTTCCTCTCTAAAGTTGTTATATGTTCATTCATATCGAACTGTTACAGCTTCAGCAATCGCAATTTCTTTCACTTTCAGTGGACGACACTCTTCCTGCTTTATGCATTTTCGCAATAGGTTCTAAGGAAGTTGCACCACTTCGCAGATCGCCCAGATTTAAACTCACTTTTCCGATTTGATACAGTTGATTGTAAATGAGAAGTGTTTTCCTGTGTGTAATGTAGGTCTAAAATAATTTCCTTCTCCTTTATATTTCTCTTTTGAGTGTTTAATCGCAGGTCGAATCTGAATTTTCCTTTTTCAGAGGTCAATTATCTCAAACTACAGGATCACAGTGTCGTACTTCAGCACTCTACTTTCTATACAGAGCCATTAACACAAAAAACTTTTACTCAATACGATGATTTCGTATTGTGGCGGGAAACCTGTTGTGTTAAAAGTGACCTCTATCGGTGATTTTAAGAATATTCAGATCAGAATAGTCGTTTTACATTTAACGCTTAGAACCTAACTTGTTTATGCATTTATATGTTTTACTTTTGAATTTAATTAAATTACCCCTAGTAAATTGCCCCTAGTAAATTACCCTAATGAATTAATATAGCTCAAGTCTAAAAGCAGGTATATTTAGATTACTGTCAACATATTAGCAGAAAACACAATTTTATTAGACATACCTTTAACTTTACTACTAATGTACAATACAGAAACCTCTCAACAATATCTAAGTAAAGGCAAACCCAGCTGATTGTATTAATAGCTATGTTCCGCTTTCGGAAATATGTTGAACAAAACTGGTTCACTTCCATATTGTTTACATATGTTCTTACGATGCGACAATAAAAATATAAACTTAAAAAACGTTCAAATTTAATCAAAAATAATTTTTAACAAATAAACATATAAAAGCTATAAATTCTATAAAAGTTATAACATCTTATAACGTTCATTTTAATTAGGGCAAAGTTTATTTGTTATAATTTACAAAAACATACAATACTAGGGCAAATTCCCCAATTCATATTGAAACAAATTTTAATCTCTCGTACAATATTTGTTTTATTTACAAATGAAATTGAATATATTTCTACAAACTGCAACGTCCCCCCGCTCCTTTTGGTTTGTTGGCACAATTACATATTTATTATATATTTATATATCTGCTGCTCAGATCCCTAAAATTTGTCTTGTGTTCCCGCGTAATGGACCACGCCCAAATGCAAGCCTATTCCCGCTGACTTCTACCTTAACGTTTGTATGACCTCCCCTAAGTTGGTTGGTAGGTTTGTTGGGTCTGTATTTAGTCACACATGTCAGTAAAATAGTCAGCTGGAAAGAAACAACATTTATATAAACACACAACATTTTCATAGAATCTTACCACTTCATGAGATCTGCAGGCACAGCAAGGGGACGTGCAAAATATGATCATGTTTAAGATACCTATTTTAAAAGGCTCCTGTGTTTTTTAAACATGATCTGCCAGTAAACATCGTCTCTGGGCTTCAATACAAACACCAACTAATTTTTAGAATAGATCAATAACATTGTTCTCAGGAGAGAACTCTTTTGAAGAAACATTATGTTCTTGATTTTATATATTTATTAATTACTGAAATTTAATTAAAACTGTACTCTGATTTTATAATCATTATTTATCAGTTGGAAAAAAGTAAAAGTTTTTATTGGTTGTTCAACACAGGATAAATTCAAATACTGTAAGTTTTTATAATGCATTTAATTACTGATTTTAAACTAAAATAATTATCTTTTCAAATAAAATACAGTTAACTCTCTCTTTATCTTCACAAATAATTAATTAAAAGTTCGTTATTTTTCACATATTTAAATCCTACATTTCATATATAATTCATTAATTACATTTACACATTTTTAAACAAAATTATTTCCAAATTTAACATAATAAAAAATCTTATCTTCTCATTTCAAGATTGAATTGGTAAATTCACCATTTATTATAAATAGTTTTAAAATTTATATGATTCAATAAATCTGGTCTTCTTGAAAATGATTGGCTTATGGCCAAAACCACTTTGTAAATTTATTATTTATTATTCATTATTTGAACATTTTTGTTACACTAATTAATTTTACTACTTTTAAGATTTATTAAATTTTTCATCATAGAGTGAAGTCATTGTTTAAGTTTAATTGGTAATTTGAATTTAATAAATTTAACTGACTAAATTTGACGTTAATTTGTATATAATAGAGAAAATGACTTGCCAAGGATTTCCCTGCCGGTCCTAGAGTCCTCTCGTCTGGATTCTCTGGTCCCTGGACATCGGAAGTTGCCATCCCTGGTCAGTCGATGGAAGTCTTTCTCCATTTTCGCGTTCTGGAGGCTGAGTCTGGAGCCCTTGTCCATGGATGGTCTTAGACGGCGGAAGCGTGATGGTTTGGTCCCATCTGACCTTATTGTGGTTCTAGGCGCGATCCGACATTAAAGCCGTTAGCTCCTCGTATTAAAAATGTTTACAGACTGCCTTACAGGTTCCTGAGTTCCTGTATTTATTGTGGCTATGTAACCCTTCCCCTCCGCTTTAAGCTCGTCGCTATCTCCGTGCATCTTTTCTTGTACGGGCGCGTTCGACAACGTATTCGATTCAAACTGCATAATTTTTTATGTGTTTTAGAACACTGAAAAATGTCTATTATTTTAAAATGGCTGTAATTTTTTTTTATTTAAGTTTTTTAAATTTAGTTTTCACTATTGTTCATTTTGGATCTTGCTGGACATTTCAAAATGTCAGTGATATTTCTACGTGACCTAGTTCTCAAGTTAGCATTTTTCCGCCACTTAGAAATTTTTCTCTTCACTCTCATTTGTCAAATTTAGTTAGTTATTAGTTTCATGCTATTATAATTTTTAATTTGTCTTAATAATACTTATTTCAAAATTAAACTGACTTCTTGACTCTTTACAACGTTTCCTTATACCATTAATTAAAACCTTATTATTTAAATATTAAAAATGTTATTTAAAAAATAGGAAATTATCAATTTCCCAATTTGGACGGCTTTCCAGACCGTTACAATACGTCTAATTAAACAAAAGTCTAAGTCGTGCATTAGTTTCTGGCTGTGGTAGGAAAACAAGCCATTGTGAGAACATGACATGAAATGATTGTTTGTGCGGCGTGAAAAGGAGTGCCCTACAATGCATGCATTCTTCGTTCAACAAGCCAGCATTATGTGAATGTATACCATTTTCAAGTACTAATATTCTTCTGAACGGTGGGCTATTGTCGATTCCGTCATTCTGTCGAGCAATTTTATTGCTTTCACGAACAGCTATTCTTCTGTCTGCATTGTTTCTAAAGACTAACCCTCTTCTACGTGGCCTATCCCTTACGTTCACATTAAAACTACACAATAAATTAAATAATGTAAATACAAAAACTATAAAAGCTACGAGGGTCAGTCAAATATAAACAAGACTTTTAACTTATACGTTTATTAAAGCTAAACAAAACAATGATTACATGTTACTGCTTTTCTACATAGTCTCCCTCAAGTCTCACACACTTTTCCCAGCGTGAGGATAGCTTATGGATCCCTTCTTCATAAAAGATTTGAGGTCGTGTCTTGAACCACTTGCACACAAATTCCTGTACTTCCTCATCACTTTCAAAACGGTTTCCACCAAGTGCTTCTTTGAGAGGACCAAAGAGGTGAAAGTCACATGGAGACAAATCTGGGCTGTAGGGAGGATGTTCCAATGTTTCCCAGTGAATTTGGCGTAATTTCTCTTGGGTCAAGGCAGCTGTGTGAGGCCTAGCATTGTCATGAAGCAAAATGACATCTCTGATTGGCTGTATACGCCTTTTGTTCCGAAAGGCTGCTTTTGCTTGCTCAAGAAGTTGACAGTAATAAGCAGCGTTCACAGTACGTCGTTCGTGTAAAAAGTCAATAAGCAAAACGCCTTTGCAGTCAAAAAAGATTGTGGCAAGAACTTTTCCAGCAGACAACCGTGTTTTGGCTTTCACAGGGCGGGTTTCGTCTTTCCTTCGCCACTCCATTGACGCCATTTTGGATTCAGGAGTGTAGTGATGGACCCACGTTTCATCACAGGTTATTATGCGATTTAAAAAACCATTCCCCTCTCTCTCAAGCCGATTCAAAAGCCTTTGGCAAATGTCTCTCCGGGTTTGTTTTTGATCGAGAGTCAGAAGCCGAGGGACCCATCTTGCACAAATTTTCCGAAAACCCAGATGCTCTGTGACGATGGAATGCACACTACCATGACTAATTCCCACTTCACTGGCAATTTCATCTAACGTTAAGCGTCGATCATTTTCAAGAAGTTCACGAACAGCACAAATGTTCTCATTAGTCAAACTGGTCCTTGGACGCCTATTGTGACTTTCATTTTCAACTGTTTCACGTCCGCCTTTGAACTTGTTAACCCAATCGTACACTTGAGAACGTGATAAAGTCTTATCCCCAAACTGAGTTGTCAGTCTAACAAAAATTTCACTTGGTTTAACACCTTCGTTTGTCAAGAACTTAATAATAATTCGTTGCGCAACTGTAGGTACAACCTCTTGTTCAGACATGACTACAATGACAAACAAAACAGCATTGAGAACGCATTGTTGCAGCTTTCCCCCTCCCCCAGGCTGCCCCCTACCACTACTGCAACATGGCTACCTGCTACAACCTGTACCTTGGGTATAGTAATAAAAGTCTTGTTTATATTTGACTGACCCTCGTATTAGCAAAAACCTATAAACATAATCTTTTGATAATGTTCTACTTCTCCGCTAGGATTTATATTCTTATTTAGAATATCATAATTACCTGCCATTACCAGCATTTTCACACTACTTGTTGACGTGTTTCAGAGGTCCTCCATCAATCAGAACTTTCTATGTGCTGTTCTTTCCTTGCATACTGTGGTATAACTTTATTTATTAAACATTGTTTATTAAACCAAATATTGGCTATGGTCTTATCTATTTTCATCTAACTATATTCTATTTTTTTTCAATGCGCTTTGAATGAGCTGAATCGATATGAGACAAAGATATGGGGCTAGTTGAATAAGATTAAAGACGATTCCCACTAGAGAAGAACAGTTCATAAAAAGTTCTGACTGATGGAGGTTTTAAGAAACGCGTCAACGAGTAGTGTGACAATGTTTGGCATGACAGGTATATATGATGCTCTACGTAAGACTTTTAATACTGGCTAAATATTTCTATGTTTACAAATAATACTCAGCTGTTTTTCATTGCTATTGCAATTTCTTATGGAGATTTTTGGTAACATTCAGTTCCTCAAAACCCTATAAATGTTGTAAACTGAGAAAACCCTATATTTTTCCTCGTTCCTTGGTGTCAATACCTTTCTTTAATTTAAACCGTCTCCCAGATCTGTACGACCTTCCTAGCACCCACAGTCTTTCTCTCAAAATTTGGCTTATATATTAAGATACTATGATTTCTTAAATTTTTTCCAGGAATCTTCTTTTCAGTGCGAATTACTCAAGCTATGATGATCTTTTTCTGCGTCGTCACTGCCTTCATGATGAGAATTAACATTTCCGTTGGAATAGTTGCCATGACAACCAACAGTACTACTTCTGATTTCCCGGTCAGTTAGAATTTTACTTAAATGTGGAAAAAAATAAACCAACTTGCTTTTTCACTATAAAATCAAAGTATTTTAAATATTTCTTTTGAATAAAATTAAGTTAAATACGTTACTACGCCATTTCTAAGTTAATTCGCTTAAGGTAAAGAAATGTAAACAAACTACATTAGAGGCAATGGTAAAAAATTATCGCAAGCATTGAAGATACGTGAGCTCAGTTGTGGTAAGTCGAAGTCAAAGATAGGCAATGTGAACCAAGCTAATTAGAGGCGATTGCAACTTCAAACTGTAAATTTTAATGGTGTTTAAACTGAGTCAATGATAGGTTTTATTGCCCAGTTACATTAGAGGCAATAGAAAAAAAAATTGTATAAACGTTAGCTGTATATGTTTGGAGTTAAGATAGAATATGACCAAGATAAATTCAATGTAAGGATGTCTTAGAATGTAAACGTCATTAACGCCTTATCTAAGGCATTTATACGCGATATGGATGAATTACATTGTAGGTAAAGGTAGGCATTAGGCATTAGAGGTGAAAGTTTCCTAGTTCAATAACGTTAAAATATATCTACTTAAAGTTGTAGACAGATAAAGCAAATTATATATAATTAAATCTTAGATAAAGTTTTTTTATGATACCTAAAATACGTCGTACTCATGTGCCCTGGTTCAACTGAAGCCTTCAATACAGTCTCGGTAGACACAAGTCAGGAAGTTATTGCTTGCACATTTTATACCTTTATGAACTTCTCATGAGATTTTCCCTTTGATCTATTTCGTCTCTTTTAATCCTCGACGATATTACAGAATTCATAATTTCATTTAAGATTCATGTCATTTTTTAAGGAATGATATAACTAAATCTATTTTGATTGACAGTGAACGTACCTCTTTGTTACCAAGTCTTTGTTGTAGAATAACCATTAGAATAATCCTTTATAATGTCAGTAGAATAAATAAATACAATAGTTCGTTTCTATTAAAAGCCTTCTGAAATCGGATTAACATTGTTATCCTTCTTCTAAAATTTAATAATTGAATATCTTCAACTTTTAAAATATCAATTGTTTCTTTTCAGGTTCTCCCTTGGGACACTCATGTCAAAACTATGATCCTCAGCTCGTACTTTTGGGGCTACATGTCGCTGCAGATACCCACAGGACTGTTCGCTCAGTTGTACGGCCCCAAGAAGCTGATGTTACTGGGTATGCTCACGTGCAGTCTGTTGACCATCTTCACGCCGTACATTGCGACCAACATGAGTTGGAAAGTCGTGGTAATGTCCAGGGTCGTGCAAGGAGTTTTTCAAGTGAGTAAATACTTCGAGAAGTTTATTTGAAAAGTTTCGTAAAAACGTAAAAGATAACTGTGTAGTTTTGTGTCGAAAATAAACGCCAACCTTAATGTTTTAGTGGCAGATTTAGTATCGCAGTGAATATTAAAAAGTTCTGTAGTAAATATTACGGAATTAAAAGAATCTTTCACCCTGTGTGAGAATATTGTATTTACGTGAGTTTTTAAGTTTTTTTTCATCTAACAATCAATTTTTTAAAAATCTTTTCCATACGAAAATGTATCTCTAAAAAATAGCAACCCTGCTTCTCTCTTCCGAAAAAATGCTCAATAATAGTTCAAATTTGATTCCACAAGTACAACTATACCTCACCCCTTGTGTAACTGGAGTAAAACAGACGGAATATAGATCCACCTTTGTGATCTGTTTGGAATGTCGGAATGATTGTCTTCCTGATCCTATTCGTTCCCGGCTCTCTCCTAAATTGACAGATTCAAATATTTTTGGCATTGAAAATATTAACTTTGACTTTCTTTTAACTTTAAAATGTGGGTGCGCCAGCTTAAAACACTTTTTTAATTTTAAGAATCGAAGGATTCTCAAAGATCGTGATTTCCAAATTAATAAATTGATGATAAATTATTTATACTTTATTGCATTGCCTTCTGTATTTAAGTTTTTCTCACGGATCTTGGCCCACAAAACCTGCTCTGATCCAGTGACGGTGAGCCTTCTACAAACCACTACTTGGGATCAATGCCCTACATCATTCCCCAATCACAGTGATTCAGCATTGATTTCTTATGCACGAAGTTAAGGTTAGGTTATTCGAGTAAAGAATTCACTTGCCGGACTTAAGAAATCTTGATTTTGAGGGACAAATGAATAGGATGCAAAAAACCTAGACAACATTCTTCATTTTCTTCACACTATCATTCTTCTGTAACTCTTTGAGAAATACACGGGTATCGAACCACAAGCTCTTGAACGCTTTCCATGAGCAATCTAAAGATAGTGAAATAAAAAAATAATGTAAGAGTTGAACGAAGAGCGAAGGGAATAAACCTGTCATGAATGAAAAAACCAGGAAAATGTATTAAATCGTTCAGGAACCCTAACGCCTAGGGAGTCCTTAATACGGAGTTCTGACGAAAATTACTATTAAATTTGTTGTTAGTTGATAAGGTGGAAGTGTGAATCTGCCGTTTCGATATCGTAAGGATCACGCTCTGTTCTTTTCCCTTCATCATATCAAAAAGGTAACAAGCTATCGGTTTTTATCTTTTTTTGACAGCATGGACAGCTGTTTTTGACGGTTTCTTAATGTTTCGACAGTGTAAAACGTTTTCCACTGCCAAACTAAGAAACCCTCATTCGTTGGTTTATACCTTTCCGATTTTACTCACCGTACTATTCCATTATCCAACATTAAAATTCAAGAGATACGTAATTAAGTAGGAAACCTGGAATCGCGGTAGAGCTATTAACCCTCTGTGTCGGTTGTGGTTCTGCTTCTGGAGCAGCTTCTGTGGGCACACAAGGGCAACACGTTCTGCTTCTGGAGCAGCTTCTGTGGGCGCACAAGGGCAACACGTTCTGCTTCTGGAGCAGCTTCTGTGGGCACACAAGGGCAACACGTTCTGCTTCTGGAGCAGCTTCTGTGGGCACACAAGGGCAACACGTTCTGCTTCTGGAGCAGCTCATGTGGGCACACAAGGGCAACACGTTCTGCTTCTGGAGCAGCTTCTGTGGGCGCACAAGGGCAACACGTTCTGCTTCTGGAGCAGCTTCTGTGGGCGCACAAGGGCAACACGTTCTGCTTCTGGAGCAGCTCCTGTGGGCGCACAAGGGCAACACGTTCTGCTTCTGGAGCAGCTTCTGTGGGCACACAAGGGCAACACGTTCTGCTTCTGGAGCAGCTTCTGTGGGCACACAAGGGCAACACGTTCTGCTTCTGGAGCAGCTCATGTGGGCACACAAGGGCAACACGTTCTGCTTCTGGAGCAGCTTCTGTGGGCACACAAGGGCAACACGTTCTGCTTCTGGAGCAGCTTCTGTGGGCACACAAGGGCAACACGTTCTGCTTCTGGAGCAGCTTCTGTGGGCACACAAGGGCAACACGTTCTGCTTCTGGAGCAGCTCATGTGGGCACACAAGGGCAACACGTTCTGCTTCTGGAGCAGCTTCTGTGGGCACACAAGGGCAACACGTTCTGCTTCTGGAGCAGCTCCTGTGGGCACACAAGGGCAACACGTTCTGCTTCTGGAGCAACTTCTGTGAGCACACAAGGGCAACACGTTCTGCTTCTGGAGCAGCTCCTGTGGGCACACAAGGGCATTACGTTCTGCTTCTGGAGCAGCTTCTGTGGGCACACAAGGGCAACACGTTCTGCTTCTGGAGCAGCTCCTGCGGGCACACAAGGGCAACACGTTCTGCTTCTGGAGCAGCTCCTGCGGGCACACAAGGGCAACACGTTCTGCTTCTGGAGCAGCTCCTGTGGGCACACAAGGGCAACACGTTCTGCTTCTGGAGCAGCTCCTGTGGGCACACAAGGGCAACACGTTCTGCTTCTGGAGCAGCTCCTGTGGGCACACAAGGGCAACACGTTCTGCTTCTGGAGCAGCTCCTGTGGGCACACAAGGGCAACACGTTCTGCTTCTGGAGCAGCTCCTGTGGGCACACAAGGGCAACACGTTCTGCTTCTGGAGCAGCTCCTGTGGGCACACAAGGGCAACACGTTCTGCATCTGGAGCAGCTCGTGTGGGCACACAAGGGCAACACGTTCTGCTTCTGGAGCAGCTCGTGTGGGCACACAAGGGCAACACGTTCTGCTTCTGGAGCAGCTTCTGTGGGCACACAAGGACAAGATGTCCTAGTTCACAGGAGAATACAATTAAACATAATCATGAATTTTTAAAAACGTTTTTTTTTGCTTGTGAATCCCGATTAAAAAACTTCCATTGATTCTTGAAATAAAGAGGTATAACAAGCCGATACGGTTAAATTAACATGGTATAGTAACCAGGTACACTAAGTAGGTATAGTAACCCGGTACAGTAAGCAGGTGTAGTAACCCGGTACAGTAAGCAGGTGTAGTAACCTGGTACACTAAGCAGGTATAGTAACCCGGTACAGTAAGCAGGTGTAGTAACCCGGTACAGTAAACAGGTGTAGTAACCCGGTACACTAAGCAGGTATAGTAACCCGGTACACTAAGCAGGTATAGTAACCCGGTACAGTAAGCAGGTGTAGTAACCCGGTACACTAAGCAGGTATAGTAACCCGGTACAGTAAGCAGGTGTAGTAACCCGGTACAGTAAGCAGGTGTAGTAACCCGGTACACTAAGCAGGTATAGTAACCCGGTACAGTAAGCAGGTGTAGTAACCCGGTACAGTAAGCAGGTGTAGTAAACCGGTACACTAAGCAGGTATAGTAACCCGGTACAGTAAGCAGGTGTAGTAACCCGGTACAGTAAACAGGTGTAGTAACCCGGTACACTAAACAGGTATAGTAACCCGGTACAGTAAGCAGGTGTAGTAACCCGGTACAGTAAGCAGGTATAGTAACCCGGTACAGTAAGCAGGTGTAGTAACCCGGTACACTAAACAGGTATAGTAACCCGGTACAGTAAGCAGGTATAGTAACCCGGTACAGTAAGCAGGTGTATAAACCCGGTACAGTAAGCAGGTGTAGTAACCCGGTACACTAAGCAGGTATAGTAACCCGGTACAGTAACCAGGCATAGTAACCCAGTACAGTAAGCAGGTGTAGTAACCCGGTACACTAAACAGGTATAGTAACCTGGTACAGTAAGCAGGTATAGTAACCCAGTACAGTAAGCAGGTGTAGTAGCCCGGTACACTAAACAGGTATAGTAACCCGGTACACTAAGCAGGTATAGTAACCCGGTACAGTAAGCAGGGGTAGTAACCCGGTACAGTAAGCAGGTATAGTAACCCGGAACAGTAAGCAGGTGTAGTAACCCGGTACACTAAGCAGGTATAGTAACCCGGTACAGTAAGCAGGTGTAGTAACCCGGTACAGTAAGCAGGTATAGTAACCCGGCATAGTAACCCGGTACAGTAAGCAGGTGTAGTAACCCGGTACAGTAAGCAGGTGCCGTAACCCGGCACACTAAGCAGGTATAGTAACCCGGTACAGTAAGCAGGTGTAGTAACCCGGTACAGTAAGCAGGTATAGTAACCCGGTACAGTAAGCAGGTGTAGTAACCCTGTAAACTAAGCAGGTGTAGTAACCCGGTACAGTAAGCAGGTAGAGTAACCCGGTACACTAAGCAGGTATAGTAACCCGGTACAGTAAGCAGGTGTAGTAACCCTGTAAACTATGCAGGTGTAGTAACCCGGTACACTAAGCAGGTATAGTAACCCGGTACACTAAGCAGGTATAGTAACCCGGTACACTAAGCAGGTATAGTAACCCGGTACACTAAGCAGGTATAGTAACCCGGTACAGTAAGCAGGTGTAGTAACCCGGTACAGTAACCAGGTGTAGTAACCCGGTACAGTAAGCAGGTAGAGTAACCCTGTAAACTATGCAGGTGTAGTAACCCGGTACACTAAGCAGGTAGAGTAACCCGGTACACTAAGCAGGTATAGTAACCCGGTACAGTAAGCAGGTGTAGTAACCCGGTACACTAAGCAGGTATAGTAACCCGGTACACTAAGCAGGTATAGTAACCCGGTACACTAAGCAGGTATAGTAACCCGGTACAGTAAGCAGGTATAGTAACCCGGTACACTAAGCAGGTATAGTAACCCGGTACACTAAGCAGGTATAGTAACCCGGTACAGTAAGCAGGTGTAGTAACCCGGTACAGTAACCAGGTATAGTAACCCGGTACACTAAGCAGGTAGAGTAACCCGGTACACTAAGCAGGTATAGTAACCCGGTACACTAAGCAGGTATAGTAACCCGGTACACTAAGCAGGTGTAGTAACCCGGTACAGTAAGCAGGTAGAGTAACCCTGTAAACTATGCAGGTGTAGTAACCCGGTACACTAAGCAGGTATAGTAACCCGGTACAGTAAGCAGGTAGAGTAACCCTGTAAACTATGCAGGTGTAGTAACCCGGTACACTAAGCAGGTAGAGTAACCCGGTACACTAAGCAGGTATAGTAACCCGGTACACTAAGCAGGTATAGTAACCCGGTACAGTAAGCAGGTGTAGTAACCCGGTACAGTAACCAGGTGTAGTAACCCGGTACAGTAAGCAGGTAGAGTAACCCTGTAAACTATGCAGGTGTAGTAACCCGGTACACTAATCAGGTATAGTAACCCGATACAGTAAGCAGGTAGAGTAACCCTGTAAACTATGCAGGTGTAGTAACCCGGTACAGTAAGCAGGTAGAGTAACCCGGTACACTAAGCAGGTATAGTAACCCGGTACAGTAAGCAGGTAGAGTAACCCTGTAAACTATGCAGGTGTAGTAACCCGGTACACTAAGCAGGTATAGTAACCCGGTACAGTAAGCAGGTAGAGTAACCCTGTAAACTATGCAGGTGTAGTAACCCGGTACACTAAGCAGGTATAGTAACCCGGTACAGTAAGCAGGTAGAGTAACCCTGTAAACTATGCAGGTGTAGTAACCCGGTACACTAAGCAGGTAGAGTAACCCGGTACACTAAGCAGGTATAGTAACCCGGTACACTAAGCAGGTATAGTAACCCGGTACACTAAGCAGGTAGAGTAACCCTGTAAACTATGCAGGTGTAGTAACCCGGTACAGTAAGCAGGTAGAGTAACCCTGTAAACTAAGCAGGTGTAGTAACCCGGTACACTAAGCAGGTATAGTAACCCGGTACACTAAGCAGGTATAGTAACCTGGTACACTAAGCAGGTATAGTAACCCGGTACACTAAGCAGGTAGAGTAACCCTGTAAACTAAGCAGGTGTAGTAACCCGGTACACTAAGCAGGTATAGTAACCCGGTACAGTAAGCAGGTAGAGTAACCCTGTAAACTATGCAGGTGTAGTAACCCGGTACACTAAGCAGGTATAGTAACCCGGTACAGTAAGCAGGTAGAGTAACCCTGTAAACTATGCAGGTGTAGTAACCCGGTACACTAAGCAGGTAGAGTAACCCGGTACACTAAGCAGGTATAGTAACCCGGTACACTAAGCAGGTATAGTAACCCGGTACACTAAGCAGGTAGAGTAACCCTGTAAACTATGCAGGTGTAGTAACCCGGTACAGTAAGCAGGTAGAGTAACCCTGTAAACTAAGCAGGTGTAGTAACCCGGTACAGTAAGCAGGTAGAGTAACCCTGTAAACTATGCAGGTGTAGTAACCCGGTACACTAAGCAGGTAGAGTAACCCGGTACACTAAGCAGGTATAGTAACCCTGTAAACTATGCAGGTGTAGTAACCCGGTACACTAAGCAGGTAGAGTAACCCGGTACACTAAGCAGGTATAGTAACCCTGTAAACTAAGCAGGTATAGTAACCCGGTACACTAAGCAGGTATAGTAACCCGGTACACTAAGCAGGTAGAGTAACCCTGTAAACTATGCAGGTGTAGTAACCCGGTACAGTAAGCAGGTAGAGTAACCCTGTAAACTATGCAGGTGTAGTAACCCGGTACAGTAAGCAGGTAGAGTAACCCTGTAAACTATGCAGGTGTAGTAACCCGGTACACTAAGCAGGTAGAGTAACCCGGTACACTAAGCAGGTATAGTAACCCGGTACAGTAAGCAGGTAGAGTAACCCTGTAAACTATGCAGGTGTAGTAACCCGGTACAGTAAGCAGGTAGAGTAACCCTGTAAACTATGCAGGTGTAGTAACCCGGTACAGTAAGCAGGTAGAGTAACCCTGTAAACTATGCAGGTGTAGTAACCCGGTACACTAAGCAGGTATAGTAACCCGATACAGTAAGCAGGTAGAGTAACCCTGTAAACTATGCAGGTGTAGTAACCCGGTACACTAAGCAGGTATAGTAACCCGATACAGTAAGCAGGTAGAGTAACCCTGTAAACTATGCAGGTGTAGTAACCCGGTACAGTAAGCAGGTAGAGTAACCCGGTACACTAAGCAGGTATAGTAACCCGGTACAGTAAGCAGGTAGAGTAACCCTGTAAACTATGCAGGTGTAGTAACCCGGTACACTAAGCAGGTATAGTAACCCGGTACAGTAAGCAGGTAGAGTAACCCTGTAAACTATGCAGGTGTAGTAACCCGGTACACTAAGCAGGTATAGTAACCCGGTACAGTAAGCAGGTAGAGTAACCCTGTAAACTATGCAGGTGTAGTAACCCGGTACACTAAGCAGGTAGAGTAACCCGGTACACTAAGCAGGTATAGTAACCCGGTACAGTAAGCAGGTATAGTAACCCGGTACACTAAGCAGGTAGAGTAACCCTGTAAACTATGCAGGTGTAGTAACCCGGTACAGTAAGCAGGTAGAGTAACCCTGTAAACTATGCAGGTGTAGTAACCCGGTACACTAAGCAGGTATAGTAACCCTGTAAACTATGCAGGTGTAGTAACCCGGTACAGTAAGCAGGTAGAGTAACCCTGTAAACTATGCAGGTGTAGTAACCCGGTACACTAAGCAGGTATAGTAACCCTGTAAACTATGCAGGTGTAGTAACCCGGTACACTAAGCAGGTAGAGTAACCCGGTACACTAAGCAGGTATAGTAACCCTGTAAACTAAGCAGGTATAGTAACCCGGTACACTAAGCAGGTATAGTAACCCGGTACACTAAGCAGGTATAGTAACCCTGTAAACTATGCAGGTGTAGTAACCCGGTACACTAAGCAGGTATAGTAACCCGGTACACTAAGCAGGTATAGTAACCCTGTAAACTAAGCAGGTATAGTAACCCGGTACACTAAGCAGGTATAGTAACCCGGTACACTAAGCAGGTAGAGTAACCCGGTACACTAAGCAGGTATAGTAACCCTGTAAACTATGCAGGTGTAGTAACCCGGTACAGTAAGCAGGTAGAGTAACCCTGTAAACTATGCAGGTGTAGTAACCCGGTACACTAAGCAGGTATAGTAACCCTGTAAACTATGCAGGTGTAGTAACCCGGTACACTAAGCAGGTAGAGTAACCCGGTACACTAAGCAGGTATAGTAACCCTGTAAACTAAGCAGGTATAGTAACCCGGTACACTAAGCAGGTATAGTAACCCGGTACACTAAGCAGGTATAGTAACCCGGTACACTAAGCAGGTATAGTAACCCTGTAAACTAAGCAGGTATAGTAACCCGGTACACTAAGCAGGTATAGTAACCCGGTACACTAAGCAGGTAGAGTAACCCGGTACACTAAGCAGGTATAGTAACCCTGTAAACTAAGCAGGTATAGTAACCCGGTAAACTAAGCAGGTATAGTAACCCGGTACACTAAGCAGGTATAGTAACCCGGTACACTAAGCAGGTATAGTAACCCTGTAAACTATGCAGGTGTAGTAACCCGGTACACTAAGCAGGTAGAGTAACCCGGTACACTAAGCAGGTATAGTAACCCGGTACACTAAGCAGGTAGAGTAACCCTGTAAACTATGCAGGTGTAGTAACCCGGTACAGTAAGCAGGTAGAGTAACCCTGTAAACTATGCAGGTGTAGTAACACGGTACACTAAGCAGGTATAGTAACCCGGTACAGTAAGCAGGTAGAGTAACCCTGTAAACTATGCAGGTGTAGTAACCCGGTACACTAAGCAGGTAGAGTAACCCGGTACACTAAGCAGGTATAGTAACCCGGTACACTAAGCAGGTATAGTAACCCGGTACAGTAAGCAGGTGTAGTAACCCGGTACAGTAACCAGGTGTAGTAACACGGTACAGTAAGCAGGTGTAGTAACCCGGTACAGTAAGCCGGTGTAGTAACCCGGTACAGTAAGCAGGTGTAGTAACCCGGTACAGTAAGCAGGTATAGTAACCCGGTACAGTAAGCAGGTGTAGTAACCCGGTACAGTAACCAGGTGTAGTAACACGGTACAGTAAGCAGGTGTAGTAACCCGGTACAGTAAGCAGGTATAGTAACCCGGTGCAGTAAGCAGGTGTAGTAACCCGGTACACTAAGCAGGTGTAGTAACCCGGTACAGTAAGCAGGTGTAGTAATCCGGTACACTAAGCAGGTATAGTAACCCGGTACACTAAGCAGGTATAGTTACCCGGTACACTAAGCAGGTGTAGTAACCCGGTACACTAAGCAGGTATAGTAACCCGGTACACTAAGCAGGTATAGTAACCCGGTACACTAAGCAGGTATAGTAACCCGGTACACTAAGCAGGTATAGTAACCCGTTACATTAAGCAGGTATAATAACCCGGTACAGTAAGCAGGTGTATTAACCCGATACACTAAGCAGGTATAGTAACCCGGTACACTAAGCAGGTATAGTAACCCGGTACAGTAAGCAGGTGTAGTAACCCGGTACACTAAGCAGGTATAGTAACCCTGTACACTAAGCAGGTATAGTAACCCGGTACACTAAGCAGCTGTAGTAACCCGGTACAGTAAGCAGGTGTAGTAACCCGGTACAGTAAGCAGGTGTAGTAACCCGGTACACTAAGCAGGTATAGTAACCTGGTACAGTAAGCAGGTGTAGTAACCCGGTACACTAAGCAGGTATAGTAACCCGGTACAGTAAGCAGGTGTAGTAACCCGGTACACTAAGCAGGTATAGTAACCTGGTACAGTAAGCAGGTGTAGTAACCCGGTACAGTAAGCAGGTGTAGTAACCCGGTACACTAAGCAGGTATAGTAACCCGGTACACTAAGCAGGTATAGTAACCCGGTACAGTAAGCATTTGTAGTAACCCGGTACAGTAAGCAGGTGTAGTAACCCGGTACAGTAAGCAGGTGTAGTAACCCGGTACAGTAAGCAGGTGTAGTAATCCGGTACACTAAGCAGGTATAGTAACCCGGTACACTAAGCAGGTATAGTAACCCGGTACAGTAAGCAGGTGTAGTAACCCGGTACACTAGGCAGGTATAGTAACCCGGTACACTAAGCAGGTGTAGTAACCCGGTACACTAAGCAGGTGTAGTAACCCGGTACACTAAGCAGGTATAGTAACCCGGTACACTAAGCAGGTATAGTAACCCGGTACACTAAGCAGGTATAGTAGCCCGGTACACTAAGCAGGTATAGTAACCCGTTACATTAAGCAGGTATAATAACCCGGTACAGTAAGCAGGTGTATTAACCCGATACACTAAGCAGGTATAGTAACCCGGTACACTAAGCAGGTATAGTAACCCGGTACAGTAAGCAGGTGTAGTAACCCGGTACACTAAGCAGGTATAGTAACCCGGTACACTAAGCAGGTATAGTAACCCGGTACACTAAGCAGGTATAGTAACCCGGTACACTAAGCAGGTATAGTAACCCGGTACACTAAGCAGGTATAGTAACCCGGTACACTAAGCAGGTATAGTAACCCGGTACAGTAAGCAGGTGTAGTAACCCGGTACAGTAAGCAGGTGTAGTAACCCGGTACACTAAGCAGGTATAGTAACCTGGTACAGTAAGCAGGTGTAGTAACCCGGTACACTAAGCAGGTGTAGTAACCCGGTACACTAAGCAGGTATAGTAACCCGGTACACTAAGCAGGTATAGTAACCCGGTACAGTAAGCAGGTGTAGTAACCCGGTACACTAAGCAGGTATAGTAACCCGGTACACTAAGCAGGTGTAGTAACCCGGTACACTAAGCAGGTATAGTAACCCGGTACACTAAGCAGGTATAGTAACCCGGTACACTAAGCAGGTATAGTAACCCGGTACAGTAAGCAGGTGTAGTAACCCGGTACACTAAGCAGGTATAGTAACCCGGTACACTAAGCAGGTGTAGTAACCCGGTACACTATGCAGGTGTAGTAACCCGGTACACTAAGCAGGTATAGTAACCCGGTACACTAAGCAGGTATAGTAACCCGGTACACTAAGCAGGTGTAGTAACCCGGTACACTAAGCAGGTGTAGTAACCCGGTACACTAAGCAGGTATAGTAACCCGGTACACTAAGCAGGTGTAGTAACCCGGTACACTAAGCAGGTATAGTAACCCGGTACACTAAGCAGGTATAGTAACCCGGTACACTAAGCAGGTATAGTAACCCGGTACAGTAAGCAGGTGTAGTAACCCGGTACACTAAGCAGGTATAGTAACCCGGTACACTAAGCAGGTGTAGTAACCCGGTACACTATGCAGGTGTAGTAACCCGGTACACTAAGCAGGTATAGTAACCCGGTACACTAAGCAGGTATAGTAACCCGGTACACTAAGCAGGTGTAGTAACCCGGTACACTAAGCAGGTGTAGTAACCCGGTACACTAAGCAGGTATAGTAACCCGGTACACTAAGCAGGTATAGTAACCCGGTACACTAAGCAGGTATAGTAACCCGGTACACTAAGCAGGTGTAGTAACCCGGTACACTAAGCAGGTGTAGTAACCCGGTACACTAAGCAGGTATAGTAACCCGGTACACTAAGCAGGTGTAGTAACCCGGTACACTAAGCAGGTGTAGTAACCCGGTACACTAAGCAGGTATAGTAACCCGGTACAGTAAGCAGGTGTAGTAACCCGGTACAGTAAGCAGGTATAGTAACCCGGTACAGTAAGCAGGTGTAGTAACCCGGTACAGTAACCAGGTGTAGTAACACGGTACAGTAAGCAGGTGTAGTAACCCGGTACAGTAAGCAGGTATAGTAACCCGGTGCAGTAAGCAGGTGTAGTAACCCGGTACACTAAGCAGGTGTAGTAACCCGGTACAGTAAGCAGGTGTAGTAATCCGGTACACTAAGCAGGTATAGTAACCCGGTACACTAAGCAGGTATAGTTACCCGGTACACTAAGCAGGTGTAGTAACCCGGTACACTAAGCAGGTATAGTAACCCGGTACACTAAGCAGGTATAGTAACCCGGTACACTAAGCAGGTATAGTAACCCGGTACACTAAGCAGGTATAGTAACCCGTTACATTAAGCAGGTATAATAACCCGGTACAGTAAGCAGGTGTATTAACCCGATACACTAAGCAGGTATAGTAACCCGGTACAATAAGCAGGTATAGTAACCCGGTACAGTAAGCAGGTGTAGTAACCCGGTACACTAAGCAGGTATAGTAACCCTGTACACTAAGCAGGTATAGTAACCCGGTACACTAAGCAGCTGTAGTAACCCGGTACAGTAAGCAGGTGTAGTAACCCGGTACAGTAAGCAGGTGTAGTAACCCGGTACACTAAGCAGGTATAGTAACCTGGTACAGTAAGCAGGTGTAGTAACCCGGTACACTAAGCAGGTATAGTAACCCGGTACACTAAGCAGGTGTAGTAACCCGGTACACTAAGCAGGTATAGTAACCTGGTACAGTAAGCAGGTGTAGTAACCCGGTACAGTAAGCAGGTGTAGTAACCCGGTACACTAAGCAGGTATAGTAACCCGGTACACTAAGCAGGTATAGTAACCCGGTACAGTAAGCATTTGTAGTAACCCGGTACAGTAAGCAGGTGTAGTAACCCGGTACAGTAAGCAGGTGTAGTAACCCGGTACAGTAAGCAGGTGTAGTAATCCGGTACACTAAGCAGGTATAGTAACCCGGTACAGTAAGCAGGTGTAGTAACCCGGTACACTAGGCAGGTATAGTAACCCGGTACACTAAGCAGGTGTAGTAACCCGGTACACTAAGCAGGTGTAGTAACCCGGTACACTAAGCAGGTATAGTAACCCGGTACACTAAGCAGGTATAGTAACCCGGTACACTAAGCAGGTATAGTAACCCGGTACACTAAGCAGGTATAGTAACCCGTTACATTAAGCAGGTATAATAACCCGGTACAGTAAGCAGGTGTATTAACCCGATACACTAAGCAGGTATAGTAACCCGGTACACTAAGCAGGTATAGTAACCCGGTACAGTAAGCAGGTGTAGTAACCCGGTACACTAAGCAGGTATAGTAACCCTGTACACTAAGCAGGTATAGTAACCCGGTACACTAAGCAGCTGTAGTAACCCGGTACAGTAAGCAGGTGTAGTAACCCGGTACAGTAAGCAGGTGTAGTAACCCGGTACACTAAGCAGGTATAGTAACCTGGTACAGTAAGCAGGTGTAGTAACCCGGTACACTAAGCAGGTATAGTAACCCGGTACACTAAGCAGGTGTAGTAACCCGGTACACTAAGCAGGTATAGTAACCTGGTACAGTAAGCAGGTGTAGTAACCCGGTACAGTAAGCAGGTGTAGTAACCCGGTACACTAAGCAGGTATAGTAACCCGGTACACTAAGCAGGTATAGTAACCCGGTACAGTAAGCATTTGTAGTAACCCGGTACAGTAAGCAGGTGTAGTAACCCGGTACAGTAATCAGGTGTAGTAACCCGGTACAGTAAGCAGGTGTAGTAATCCGGTACACTAAGCAGGTATAGTAAC
The DNA here is from genome assembly GCA_036971475.1 of Prosapia bicincta. Classification (NCBI taxonomy): domain Eukaryota; kingdom Metazoa; phylum Arthropoda; class Insecta; order Hemiptera; family Cercopidae; genus Prosapia; species Prosapia bicincta. The sequence goes on along the minus strand of JBAIZL010000001.1, from coordinate 232,341,408 downwards.
CCGGTACACTAAGCAGGTATAGTAACCCGGTACAGTAAGCAGGTGTAGTAACCCGGTACACTAGGCAGGTATAGTAACCCGGTACACTAAGCAGGTGTAGTAACCCGGTACACTAAGCAGGTGTAGTAACCCGGTACACTAAGCAGGTATAGTAACCCGGTACACTAAGCAGGTATAGTAACCCGGTACACTAAGCAGGTATAGTAGCCCGGTACACTAAGCAGGTATAGTAACCCGTTACATTAAGCAGGTATAATAACCCGGTACAGTAAGCAGGTGTATTAACCCGATACACTAAGCAGGTATAGTAACCCGGTACACTAAGCAGGTATAGTAACCCGGTACAGTAAGCAGGTGTAGTAACCCGGTACACTAAGCAGGTATAGTAACCCGGTACACTAAGCAGGTATAGTAACCCGGTACACTAAGCAGGTATAGTAACCCGGTACACTAAGCAGGTATAGTAACCCGGTACACTAAGCAGGTATAGTAACCCGGTACACTAAGCAGGTATAGTAACCCGGTACAGTAAGCAGGTGTAGTAACCCGGTACAGTAAGCAGGTGTAGTAACCCGGTACACTAAGCAGGTATAGTAACCTGGTACAGTAAGCAGGTGTAGTAACCCGGTACACTAAGCAGGTGTAGTAACCCGGTACACTAAGCAGGTATAGTAACCCGGTACACTAAGCAGGTATAGTAACCCGGTACAGTAAGCAGGTGTAGTAACCCGGTACACTAAGCAGGTATAGTAACCCGGTACACTAAGCAGGTGTAGTAACCCGGTACACTAAGCAGGTATAGTAACCCGGTACACTAAGCAGGTATAGTAACCCGGTACACTAAGCAGGTATAGTAACCCGGTACAGTAAGCAGGTGTAGTAACCCGGAACACTAAGCAGGTATAGTAACCCGGTACACTAAGCAGGTGTAGTAACCCGGTACACTATGCAGGTGTAGTAACCCGGTACACTAAGCAGGTATAGTAACCCGGTACACTAAGCAGGTATAGTAACCCGGTACACTAAGCAGGTGTAGTAACCCGGTACACTAAGCAGGTGTAGTAACCCGGTACACTAAGCAGGTATAGTAACCCGGTACACTAAGCAGGTGTAGTAACCCGGTACACTAAGCAGGTATAGTAACCCGGTACACTAAGCAGGTATAGTAACCCGGTACACTAAGCAGGTATAGTAACCCGGTACAGTAAGCAGGTGTAGTAACCCGGTACACTAAGCAGGTATAGTAACCCGGTACACTAAGCAGGTGTAGTAACCCGGTACACTATGCAGGTGTAGTAACCCGGTACACTAAGCAGGTATAGTAACCCGGTACACTAAGCAGGTATAGTAACCCGGTACACTAAGCAGGTGTAGTAACCCGGTACACTAAGCAGGTGTAGTAACCCGGTACACTAAGCAGGTATAGTAACCCGGTACACTAAGCAGGTATAGTAACCCGGTACACTAAGCAGGTATAGTAACCCGGTACACTAAGCAGGTGTAGTAACCCGGTACACTAAGCAGGTGTAGTAACCCGGTACACTAAGCAGGTATAGTAACCCGGTACACTAAGCAGGTGTAGTAACCCGGTACACTAAGCAGGTGTAGTAACCCGGTACACTAAGCAGGTATAGTAACCCGGTACACTAAGCAGGTGTAGTAACCCGGTATACTAAGCAGGTATAGTAACCCGGTACACTAAGCAGGTATAGTAACCCGGTACACTAAGCAGGTATAGTAACCCGGTACACTAAGCAGGTATAGTAACCCGGTACACTAAGCAGGTGTAGTAACCCGGTACACTAAGCAGGTATAGTAACCCGGTACACTAAGCAGGTGTAGTAACCCGGTACACTAAGCAGGTATAGTAACCCGGTACACTAAGTAGGTATAGTAACCCGGTACAGTAAGCAGGTGTAGTAACCCGGTACACTAAGCAGGTGTAGTAACCCGGTACACTAAGCAGGTATAGTAACCCGGTACACTAAGCAGGTGTAGTAACCCGGTACAGTAAGCAGGTGTAGTAACCCGGTACACTAAGCAGGTATAGTAACCCGGTACACTGAGCAGGTGTAGTAACCCGGTACACTAAGCAGGTGTAGTAACCCGGTACACTAAGCAGGTATAGTAACCCGGTACACTAAGCAGGTGTAGTAACCCGGTACACTAAGCAGGTATAGTAACCCGGTACACTAAGCAGGTATAGTAACCCGGTACACTAAGCAGGTGTAGTAACCCGGTACACTAAGCGGGTATAGTAACCCGGTACACTAAGCAGGTATAGTAACCCGGTACACTAAGCAGGTGTAGTAACCCGGTACACTAAGCAGGTATAGTAACCCGGTACACTAAGCAGGTATAGTAACCCGGTACACTAAGCAGGTGTAGTAACCCGGTACACTAAGCAGGTATAGTAACCCGGTACAGTAAGCAGGTGTAGTAACCCGGTACACTAAGCAGGTGTAGTAACCCGGTACACTAAGCAGGTATAGTAACCCGGTACACTAAGCAGGTGTAGTAACCCGGTACACTAAGCAGGTATAGTAACCCTGTAAACTATGCAGGTGTAGTAACCCGGTACACTAAGCAGGTAGAGTAACCCGGTACACTAAGCAGGTATAGTAACCCTGTAAACTAAGCAGGTATAGTAACCCGGTACACTAAGCAGGTATAGTAACCCGGTACACTAAGCAGGTAGAGTAACCCTGTAAACTATGCAGGTGTAGTAACCCGGTACACTAAGCAGGTAGAGTAACCCGGTACACTAAGCAGGTATAGTAACCCGGTACACTAAGCAGGTAGAGTAACCCTGTAAACTATGCAGGTGTAGTAACCCGGTACAGTAAGCAGGTAGAGTAACCCTGTAAACTATGCAGGTGTAGTAACCCGGTACACTAAGCAGGTATAGTAACCCGGTACAGTAAGCAGGTAGAGTAACCCTGTAAACTATGCAGGTGTAGTAACCCGGTACACTAAGCAGGTAGAGTAACCCGGTACACTAAGCAGGTATAGTAACCCGGTACACTAAGCAGGTATAGTAACCCGGTACAGTAAGCAGGTGTAGTAACCCGGTACAGTAACCAGGTGTAGTAACCCGGTACAGTAAGCAGGTAGAGTAACCCTGTAAACTATGCAGGTGTAGTAACCCGGTACACTAAGCAGGTAGAGTAACCCGGTACACTAAGCAGGTATAGTAACCCGGTACAGTAAGCAGGTGTAGTAACCCGGTACACTAAGCAGGTATAGTAACCCGGTACTCTAAGCAGGTATAGTAACGCGGTACACTAAGCAGGTATAGTAACCCGGTACAGTAAGCAGGTATAGTAACCCGGTACACTAAGCAGGTATAGTAACCCGGTACACTAAGCAGGTATAGTAACCCGGTACAGTAAGCAGGTGTAGTAACCCGGCACAGTAACCAGGTGTAGTAACACGGTACAGTAAGCAGGTGTAGTAACCCGGTACAGTAAGCCGGTGTAGTAACCCGGTACAGTAAGCAGGTGTAGTAACCCGGTACAGTAACCAGGTGTAGTAACACGGTACAATAAGCAGGTGTAGTAACCCGGTACAGTAAGCAGGTGTAGTAACCCGGTACAGTAAGCAGGTATAGTAACCCGGTACAGTAAGCAGGTGTAGTAACCCGGTACAGTAACCAGGTGTAGTAACACGGTACAGTAAGCAGGTGTAGTAACCCGGTACAGTAAGCAGGTATAGTAACCCGGTGCAGTAAGCAGGTGTAGTAACCCGGTACACTAAGCAGGTATAGTAACCCGGTACAGTAAGCAGGTATAGTAACCCGGTACACTAAGCAGGTATAGTAACCCGGTACAGTAAGCAGGTGTAGTAACCCGGTACAGTAAGCAGGTGTAGTAATCCGGTACACTAAGCAGGTATAGTAACCCGGTACACTAAGCAGGTATAGTAACCCGGTACAGTAAGCAGGTGTAGTAACCCGGTACACTAGGCAGGTATAGTAACCCGGTACACTAAGCAGGTGTAGTAACCCGGTAAACTAAGCAGGTGTAGTAACCCGGTACACTAAGCAGGTATAGTAACCCGGTACACTAAGCAGGTATAGTAACCCGGTACACTAAGCAGGTATAGTAACCCGGTACACTAAGCAGGTATAGTAACCCGTTACATTAAGCAGGTATAATAACCCGGTACAGTAAGCAGGTGTATTAACCCGATACACTAAGCAGGTATAGTAACCCGGTACACTAAGCAGGTATAGTAACCCGGTACAGTAAGCAGGTGTAGTAACCCGGTACACTAAGCAGGTATAGTAACCCGGTACACTAAGCAGGTATAGTAACCCGGTACACTAAGCAGGTATAGTAACCCGGTACACTAAGCAGGTGTAGTAACCCGGTACAGTAAGCAGGTGTAGTAACCCGGTACAGTAAGCAGGTGTAATAACCCGGTACACTAAGCAGGTGTAGTAACCCGGTACACTAAGCAGGTATAGTAACCTGGTACAGTAAGCAGGTGTAGTAACCCGGTACACTAAGCAGGTATAGTAACCCGGTACACTAAGCAGGTGTAGTAACCTGGTACAGTAAGCAGGTGTAGTAACCCGGTACAGTAAGCAGGTGTAGTAACCCGGTACACTATGCAGGTGTAGTAACCCGGTACACTAAGCAGGTGTAGTAACCCGGTACAGTAAGCAGGTGTAGTAACCCGGTACACTAAGCAGGTATAGTAACCTGGTACAGTAAGCAGGTGTAGTAACCCGGTACAGTAAGCAGGTGTAGTAACCCGGTACACTAAGCAGGTATAGTAACCCGGTACACTAAGCAGGTATAGTAACCCGGTACAGTAAGCATTTGTAGTAACCCGGTACAGTAAGCAGGTGTAGTAACCCGGTACAGTAAGCAGGTGTAGTAACCCGGTACAGTAAGCAGGTGTAGTAATCCGGTACACTAAGCAGGTATAGTAACCCGGTACACTAAGCAGGTATAGTAACCCGGTACACTAGGCAGGTATAGTAACCCGGTACACTAAGCAGGTGTAGTAACCCGGTACACTAAGCAGGTGTAGTAACCCGGTACACTAAGCAGGTATAGTAACCCGGTACACTAAGCAGGTATAGTAACCCGGTACACTAAGCAGGTATAGTAACCCGGTACACTAAGCAGGTATAGTAACCCGTTACATTAAGCAGGTATAATAACCCGGTACAGTAAGCAGGTGTATTAACCCGATACACTAAGCAGGTATAGTAACCCGGTACACTAAGCAGGTATAGTAACCCGGTACAGTAAGCAGGTGTAGTAACCCGGTACACTAAGCAGGTATAGTAACCCGGTACACTAAGCAGGTATAGTAACCCGGTACACTAAGCAGGTATAGTAACCCGGTACACTAAGCAGGTATAGTAACCCGGTACACTAAGCAGGTATAGTAACCCGGTACACTAAGCAGGTATAGTAACCCGGTACAGTAAGCAGGTGTAGTAACCCGGTACAGTAAGCAGGTGTAGTAACCCGGTACACTAAGCAGGTATAGTAACCTGGTACAGTAAGCAGGTGTAGTAACCCGGTACACTAAGCAGGTATAGTAACCCGGTACACTAAGCAGGTGTAGTAACCCGGTACAGTAAGCAGGTGTAGTAACCCGGTACACTAAGCAGGTATAGTAACCTGGTACAGTAGGCAGGTGTAGTAACCCGGTACAGTAAGCAGGTGTAGTAACCCGGTACACTAAGCAGGTATAGTAACCCGGTACACTAAGCAGGTATAGTAACCCGGTACAGTAAGCATTTGTAGTAACCCGGTACAGTAAGCAGGTGTAGTAACCCGGTACAGTAAGCAGGTGTAGTAACCCGGTACACTAAGCAGGTGTAGTAACCCGGTACAGTAAGCAGGTGTAGTAACCCGGTACACTAAGCAGGTATAGTAACCCGGTACACTAAGCAGGTATAGTAACCCGGTACAGTAAGCAGGTGTAGTAACCCGGTACACTAAGCAGGTATAGTAACCCGGTACACTAAGCAGGTGTAGTAACCCGGTACACTAAGCAGGTATAGTAACCCGGTACACTAAGCAGGTATAGTAACCCGGTACACTAAGCAGGTATAGTAACCCGGTACAGTAAGCAGGTGTAGTAACCCGGTACACTAAGCAGGTATAGTAACCCGGTACACTAAGCAGGTGTAGTAAACCGGTACACTATGCAGGTGTAGTAACCCGGTACACTAAGCAGGTATAGTAACCCGGTACACTAAGCAGGTATAGTAACCCGGTACACTAAGCAGGTGTAGTAACCCGGTACACTAAGCAGGTGTAGTAACCCGGTACACTAAGCAGGTATAGTAACCCGGTACACTAAGCAGGTATAGTAACCCGGTACACTAAGCAGGTATAGTAACCCGGTACACTAAGCAGGTGTAGTAACCCGGTACACTAAGCAGGTGTAGTAACCCGGTACACTAAGCAGGTATAGTAACCCGGTACACTAAGCAGGTGTAGTAACCCGGTATACTAAGCAGGTATAGTAACCCGGTACACTAAGCAGGTATAGTAACCCGGTACACTAAGCAGGTATAGTAACCCGGTACACTAAGCAGGTATAGTAACCCGGTACACTAAGCAGGTGTAGTAACCCGGTACACTAAGCAGGTATAGTAACCCGGTACACTAAGCAGGTGTAGTAACCCGGTACACTAAGCAGGTATAGTAACCCGGTACACTAAGCAGGTATAGTAACCCGGTACAGTAAGCAGGTGTAGTAACCCGGTACACTAAGCAGGTGTAGTAACCCGGTACACTAAGCAGGTATAGTAACCCGGTACAGTAAGCAGGTGTAGTAACCCGGTACAGTAAGCAGGTGTAGTAACCCGGTACACTAAGCAGGTATAGTAACCCGGTACACTAAGCAGGTGTAGTAACCCGGTACAGTAAGCAGGTGTAGTAACCCGGTACACTAAGCAGGTATAGTAACCCGGTACACTAAGCAGGTGTAGTAACCCGGTACACTAAGCAGGTGTAGTAACCCGGTACACTAAGCAGGTATAGTAACCCGGTACACTAAGCAGGTGTAGTAACCCGGTACACTAAGCAGGTATAGTAACCCGGTACACTAAGCAGGTATAGTAACCCGGTACACTAAGCAGGTGTAGTAACCCGGTACACTAAGCAGGTATAGTAACCCGGTACACTAAGCAGGTATAGTAACCCGGTACACTAAGCAGGTGTAGTAACCCGGTACACTAAGCAGGTATAGTAACCCGGTACACTAAGCAGGTATAGTAACCCGGTACACTAAGCAGGTGTAGTAACCCGGTACACTAAGCAGGTATAGTAACCCGGTACACTAAGCAGGTGTAGTAACCCGGTACACTAAGCAGGTGTAGTAACCCGGTACACTAAGCAGGTATAGTAACCCGGTACACTAAGCAGGTGTAGTAACCCGGTACACTAAGCAGGTGTAGTAACCCGGTACACTAAGCAGGTATAGTAACCCGGTACACTAAGCAGGTGTAGTAACCCGGTACACTAAGCAGGTGTAGTAACCCGGTACACTAAGCAGGTGTAGTAACCCGGTACACTAAGCAGGTAGAGTAACCCGGTACACTAAGCAGGTATAGTAACCCGATACAGTAAGCAGGTAGAGTAACCCTGTAAACTATGCAGGTGTAGTAACCCGGTACACTAAGCAGGTATAGTAACCCGATACAGTAAGCAGGTAGAGTAACCCTGTAAACTATGCAGGTGTAGTAACCCGGTACACTAAGCAGGTATAGTAACCCGATACAGTAAGCAGGTAGAGTAACCCTGTAAACTATGCATGTGTAGTAACCCGGTACAGTAAGCAGGTAGAGTAACCCGGTACACTAAGCAGGTATAGTAACCCGGTACAGTAAGCATGTAGAGTAACCCTGTAAACTATGCAGGTGTAGTAACCCGGTACACTAAGCAGGTATAGTAACCCGGTACAGTAAGCAGGTAGAGTAACCCTGTAAACTATGCAGGTGTAGTAACCCGGTACACTAAGCAGGTATAGTAACCCGGTACAGTAAGCAGGTAGAGTAACCCTGTAAACTATGCAGGTGTAGTAACCCGGTACACTAAGCAGGTAGAGTAACCCGGTACACTAAGCAGGTATAGTAACCCGGTACAGTAAGCAGGTATAGTAACCCGGTACACTAAGCAGGTAGAGTAACCCTGTAAACTATGCAGGTGTAGTAACCCGGTACAGTAAGCAGGTAGAGTAACCCTGTAAACTATGCAGGTGTAGTAACCCGGTACACTAAGCAGGTATAGTAACCCTGTAAACTATGCAGGTGTAGTAACCCGGTACACTAAGCAGGTAGAGTAACCCGGTACACTAAGCAGGTATAGTAACCCTGTAAACTATGCAGGTGTAGTAACCCGGTACACTAAGCAGGTAGAGTAACCCTGTAAACTATGCAGGTGTAGTAACCCGGTACAGTAAGCAGGTAGAGTAACCCTGTAAACTATGCAGGTGTAGTAACCCGGTACACTAAGCAGGTATAGTAACCCTGTAAACTATGCAGGTGTAGTAACCCGGTACACTAAGCAGGTAGAGTAACCCGGTACACTAAGCAGGTATAGTAACCCTGTAAACTAAGCAGGTATAGTAACCCGGTACATTAAGCAGGTATAGTAACCCGGTACACTAAGCAGGTAGAGTAACCCTGTAAACTATGCAGGTGTAGTAACCCGGTACACTAAGCAGGTAGAGTAACCCGGTACACTAAGCAGGTATAGTAACCCGGTACACTAAGCAGGTAGAGTAACCCTGTAAACTATGCAGGTGTAGTAACCCGGTACAGTAAGCAGGTAGAGTAACCCTGTAAACTATGCAGGTGTAGTAACCCGGTACACTAAGCAGGTATAGTAACCCGGTACAGTAAGCAGGTAGAGTAACCCTGTAAACTATGCAGGTGTAGTAACCCGGTCCACTAAGCAGGTAGAGTAACCCGGTACACTAAGCAGGTATAGTAACCCGGTACACTAAGCAGGTATAGTAACCCGGTACAGTAAGCAGGTGTAGTAACCCGGTACAGTAACCAGGTGTAGTAACCCGGTACAGTAAGCAGGTAGAGTAACCCTGTAAACTATGCAGGTGTAGTAACCCGGTACACTAAGCAGGTAGAGTAACCCGGTACACTAAGCAGGTATAGTAACCCGGTACAGTAAGCAGGTGTAGTAACCCGGTACACTAAGCAGGTATAGTAACCCGGTACACTAAGCAGGTATAGTAACCCGGTACAGTAAGCAGGTGTAGTAACCCGGTACAGTAACCAGGTGTAGTAACACGGTACAGTAAGCAGGTGTAGTAACCCGGTACAGTAAGCCGGTGTAGTAACCCGGTACAGTAAGCAGGTGTAGTAACCCGGTACAGTAAGCAGGTATAGTAACCCGGTACAGTAAGCAGGTGTAGTAACCCGGTACAGTAACCAGGTGTAGTAACACGGTACAATAAGCAGGTGTAGTAACCCGGTACAGTAAGCAGGTGTAGTAACCCGGTACAGTAAGCAGGTATAGTAACCCGGTACAGTAAGCAGGTGTAGTAACCCGGTACAGTAACCAGGTGTAGTAACACGGTACAGTAAGCAGGTGTAGTAACCCGGTACAGTAAGCAGGTATAGTAACCCGGTGCAGTAAGCAGGTGTAGTAACCCGGTACACTAAGCAGGTATAGTAACCCGGTACAGTAAGCAGGTATAGTAACCCGGTACACTAAGCAGGTATAGTAACCCGGTACAGTAAGCAGGTGTAGTAACCCGGTACAGTAAGCAGGTGTAGTAATCCGGTACACTAAGCAGGTATAGTAACCCGGTACACTAAGCAGGTATAGTAACCCGGTACAGTAAGCAGGTGTAGTAACCCGGTACACTAGGCAGGTATAGTAACCCGGTACACTAAGCAGGTGTAGTAACCCGGTACACTAAGCAGGTGTAGTAACCCGGTACACTAAGCAGGTATAGTAACCCGGTACACTAAGCAGGTATAGTAACCCGGTACACTAAGCAGGTATAGTAACCCGGTACACTAAGCAGGTATAGTAACCCGTTACATTAAGCAGGTATAATAACCCGGTACAGTAAGCAGGTGTATTAACCCGATACACTAAGCAGGTATAGTAACCCGGTACACTAAGCAGGTATAGTAACCCGGTACAGTAAGCAGGTGTAGTAACCCGGTACAGTAAGCAGGTGTAGTAACCCGGTACACTAAGCAGTTATAGTAACCTGGTACAGTAAGCAGGTGTAGTAACCCGGTACACTAAGCAGGTATAGTAACCCGGTACACTAAGCAGGTGTAGTAACCCGGTACAGTAAGCAGGTGTAGTAACCCGGTACAGTAAGCAGGTGTAGTAACCCGGTACAGTAAGCAGGTGTAGTAACCCGGTACACTAAGCAGGTATAGTAACCTGGTACAGTAAGCAGGTGTAGTAACCCGGTACACTAAGCAGGTATAGTAACCCGGTACACTAAGCAGGTGTAGTAACCCGGTACACTAAGCAGGTATAGTAACCTGGTACAGTAAGCAGGTGTAGTAACCCGGTACAGTAAGCAGGTGTAGTAACCCGGTACACTAAGCAGGTATAGTAACCCGGTACACTAAGCAGGTATAGTAACCCGGTACAGTAAGCATTTGTAGTAACCCGGTACAGTAAGCAGGTGTAGTAACCCGGTACAGTAAGCAGGTGTAGTAACCCGGTACAGTAAGCAGGTGTAGTAATCCGGTACACTAAGCAGGTATAGTAACCCGGTACAGTAAGCAGGTGTAGTAACCCGGTACACTAGGCAGGTATAGTAACCCGGTACACTAAGCAGGTATAGTAACCCGTTACATTAAGCAGGTATAATAACCCGGTACAGTAAGCAGGTGTATTAACCCGATACACTAAGCAGGTATAGTAACCCGGTACACTAAGCAGGTATAGTAACCCGGTACAGTAAGCAGGTGTAGTAACCCGGTACAGTAAGCAGGTGTAGTAACCCGGTACACTAAGCAGTTATAGTAACCTGGTACAGTAAGCAGGTGTAGTAACCCGGTACACTAAGCAGGTATAGTAACCCGGTACACTAAGCAGGTGTAGTAACCCGGTACAGTAAGCAGGTGTAGTAACCCGGTACAGTAAGCAGGTGTAGTAACCCGGTACAGTAAGCAGGTGTAGTAACCCGGTACACTAAGCAGGTATAGTAACCTGGTACAGTAAGCAGGTGTAGTAACCCGGTACACTAAGCAGGTATAGTAACCCGGTACACTAAGCAGGTGTAGTAACCCGGTACACTAAGCAGGTATAGTAACCTGGTACAGTAAGCAGGTGTAGTAACCCGGTACAGTAAGCAGGTGTAGTAACCCGGTACACTAAGCAGGTATAGTAACCCGGTACACTAAGCAGGTATAGTAACCCGGTACAGTAAGCATTTGTAGTAACCCGGTACAGTAAGCAGGTGTAGTAACCCGGTACAGTAAGCAGGTGTAGTAACCCGGTACAGTAAGCAGGTGTAGTAATCCGGTACACTAAGCAGGTATAGTAACCCGGTACAGTAAGCAGGTGTAGTAACCCGGTACACTAGGCAGGTATAGTAACCCGGTACACTAAGCAGGTGTAGTAACCCGGTACACTAAGCAGGTGTAGTAACCCGGTACACTAAGCAGGTATAGTAACCCGGTACACTAAGCAGGTATAGTAACCCGGTACACTAAGCAGGTATAGTAACCCGGTACACTAAGCAGGTATAGTAACCCGTTACATTAAGCAGGTATAATAACCCGGTACAGTAAGCAGGTGTATTAACCCGATACACTAAGCAGGTATAGTAACCCGGTACACTAAGCAGGTATAGTAACCCGGTACAGTAAGCAGGTGTAGTAACCCGGTACACTAAGCAGGTATAGTAACCCTGTACACTAAGCAGGTATAGTAACCCGGTACACTAAGCAGCTGTAGTAACCCGGTACAGTAAGCAGGTGTAGTAACCCGGTACAGTAAGCAGGTGTAGTAACCCGGTACACTAAGCAGGTATAGTAACCTGGTACAGTAAGCAGGTGTAGTAACCCGGTACACTAAGCAGGTATAGTAACCCGGTACACTAAGCAGGTGTAGTAACCCGGTACACTAAGCAGGTATAGTAACCTGGTACAGTAAGCAGGTGTAGTAACCCGGTACAGTAAGCAGGTGTAGTAACCCGGTACACTAAGCAGGTATAGTAACCCGGTACACTAAGCAGGTATAGTAACCCGGTACAGTAAGCATTTGTAGTAACCCGGTACAGTAAGCAGGTGTAGTAACCCGGTACAGTAATCAGGTGTAGTAACCCGGTACAGTAAGCAGGTGTAGTAATCCGGTACACTAAGCAGGTATAGTAACCCGGTACACTAAGCAGGTATAGTAACCCGGTACAGTAAGCAGGTGTAGTAACCCGGTACACTAGGCAGGTATAGTAACCCGGTACACTAAGCAGGTGTAGTAACCCGGTACACTAAGCAGGTGTAGTAACCCGGTACACTAAGCAGGTATAGTAACCCGGTACACTAAGCAGGTATAGTAACCCGGTACACTAAGCAGGTATAGTAGCCCGGTACACTAAGCAGGTATAGTAACCCGTTACATTAAGCAGGTATAATAACCCGGTACAGTAAGCAGGTGTATTAACCCGATACACTAAGCAGGTATAGTAACCCGGTACACTAAGCAGGTATAGTAACCCGGTACAGTAAGCAGGTGTAGTAACCCGGTACACTAAGCAGGTATAGTAACCCGGTACACTAAGCAGGTATAGTAACCCGGTACACTAAGCAGGTATAGTAACCCGGTACACTAAGCAGGTATAGTAACCCGGTACACTAAGCAGGTATAGTAACCCGGTACACTAAGCAGGTATAGTAACCCGGTACAGTAAGCAGGTGTAGTAACCCGGTACAGTAAGCAGGTGTAGTAACCCGGTACACTAAGCAGGTATAGTAACCTGGTACAGTAAGCAGGTGTAGTAACCCGGTACACTAAGCAGGTGTAGTAACCCGGTACACTAAGCAGGTATAGTAACCCGGTACACTAAGCAGGTATAGTAACCCGGTACAGTAAGCAGGTGTAGTAACCCGGTACACTAAGCAGGTATAGTAACCCGGTACACTAAGCAGGTGTAGTAACCCGGTACACTAAGCAGGTATAGTAACCCGGTACACTAAGCAGGTATAGTAACCCGGTACACTAAGCAGGTATAGTAACCCGGTACAGTAAGCAGGTGTAGTAACCCGGAACACTAAGCAGGTATAGTAACCCGGTACACTAAGCAGGTGTAGTAACCCGGTACACTATGCAGGTGTAGTAACCCGGTACACTAAGCAGGTATAGTAACCCGGTACACTAAGCAGGTATAGTAACCCGGTACACTAAGCAGGTGTAGTAACCCGGTACACTAAGCAGGTGTAGTAACCCGGTACACTAAGCAGGTATAGTAACCCGGTACACTAAGCAGGTGTAGTAACCCGGTACACTAAGCAGGTATAGTAACCCGGTACACTAAGCAGGTATAGTAACCCGGTACACTAAGCAGGTATAGTAACCCGGTACAGTAAGCAGGTGTAGTAACCCGGTACACTAAGCAGGTATAGTAACCCGGTACACTAAGCAGGTGTAGTAACCCGGTACACTATGCAGGTGTAGTAACCCGGTACACTAAGCAGGTATAGTAACCCGGTACACTAAGCAGGTATAGTAACCCGGTACACTAAGCAGGTGTAGTAACCCGGTACACTAAGCAGGTGTAGTAACCCGGTACACTAAGCAGGTATAGTAACCCGGTACACTAAGCAGGTATAGTAACCCGGTACACTAAGCAGGTATAGTAACCCGGTACACTAAGCAGGTGTAGTAACCCGGTACACTAAGCAGGTGTAGTAACCCGGTACACTAAGCAGGTATAGTAACCCGGTACACTAAGCAGGTGTAGTAACCCGGTACACTAAGCAGGTGTAGTAACCCGGTACACTAAGCAGGTATAGTAACCCGGTACACTAAGCAGGTGTAGTAACCCGGTATACTAAGCAGGTATAGTAACCCGGTACACTAAGCAGGTATAGTAACCCGGTACACTAAGCAGGTATAGTAACCCGGTACACTAAGCAGGTATAGTAACCCGGTACACTAAGCAGGTGTAGTAACCCGGTACACTAAGCAGGTATAGTAACCCGGTACACTAAGCAGGTGTAGTAACCCGGTACACTAAGCAGGTATAGTAACCCGGTACACTAAGTAGGTATAGTAACCCGGTACAGTAAGCAGGTGTAGTAACCCGGTACACTAAGCAGGTGTAGTAACCCGGTACACTAAGCAGGTATAGTAACCCGGTACACTAAGCAGGTGTAGTAACCCGGTACAGTAAGCAGGTGTAGTAACCCGGTACACTAAGCAGGTATAGTAACCCGGTACACTGAGCAGGTGTAGTAACCCGGTACACTAAGCAGGTGTAGTAACCCGGTACACTAAGCAGGTATAGTAACCCGGTACACTAAGCAGGTGTAGTAACCCGGTACACTAAGCAGGTATAGTAACCCGGTACACTAAGCAGGTATAGTAACCCGGTACACTAAGCAGGTGTAGTAACCCGGTACACTAAGCGGGTATAGTAACCCGGTACACTAAGCAGGTATAGTAACCCGGTACACTAAGCAGGTGTAGTAACCCGGTACACTAAGCAGGTATAGTAACCCGGTACACTAAGCAGGTATAGTAACCCGGTACACTAAGCAGGTGTAGTAACCCGGTACACTAAGCAGGTATAGTAACCCGGTACAGTAAGCAGGTGTAGTAACCCGGTACACTAAGCAGGTGTAGTAACCCGGTACACTAAGCAGGTATAGTAACCCGGTACACTAAGCAGGTGTAGTAACCCGGTACACTAAGCAGGTATAGTAACCCTGTAAACTATGCAGGTGTAGTAACCCGGTACACTAAGCAGGTAGAGTAACCCGGTACACTAAGCAGGTATAGTAACCCTGTAAACTAAGCAGGTATAGTAACCCGGTACACTAAGCAGGTATAGTAACCCGGTACACTAAGCAGGTAGAGTAACCCTGTAAACTATGCAGGTGTAGTAACCCGGTACACTAAGCAGGTAGAGTAACCCGGTACACTAAGCAGGTATAGTAACCCGGTACACTAAGCAGGTAGAGTAACCCTGTAAACTATGCAGGTGTAGTAACCCGGTACAGTAAGCAGGTAGAGTAACCCTGTAAACTATGCAGGTGTAGTAACCCGGTACACTAAGCAGGTATAGTAACCCGGTACAGTAAGCAGGTAGAGTAACCCTGTAAACTATGCAGGTGTAGTAACCCGGTACACTAAGCAGGTAGAGTAACCCGGTACACTAAGCAGGTATAGTAACCCGGTACACTAAGCAGGTATAGTAACCCGGTACAGTAAGCAGGTGTAGTAACCCGGTACAGTAACCAGGTGTAGTAACCCGGTACAGTAAGCAGGTAGAGTAACCCTGTAAACTATGCAGGTGTAGTAACCCGGTACACTAAGCAGGTAGAGTAACCCGGTACACTAAGCAGGTATAGTAACCCGGTACAGTAAGCAGGTGTAGTAACCCGGTACACTAAGCAGGTATAGTAACCCGGTACTCTAAGCAGGTATAGTAACGCGGTACACTAAGCAGGTATAGTAACCCGGTACAGTAAGCAGGTATAGTAACCCGGTACACTAAGCAGGTATAGTAACCCGGTACACTAAGCAGGTATAGTAACCCGGTACAGTAAGCAGGTGTAGTAACCCGGCACAGTAACCAGGTGTAGTAACACGGTACAGTAAGCAGGTGTAGTAACCCGGTACAGTAAGCCGGTGTAGTAACCCGGTACAGTAAGCAGGTGTAGTAACCCGGTACAGTAACCAGGTGTAGTAACACGGTACAATAAGCAGGTGTAGTAACCCGGTACAGTAAGCAGGTGTAGTAACCCGGTACAGTAAGCAGGTATAGTAACCCGGTACAGTAAGCAGGTGTAGTAACCCGGTACAGTAACCAGGTGTAGTAACACGGTACAGTAAGCAGGTGTAGTAACCCGGTACAGTAAGCAGGTATAGTAACCCGGTGCAGTAAGCAGGTGTAGTAACCCGGTACACTAAGCAGGTATAGTAACCCGGTACAGTAAGCAGGTATAGTAACCCGGTACACTAAGCAGGTATAGTAACCCGGTACAGTAAGCAGGTGTAGTAACCCGGTACAGTAAGCAGGTGTAGTAATCCGGTACACTAAGCAGGTATAGTAACCCGGTACACTAAGCAGGTATAGTAACCCGGTACAGTAAGCAGGTGTAGTAACCCGGTACACTAGGCAGGTATAGTAACCCGGTACACTAAGCAGGTGTAGTAACCCGGTAAACTAAGCAGGTGTAGTAACCCGGTACACTAAGCAGGTATAGTAACCCGGTACACTAAGCAGGTATAGTAACCCGGTACACTAAGCAGGTATAGTAACCCGGTACACTAAGCAGGTATAGTAACCCGTTACATTAAGCAGGTATAATAACCCGGTACAGTAAGCAGGTGTATTAACCCGATACACTAAGCAGGTATAGTAACCCGGTACACTAAGCAGGTATAGTAACCCGGTACAGTAAGCAGGTGTAGTAACCCGGTACACTAAGCAGGTATAGTAACCCGGTACACTAAGCAGGTATAGTAACCCGGTACACTAAGCAGGTATAGTAACCCGGTACACTAAGCAGGTGTAGTAACCCGGTACAGTAAGCAGGTGTAGTAACCCGGTACAGTAAGCAGGTGTAATAACCCGGTACACTAAGCAGGTGTAGTAACCCGGTACACTAAGCAGGTATAGTAACCTGGTACAGTAAGCAGGTGTAGTAACCCGGTACACTAAGCAGGTATAGTAACCCGGTACACTAAGCAGGTGTAGTAACCTGGTACAGTAAGCAGGTGTAGTAACCCGGTACAGTAAGCAGGTGTAGTAACCCGGTACACTATGCAGGTGTAGTAACCCGGTACACTAAGCAGGTGTAGTAACCCGGTACAGTAAGCAGGTGTAGTAACCCGGTACACTAAGCAGGTATAGTAACCTGGTACAGTAAGCAGGTGTAGTAACCCGGTACAGTAAGCAGGTGTAGTAACCCGGTACACTAAGCAGGTATAGTAACCCGGTACACTAAGCAGGTATAGTAACCCGGTACAGTAAGCATTTGTAGTAACCCGGTACAGTAAGCAGGTGTAGTAACCCGGTACAGTAAGCAGGTGTAGTAACCCGGTACAGTAAGCAGGTGTAGTAATCCGGTACACTAAGCAGGTATAGTAACCCGGTACACTAAGCAGGTATAGTAACCCGGTACACTAGGCAGGTATAGTAACCCGGTACACTAAGCAGGTGTAGTAACCCGGTACACTAAGCAGGTGTAGTAACCCGGTACACTAAGCAGGTATAGTAACCCGGTACACTAAGCAGGTATAGTAACCCGGTACACTAAGCAGGTATAGTAACCCGGTACACTAAGCAGGTATAGTAACCCGTTACATTAAGCAGGTATAATAACCCGGTACAGTAAGCAGGTGTATTAACCCGATACACTAAGCAGGTATAGTAACCCGGTACACTAAGCAGGTATAGTAACCCGGTACAGTAAGCAGGTGTAGTAACCCGGTACACTAAGCAGGTATAGTAACCCGGTACACTAAGCAGGTATAGTAACCCGGTACACTAAGCAGGTATAGTAACCCGGTACACTAAGCAGGTATAGTAACCCGGTACACTAAGCAGGTATAGTAACCCGGTACACTAAGCAGGTATAGTAACCCGGTACAGTAAGCAGGTGTAGTAACCCGGTACAGTAAGCAGGTGTAGTAACCCGGTACACTAAGCAGGTATAGTAACCTGGTACAGTAAGCAGGTGTAGTAACCCGGTACACTAAGCAGGTATAGTAACCCGGTACACTAAGCAGGTGTAGTAACCCGGTACAGTAAGCAGGTGTAGTAACCCGGTACACTAAGCAGGTATAGTAACCTGGTACAGTAGGCAGGTGTAGTAACCCGGTACAGTAAGCAGGTGTAGTAACCCGGTACACTAAGCAGGTATAGTAACCCGGTACACTAAGCAGGTATAGTAACCCGGTACAGTAAGCATTTGTAGTAACCCGGTACAGTAAGCAGGTGTAGTAACCCGGTACAGTAAGCAGGTGTAGTAACCCGGTACACTAAGCAGGTGTAGTAACCCGGTACAGTAAGCAGGTGTAGTAACCCGGTACACTAAGCAGGTATAGTAACCCGGTA
Organism: Prosapia bicincta; assembly: GCA_036971475.1. Classification (NCBI taxonomy): domain Eukaryota; kingdom Metazoa; phylum Arthropoda; class Insecta; order Hemiptera; family Cercopidae; genus Prosapia; species Prosapia bicincta. Next base: position 232,323,150 of record JBAIZL010000001.1, on the reverse strand, counting down.
CACTAAGCAGGTATAGTAACCCGGTACAGTAAGCAGGTGTAGTAACCCGGTACACTAAGCAGGTATAGTAACCCGGTACACTAAGCAGGTGTAGTAACCCGGTACACTAAGCAGGTATAGTAACCCGGTACACTAAGCAGGTATAGTAACCCGGTACACTAAGCAGGTATAGTAACCCGGTACAGTAAGCAGGTGTAGTAACCCGGTACACTAAGCAGGTATAGTAACCCGGTACACTAAGCAGGTGTAGTAACCCGGTACACTATGCAGGTGTAGTAACCCGGTACACTAAGCAGGTATAGTAACCCGGTACACTAAGCAGGTATAGTAACCCGGTACACTAAGCAGGTGTAGTAACCCGGTACACTAAGCAGGTGTAGTAACCCGGTACACTAAGCAGGTATAGTAACCCGGTACACTAAGCAGGTATAGTAACCCGGTACACTAAGCAGGTATAGTAACCCGGTACACTAAGCAGGTGTAGTAACCCGGTACACTAAGCAGGTGTAGTAACCCGGTACACTAAGCAGGTATAGTAACCCGGTACACTAAGCAGGTGTAGTAACCCGGTATACTAAGCAGGTATAGTAACCCGGTACACTAAGCAGGTATAGTAACCCGGTACACTAAGCAGGTATAGTAACCCGGTACACTAAGCAGGTATAGTAACCCGGTACACTAAGCAGGTGTAGTAACCCGGTACACTAAGCAGGTATAGTAACCCGGTACACTAAGCAGGTGTAGTAACCCGGTACACTAAGCAGGTATAGTAACCCGGTACACTAAGCAGGTATAGTAACCCGGTACAGTAAGCAGGTGTAGTAACCCGGTACACTAAGCAGGTGTAGTAACCCGGTACACTAAGCAGGTATAGTAACCCGGTACAGTAAGCAGGTGTAGTAACCCGGTACAGTAAGCAGGTGTAGTAACCCGGTACACTAAGCAGGTATAGTAACCCGGTACACTAAGCAGGTGTAGTAACCCGGTACAGTAAGCAGGTGTAGTAACCCGGTACACTAAGCAGGTATAGTAACCCGGTACACTAAGCAGGTGTAGTAACCCGGTACACTAAGCAGGTGTAGTAACCCGGTACACTAAGCAGGTATAGTAACCCGGTACACTAAGCAGGTGTAGTAACCCGGTACACTAAGCAGGTATAGTAACCCGGTACACTAAGCAGGTATAGTAACCCGGTACACTAAGCAGGTGTAGTAACCCGGTACACTAAGCAGGTATAGTAACCCGGTACACTAAGCAGGTATAGTAACCCGGTACACTAAGCAGGTGTAGTAACCCGGTACACTAAGCAGGTATAGTAACCCGGTACACTAAGCAGGTATAGTAACCCGGTACACTAAGCAGGTGTAGTAACCCGGTACACTAAGCAGGTATAGTAACCCGGTACACTAAGCAGGTGTAGTAACCCGGTACACTAAGCAGGTGTAGTAACCCGGTACACTAAGCAGGTATAGTAACCCGGTACACTAAGCAGGTGTAGTAACCCGGTACACTAAGCAGGTGTAGTAACCCGGTACACTAAGCAGGTATAGTAACCCGGTACACTAAGCAGGTGTAGTAACCCGGTACACTAAGCAGGTGTAGTAACCCGGTACACTAAGCAGGTGTAGTAACCCGGTACACTAAGCAGGTAGAGTAACCCGGTACACTAAGCAGGTATAGTAACCCGATACAGTAAGCAGGTAGAGTAACCCTGTAAACTATGCAGGTGTAGTAACCCGGTACACTAAGCAGGTATAGTAACCCGATACAGTAAGCAGGTAGAGTAACCCTGTAAACTATGCAGGTGTAGTAACCCGGTACACTAAGCAGGTATAGTAACCCGATACAGTAAGCAGGTAGAGTAACCCTGTAAACTATGCATGTGTAGTAACCCGGTACAGTAAGCAGGTAGAGTAACCCGGTACACTAAGCAGGTATAGTAACCCGGTACAGTAAGCATGTAGAGTAACCCTGTAAACTATGCAGGTGTAGTAACCCGGTACACTAAGCAGGTATAGTAACCCGGTACAGTAAGCAGGTAGAGTAACCCTGTAAACTATGCAGGTGTAGTAACCCGGTACACTAAGCAGGTATAGTAACCCGGTACAGTAAGCAGGTAGAGTAACCCTGTAAACTATGCAGGTGTAGTAACCCGGTACACTAAGCAGGTAGAGTAACCCGGTACACTAAGCAGGTATAGTAACCCGGTACAGTAAGCAGGTATAGTAACCCGGTACACTAAGCAGGTAGAGTAACCCTGTAAACTATGCAGGTGTAGTAACCCGGTACAGTAAGCAGGTAGAGTAACCCTGTAAACTATGCAGGTGTAGTAACCCGGTACACTAAGCAGGTATAGTAACCCTGTAAACTATGCAGGTGTAGTAACCCGGTACACTAAGCAGGTAGAGTAACCCGGTACACTAAGCAGGTATAGTAACCCTGTAAACTATGCAGGTGTAGTAACCCGGTACACTAAGCAGGTAGAGTAACCCTGTAAACTATGCAGGTGTAGTAACCCGGTACAGTAAGCAGGTAGAGTAACCCTGTAAACTATGCAGGTGTAGTAACCCGGTACACTAAGCAGGTATAGTAACCCTGTAAACTATGCAGGTGTAGTAACCCGGTACACTAAGCAGGTAGAGTAACCCGGTACACTAAGCAGGTATAGTAACCCTGTAAACTAAGCAGGTATAGTAACCCGGTACATTAAGCAGGTATAGTAACCCGGTACACTAAGCAGGTAGAGTAACCCTGTAAACTATGCAGGTGTAGTAACCCGGTACACTAAGCAGGTAGAGTAACCCGGTACACTAAGCAGGTATAGTAACCCGGTACACTAAGCAGGTAGAGTAACCCTGTAAACTATGCAGGTGTAGTAACCCGGTACAGTAAGCAGGTAGAGTAACCCTGTAAACTATGCAGGTGTAGTAACCCGGTACACTAAGCAGGTATAGTAACCCGGTACAGTAAGCAGGTAGAGTAACCCTGTAAACTATGCAGGTGTAGTAACCCGGTCCACTAAGCAGGTAGAGTAACCCGGTACACTAAGCAGGTATAGTAACCCGGTACACTAAGCAGGTATAGTAACCCGGTACAGTAAGCAGGTGTAGTAACCCGGTACAGTAACCAGGTGTAGTAACCCGGTACAGTAAGCAGGTAGAGTAACCCTGTAAACTATGCAGGTGTAGTAACCCGGTACACTAAGCAGGTAGAGTAACCCGGTACACTAAGCAGGTATAGTAACCCGGTACAGTAAGCAGGTGTAGTAACCCGGTACACTAAGCAGGTATAGTAACCCGGTACACTAAGCAGGTATAGTAACCCGGTACAGTAAGCAGGTGTAGTAACCCGGTACAGTAACCAGGTGTAGTAACACGGTACAGTAAGCAGGTGTAGTAACCCGGTACAGTAAGCCGGTGTAGTAACCCGGTACAGTAAGCAGGTGTAGTAACCCGGTACAGTAAGCAGGTATAGTAACCCGGTACAGTAAGCAGGTGTAGTAACCCGGTACAGTAACCAGGTGTAGTAACACGGTACAATAAGCAGGTGTAGTAACCCGGTACAGTAAGCAGGTGTAGTAACCCGGTACAGTAAGCAGGTATAGTAACCCGGTACAGTAAGCAGGTGTAGTAACCCGGTACAGTAACCAGGTGTAGTAACACGGTACAGTAAGCAGGTGTAGTAACCCGGTACAGTAAGCAGGTATAGTAACCCGGTGCAGTAAGCAGGTGTAGTAACCCGGTACACTAAGCAGGTATAGTAACCCGGTACAGTAAGCAGGTATAGTAACCCGGTACACTAAGCAGGTATAGTAACCCGGTACAGTAAGCAGGTGTAGTAACCCGGTACAGTAAGCAGGTGTAGTAATCCGGTACACTAAGCAGGTATAGTAACCCGGTACACTAAGCAGGTATAGTAACCCGGTACAGTAAGCAGGTGTAGTAACCCGGTACACTAGGCAGGTATAGTAACCCGGTACACTAAGCAGGTGTAGTAACCCGGTACACTAAGCAGGTGTAGTAACCCGGTACACTAAGCAGGTATAGTAACCCGGTACACTAAGCAGGTATAGTAACCCGGTACACTAAGCAGGTATAGTAACCCGGTACACTAAGCAGGTATAGTAACCCGTTACATTAAGCAGGTATAATAACCCGGTACAGTAAGCAGGTGTATTAACCCGATACACTAAGCAGGTATAGTAACCCGGTACACTAAGCAGGTATAGTAACCCGGTACAGTAAGCAGGTGTAGTAACCCGGTACAGTAAGCAGGTGTAGTAACCCGGTACACTAAGCAGTTATAGTAACCTGGTACAGTAAGCAGGTGTAGTAACCCGGTACACTAAGCAGGTATAGTAACCCGGTACACTAAGCAGGTGTAGTAACCCGGTACAGTAAGCAGGTGTAGTAACCCGGTACACTAAGCAGGTATAGTAACCTGGTACAGTAAGCAGGTGTAGTAACCCGGTACAGTAAGCAGGTGTAGTAACCCGGTACACTATGCAGGTGTAGTAACCCGGTACACTAAGCAGGTGTAGTAACCCGGTACAGTAAGCAGGTGTAGTAACCCGGTACACTAAGCAGGTATAGTAACCTGGTACAGTAAGCAGGTGTAGTAACCCGGTACAGTAAGCAGGTGTAGTAACCCGGTACACTAAGCAGGTATAGTAACCCGGTACACTAAGCAGGTATAGTAACCCGGTACAGTAAGCATTTGTAGTAACCCGGTACAGTAAGCAGTTGTAGTAACCCGGTACAGTAAGCAGGTGTAGTAACCCGGTACAGTAAGCAGGTGTAGTAATCCGGTACACTAAGCAGGTATAGTAACCCGGTACACTAAGCAGGTATAGTAACCCGGTACAGTAAGCAGGTGTAGTAACCCGGTACACTAGGCAGGTATAGTAACCCGGTACACTAAGCAGGTGTAGTAACCCGGTACACTAAGCAGGTGTAGTAACCCGGTACACTAAGCAGGTATAGTAACCCGGTACACTAAGCAGGTATAGTAACCCGGTACACTAAGCAGGTATAGTAACCCGGTACACTAAGCAGGTATAGTAACCCGTTACATTAAGCAGGTATAATAACCCGGTACAGTAAGCAGGTGTATTAACCCGATACACTAAGCAGGTATAGTAACCCGGTACACTAAGCAGGTATAGTAACCCGGTACAGTAAGCAGGTGTAGTAACCCGGTACACTAAGCAGGTATAGTAACCCGGTACACTAAGCAGGTATAGTAACCCGGTACACTAAGCAGGTATAGTAACCCGGTACACTAAGCAGGTATAGTAACCCGGTACACTAAGCAGGTATAGTAACCCGGTACACTAAGCAGGTGTAGTAACCCGGTACACTAAGCAGGTGTAGTAACCCGGTACACTAAGCAGTTATAGTAACCCGGTACACTAAGCAGGTATAGTAACCCGGTACAGTAAGCAGGTGTAGTAACCCGGTACACTAAGCAGGTATAGTAACCCGGTACACTAAGCAGGTATAGTAACCCGGTACAGTAAGCATTTGTAGTAACCCGGTACAGTAAGCAGGTGTAGTAACCCGGTACAGTAAGCAGGTGTAGTAACCCGGTACAGTAAGCAGGTGTAGTAATCCGGTACACTAAGCAGGTATAGTAACCCGGTACACTAAGCAGGTATAGTAACCCGGTACACTAGGCAGGTATAGTAACCCGGTACACTAAGCAGGTGTAGTAACCCGGTACACTAAGCAGGTGTAGTAACCCGGTACACTAAGCAGGTATAGTAACCCGGTACACTAAGCAGGTATAGTAACCCGGTACACTAAGCAGGTATAGTAACCCGGTACACTAAGCAGGTATAGTAACCCGTTACATTAAGCAGGTATAATAACCCGGTACAGTAAGCAGGTGTATTAACCCGATACACTAAGCAGGTATAGTAACCCGGTACACTAAGCAGGTATAGTAACCCGGTACAGTAAGCAGGTAGAGTAACCCTGTAAACTATGCAGGTGTAGTAACCCGGTACACTAAGCAGGTATAGTAACCCGATACAGTAAGCAGGTAGAGTAACCCTGTAAACTATGCAGGTGTAGTAACCCGGTACACTAAGCAGGTATAGTAACCCGATACAGTAAGCAGGTAGAGTAACCCTGTAAACTATGCATGTGTAGTAACCCGGTACAGTAAGCAGGTAGAGTAACCCGGTACACTAAGCAGGTATAGTAACCCGGTACAGTAAGCATGTAGAGTAACCCTGTAAACTATGCAGGTGTAGTAACCCGGTACACTAAGCAGGTATAGTAACCCGGTACAGTAAGCAGGTAGAGTAACCCTGTAAACTATGCAGGTGTAGTAACCCGGTACACTAAGCAGGTATAGTAACCCGGTACAGTAAGCAGGTAGAGTAACCCTGTAAACTATGCAGGTGTAGTAACCCGGTACACTAAGCAGGTAGAGTAACCCGGTACACTAAGCAGGTATAGTAACCCGGTACAGTAAGCAGGTATAGTAACCCGGTACACTAAGCAGGTAGAGTAACCCTGTAAACTATGCAGGTGTAGTAACCCGGTACAGTAAGCAGGTAGAGTAACCCTGTAAACTATGCAGGTGTAGTAACCCGGTACACTAAGCAGGTATAGTAACCCTGTAAACTATGCAGGTGTAGTAACCCGGTACACTAAGCAGGTAGAGTAACCCGGTACACTAAGCAGGTATAGTAACCCTGTAAACTATGCAGGTGTAGTAACCCGGTACACTAAGCAGGTAGAGTAACCCTGTAAACTATGCAGGTGTAGTAACCCGGTACAGTAAGCAGGTAGAGTAACCCTGTAAACTATGCAGGTGTAGTAACCCGGTACACTAAGCAGGTATAGTAACCCTGTAAACTATGCAGGTGTAGTAACCCGGTACACTAAGCAGGTAGAGTAACCCGGTACACTAAGCAGGTATAGTAACCCTGTAAACTAAGCAGGTATAGTAACCCGGTACATTAAGCAGGTATAGTAACCCGGTACACTAAGCAGGTAGAGTAACCCTGTAAACTATGCAGGTGTAGTAACCCGGTACACTAAGCAGGTAGAGTAACCCGGTACACTAAGCAGGTATAGTAACCCGGTACACTAAGCAGGTAGAGTAACCCTGTAAACTATGCAGGTGTAGTAACCCGGTACAGTAAGCAGGTAGAGTAACCCTGTAAACTATGCAGGTGTAGTAACCCGGTACACTAAGCAGGTATAGTAACCCGGTACAGTAAGCAGGTAGAGTAACCCTGTAAACTATGCAGGTGTAGTAACCCGGTCCACTAAGCAGGTAGAGTAACCCGGTACACTAAGCAGGTATAGTAACCCGGTACACTAAGCAGGTATAGTAACCCGGTACAGTAAGCAGGTGTAGTAACCCGGTACAGTAACCAGGTGTAGTAACCCGGTACAGTAAGCAGGTAGAGTAACCCTGTAAACTATGCAGGTGTAGTAACCCGGTACACTAAGCAGGTAGAGTAACCCGGTACACTAAGCAGGTATAGTAACCCGGTACAGTAAGCAGGTGTAGTAACCCGGTACACTAAGCAGGTATAGTAACCCGGTACACTAAGCAGGTATAGTAACCCGGTACAGTAAGCAGGTGTAGTAACCCGGTACAGTAACCAGGTGTAGTAACACGGTACAGTAAGCAGGTGTAGTAACCCGGTACAGTAAGCCGGTGTAGTAACCCGGTACAGTAAGCAGGTGTAGTAACCCGGTACAGTAAGCAGGTATAGTAACCCGGTACAGTAAGCAGGTGTAGTAACCCGGTACAGTAACCAGGTGTAGTAACACGGTACAATAAGCAGGTGTAGTAACCCGGTACAGTAAGCAGGTGTAGTAACCCGGTACAGTAAGCAGGTATAGTAACCCGGTACAGTAAGCAGGTGTAGTAACCCGGTACAGTAACCAGGTGTAGTAACACGGTACAGTAAGCAGGTGTAGTAACCCGGTACAGTAAGCAGGTATAGTAACCCGGTGCAGTAAGCAGGTGTAGTAACCCGGTACACTAAGCAGGTATAGTAACCCGGTACAGTAAGCAGGTATAGTAACCCGGTACACTAAGCAGGTATAGTAACCCGGTACAGTAAGCAGGTGTAGTAACCCGGTACAGTAAGCAGGTGTAGTAATCCGGTACACTAAGCAGGTATAGTAACCCGGTACACTAAGCAGGTATAGTAACCCGGTACAGTAAGCAGGTGTAGTAACCCGGTACACTAGGCAGGTATAGTAACCCGGTACACTAAGCAGGTGTAGTAACCCGGTACACTAAGCAGGTGTAGTAACCCGGTACACTAAGCAGGTATAGTAACCCGGTACACTAAGCAGGTATAGTAACCCGGTACACTAAGCAGGTATAGTAACCCGGTACACTAAGCAGGTATAGTAACCCGTTACATTAAGCAGGTATAATAACCCGGTACAGTAAGCAGGTGTATTAACCCGATACACTAAGCAGGTATAGTAACCCGGTACAGTAAGCAGGTGTAGTAACCCGGTACACTAAGCAGGTATAGTAACCTGGTACAGTAAGCAGGTGTAGTAACCCGGTACAGTAAGCAGGTGTAGTAACCCGGTACACTATGCAGGTGTAGTAACCCGGTACACTAAGCAGGTGTAGTAACCCGGTACAGTAAGCAGGTGTAGTAACCCGGTACACTAAGCAGGTATAGTAACCTGGTACAGTAAGCAGGTGTAGTAACCCGGTACAGTAAGCAGGTGTAGTAACCCGGTACACTAAGCAGGTATAGTAACCCGGTACACTAAGCAGGTATAGTAACCCGGTACAGTAAGCATTTGTAGTAACCCGGTACAGTAAGCAGTTGTAGTAACCCGGTACAGTAAGCAGGTGTAGTAACCCGGTACAGTAAGCAAGTGTAGTAATCCGGTACACTAAGCAGGTATAGTAACCCGGTACACTAAGCAGGTATAGTAACCCGGTACAGTAAGCAGGTGTAGTAACCCGGTACACTAGGCAGGTATAGTAACCCGGTACACTAAGCAGGTGTAGTAACCCGGTACACTAAGCAGGTGTAGTAACCCGGTACACTAAGCAGGTATAGTAACCCGGTACACTAAGCAGGTATAGTAACCCGGTACACTAAGCAGGTATAGTAACCCGGTACACTAAGCAGGTATAGTAACCCGTTACATTAAGCAGGTATAATAACCCGGTACAGTAAGCAGGTGTATTAACCCGATACACTAAGCAGGTATAGTAACCCGGTACACTAAGCAGGTATAGTAACCCGGTACAGTAAGCAGGTGTAGTAACCCGGTACACTAAGCAGGTATAGTAACCCGGTACACTAAGCAGGTATAGTAACCCGGTACACTAAGCAGGTATAGTAACCCGGTACACTAAGCAGGTATAGTAACCCGGTACACTAAGCAGGTATAGTAACCCGGTACACTAAGCAGGTGTAGTAACCCGGTACACTAAGCAGGTGTAGTAACCCGGTACACTAAGCAGTTATAGTAACCCGGTACACTAAGCAGGTATAGTAACCCGGTACAGTAAGCAGGTGTAGTAACCCGGTACACTATGCAGGTGTAGTAACCCGGTACACTAAGCAGGTGTAGTAACCCGGTACAGTAAGCAGGTGTAGTAACCCGGTACACTAAGCAGGTATAGTAACCTGGTACAGTAAGCAGGTGTAGTAACCCGGTACAGTAAGCAGGTGTAGTAACCCGGTACACTAAGCAGGTATAGTAACCCGGTACACTAAGCAGGTATAGTAACCCGGTACAGTAAGCATTTGTAGTAACCCGGTACAGTAAGCAGTTGTAGTAACCCGGTACAGTAAGCAGGTGTAGTAACCCGGTACAGTAAGCAAGTGTAGTAATCCGGTACACTAAGCAGGTATAGTAACCCGGTACACTAAGCAGGTATAGTAACCCGGTACAGTAAGCAGGTGTAGTAACCCGGTACACTAGGCAGGTATAGTAACCCGGTACACTAAGCAGGTGTAGTAACCCGGTACACTAAGCAGGTGTAGTAACCCGGTACACTAAGCAGGTATAGTAACCCGGTACACTAAGCAGGTATAGTAACCCGGTACACTAAGCAGGTATAGTAACCCGGTACACTAAGCAGGTATAGTAACCCGTTACATTAAGCAGGTATAATAACCCGGTACAGTAAGCAGGTGTATTAACCCGATACACTAAGCAGGTATAGTAACCCGGTACACTAAGCAGGTATAGTAACCCGGTACAGTAAGCAGGTGTAGTAACCCGGTACACTAAGCAGGTATAGTAACCCGGTACACTAAGCAGGTATAGTAACCCGGTACACTAAGCAGGTATAGTAACCCGGTACACTAAGCAGGTATAGTAACCCGGTACACTAAGCAGGTATAGTAACCCGGTACACTAAGCAGGTGTAGTAACCCGGTACACTAAGCAGGTGTAGTAACCCGGTACACTAAGCAGTTATAGTAACCCGGTACACTAAGCAGGTATAGTAACCCGGTACAGTAAGCAGGTGTAGTAACCCGGTACACTAAGCAGGTATAGTAACCCGGTACACTAAGCAGGTATAGTAACCCGGTACAGTAAGCATTTGTAGTAACCCGGTACAGTAAGCAGGTGTAGTAACCCGGTACAGTAAGCAGGTGTAGTAACCCGGTACAGTAAGCAGGTGTAGTAATCCGGTACACTAAGCAGGTATAGTAACCCGGTACACTAAGCAGGTATAGTAACCCGGTACACTAGGCAGGTATAGTAACCCGGTACACTAAGCAGGTGTAGTAACCCGGTACACTAAGCAGGTGTAGTAACCCGGTACACTAAGCAGGTATAGTAACCCGGTACACTAAGCAGGTATAGTAACCCGGTACACTAAGCAGGTATAGTAACCCGGTACACTAAGCAGGTATAGTAACCCGTTACATTAAGCAGGTATAATAACCCGGTACAGTAAGCAGGTGTATTAACCCGATACACTAAGCAGGTATAGTAACCCGGTACACTAAGCAGGTATAGTAACCCGGTACAGTAAGCAGGTGTAGTAACCCGGTACACTAAGCAGGTATAGTAACCCGGTACACTAAGCAGGTATAGTAACCTGGTACAGTAAGCAGGTGTAGTAACCCGGTACACTAAGCAGGTATAGTAACCCGGTACACTAAGCAGGTGTAGTAACCCGGTACAGTAAGCAGGTGTAGTAACCCGGTACACTAAGCAGGTATAGTAACCTGGTACAGTAGGCAGGTGTAGTAACCCGGTACAGTAAGCAGGTGTAGTAACCCGGTACACTAAGCAGGTATAGTAACCCGGTACACTAAGCAGGTATAGTAACCCGGTACAGTAAGCATTTGTAGTAACCCGGTACAGTAAGCAGGTGTAGTAACCCGGTACAGTAAGCAGGTGTAGTAACCCGGTACACTAAGCAGGTGTAGTAACCCGGTACAGTAAGCAGGTGTAGTAACCCGGTACACTAAGCAGGTATAGTAACCCGGTACACTAAGCAGGTATAGTAACCCGGTACAGTAAGCAGGTGTAGTAACCCGGTACACTAAGCAGGTATAGTAACCCGGTACACTAAGCAGGTGTAGTAACCCGGTACACTAAGCAGGTATAGTAACCCGGTACACTAAGCAGGTATAGTAACCCGGTACACTAAGCAGGTATAGTAACCCGGTACAGTAAGCAGGTGTAGTAACCCGGTACACTAAGCAGGTATAGTAACCCGGTACACTAAGCAGGTGTAGTAACCCGGTACACTATGCAGGTGTAGTAACCCGGTACACTAAGCAGGTATAGTAACCCGGTACACTAAGCAGGTATAGTAACCCGGTACACTAAGCAGGTGTAGTAACCCGGTACACTAAGCAGGTGTAGTAACCCGGTACACTAAGCAGGTATAGTAACCCGGTACACTAAGCAGGTATAGTAACCCGGTACACTAAGCAGGTATAGTAACCCGGTACACTAAGCAGGTGTAGTAACCCGGTACACTAAGCAGGTGTAGTAACCCGGTACACTAAGCAGGTATAGTAACCCGGTACACTAAGCAGGTGTAGTAACCCGGTATACTAAGCAGGTATAGTAACCCGGTACACTAAGCAGGTATAGTAACCCGGTACACTAAGCAGGTATAGTAACCCGGTACACTAAGCAGGTATAGTAACCCGGTACACTAAGCAGGTGTAGTAACCCGGTACACTAAGCAGGTATAGTAACCCGGTACACTAAGCAGGTGTAGTAACCCGGTACACTAAGCAGGTATAGTAACCCGGTACACTAAGCAGGTATAGTAACCCGGTACAGTAAGCAGGTGTAGTAACCCGGTACACTAAGCAGGTGTAGTAACCCGGTACACTAAGCAGGTATAGTAACCCGGTACACTAAGCAGGTGTAGTAACCCGGTACAGTAAGCAGGTGTAGTAACCCGGTACACTAAGCAGGTATAGTAACCCGGTACACTAAGCAGGTGTAGTAACCCGGTACACTAAGCAGGTGTAGTAACCCGGTACACTAAGCAGGTATAGTAACCCGGTACACTAAGCAGGTGTAGTAACCCGGTACACTAAGCAGGTATAGTAACCCGGTACACTAAGCAGGTATAGTAACCCGGTACACTAAGCAGGTGTAGTAACCCGGTACACTAAGCAGGTATAGTAACCCGGTACACTAAGCAGGTATAGTAACCCGGTACACTAAGCAGGTGTAGTAACCCGGTACACTAAGCAGGTATAGTAACCCGGTACACTAAGCAGGTATAGTAACCCGGTACACTAAGCAGGTGTAGTAACCCGGTACACTAAGCAGGTATAGTAACCCGGTACAGTAAGCAGGTGTAGTAACCCGGTACACTAAGCAGGTGTAGTAACCCGGTACACTAAGCAGGTATAGTAACCCGGTACACTAAGCAGGTGTAGTAACCCGGTACACTAAGCAGGTGTAGTAACCCGGTACACTAAGCAGGTATAGTAACCCGGTACACTAAGCAGGTGTAGTAACCCGGTACACTAAGCAGGTGTAGTAACCCGGTACACTAAGCAGGTATAGTAACCCGGTACACTAAGCAGGTGTAGTAACCCGGTACACTAAGCAGGTATAGTAACCCGGTACACTAAGCAGGTATAGTAACCCGGTACACTAAGCAGGTGTAGTAACCCGGTACACTAAGCAGGTGTAGTAACCCGGTACACTAAGCAGGTGTAGTAACCCGGTACACTAAGCAGGTAGAGTAACCCGGTACACTAAGCAGGTATAGTAACCCGATACAGTAAGCAGGTAGAGTAACCCTGTAAACTATGCAGGTGTAGTAACCCGGTACACTAAGCAGGTATAGTAACCCGATACAGTAAGCAGGTAGAGTAACCCTGTAAACTATGCAGGTGTAGTAACCCGGTACACTAAGCAGGTATAGTAACCCGATACAGTAAGCAGGTAGAGTAACCCTGTAAACTATGCAGGTGTAGTAACCCGGTACAGTAAGCAGGTAGAGTAACCCGGTACACTAAGCAGGTATAGTAACCCGGTACAGTAAGCATGTAGAGTAACCCTGTAAACTATGCAGGTGTAGTAACCCGGTACACTAAGCAGGTATAGTAACCCGGTACAGTAAGCAGGTAGAGTAACCCTGTAAACTATGCAGGTGTAGTAACCCGGTACACTAAGCAGGTATAGTAACCCGTTACAGTAAGCAGGTAGAGTAACCCTGTAAACTATGCAGGTGTAGTAACCCGGTACACTAAGCAGGTAGAGTAACCCGGTACACTAAGCAGGTATAGTAACCCGGTACAGTAAGCAGGTATAGTAACCCGGTACACTAAGCAGGTAGAGTAACCCTGTAAACTATGCAGGTGTAGTAACCCGGTACAGTAAGCAGGTAGAGTAACCCTGTAAACTATGCAGGTGTAGTGACCCGGTACACTAAGCAGGTATAGTAACCCTGTAAACTATGCAGGTGTAGTAACCCGGTACACTAAGCAGGTAGAGTAACCCGGTACACTAAGCAGGTATAGTAACCCTGTAAACTATGCAGGTGTAGTAACCCGGTACACTAAGCAGGTAGAGTAACCCTGTAAACTATGCAGGTGTAGTAACCCGGTACAGTAAGCAGGTAGAGTAACCCTGTAAACTATGCAGGTGTAGTAACCCGGTACACTAAGCAGGTATAGTAACCCTGTAAACTATGCAGGTGTAGTAACCCGGTACACTAAGCAGGTAGAGTAACCCGGTACACTAAGCAGGTATAGTAACCCTGTAAACTAAGCAGGTATAGTAACCCGGTACATTAAGCAGGTATAGTAACCCGGTACACTAAGCAGGTAGAGTAACCCTGTAAACTATGCAGGTGTAGTAACCCGGTACACTAAGCAGGTAGAGTAACCCGGTACACTAAGCAGGTATAGTAACCCGGTACACTAAGCAGGTAGAGTAACCCTGTAAACTATGCAGGTGTAGTAACCCGGTACAGTAAGCAGGTAGAGTAACCCTGTAAACTATGCAGGTGTAGTAACCCGGTACACTAAGCAGGTATAGTAACCCGGTACAGTAAGCAGGTAGAGTAACCCTGTAAACTATGCAGGTGTAGTAACCCGGTCCACTAAGCAGGTAGAGTAACCCGGTACACTAAGCAGGTATAGTAACCCGGTACACTAAGCAGGTATAGTAACCCGGTACAGTAAGCAGGTGTAGTAACCCGGTACAGTAACCAGGTGTAGTAACCCGGTACAGTAAGCAGGTAGAGTAACCCTGTAAACTATGCAGGTGTAGTAACCCGGTACACTAAGCAGGTAGAGTAACCCGGTACACTAAGCAGGTATAGTAACCCGGTACAGTAAGCAGGTGTAGTAACCCGGTACACTAAGCAGGTATAGTAACCCGGTACACTAAGCAGGTATAGTAACCCGGTACAGTAAGCAGGTGTAGTAACCCGGTACAGTAACCAGGTGTAGTAACACGGTACAGTAAGCAGGTGTAGTAACCCGGTACAGTAAGCCGGTGTAGTAACCCGGTACAGTAAGCAGGTGTAGTAACCCGGTACAGTAAGCAGGTATAGTAACCCGGTACAGTAAGCAGGTGTAGTAACCCGGTACAGTAACCAGGTGTAGTAACACGGTACAATAAGCAGGTGTAGTAACCCGGTACAGTAAGCAGGTGTAGTAACCCGGTACAGTAAGCAGGTATAGTAACCCGGTACAGTAAGCAGGTGTAGTAACCCGGTACAGTAACCAGGTGTAGTAACACGGTACAGTAAGCAGGTGTAGTAACCCGGTACAGTAAGCAGGTATAGTAACCCGGTGCAGTAAGCAGGTGTAGTAACCCGGTACACTAAGCAGGTATAGTAACCCGGTACAGTAAGCAGTTATAGTAACCCGGTACACTAAGCAGGTATAGTAACCCGGTACAGTAAGCAGGTGTAGTAACCCGGTACAGTAAGCAGGTGTAGTAATCCGGTACACTAAGCAGGTATAGTAACCCGGTACACTAAGCAGGTATAGTAACCCGGTACAGTAAGCAGGTGTAGTAACCCGGTACACTAGGCAGGTATAGTAACCCGGTACACTAAGCAGGTGTAGTAACCCGGTACACTAAGCAGGTGTAGTAACCCGGTACACTAAGCAGGTATAGTAACCCGGTACACTAAGCAGGTATAGTAACCCGGTACACTAAGCAGGTATAGTAACCCGGTACACTAAGCAGGTATAGTAACCCGTTACATTAAGCAGGTATAATAACCCGGTACAGTAAGCAGGTGTATTAACCCGATACACTAAGCAGGTATAGTAACCCGGTACACTAAGCAGGTATAGTAACCCGGTACAGTAAGCAGGTGTAGTAACCCGGTACACTAAGCAGGTATAGTAACCCGGTACACTAAGCAGGTATAGTAACCCGGTACACTAAGCAGGTATAGTAACCCGGTACACTAAGCAGGTATAGTAACCCGGTACACTAAGCAGGTATAGTAACCCGGTACACTAAGCAGGTATAGTAACCCGGTACAGTAAGCAGGTGTAGTAACCCGGTACAGTAAGCAGGTGTAGTAACCCGGTACACTAAGCAGGTATAGTAACCTGGTACAGTAAGCAGGTGTAGTAACCCGGTACACTAAGCAGGTATAGTAACCCGGTACACTAAGCAGGTGTAGTAACCCGGTACAGTAAGCAGGTGTAGTAACCCGGTACACTAAGCAGGTATAGTAACCTGGTACAGTAAGCAGGTGTAGTAACCCGGTACAGTAAGCAGGTGTAGTAACCCGGTACACTATGCAGGTGTAGTAACCCGGTACACTAAGCAGGTGTAGTAACCCGGTACAGTAAGCAGGTGTAGTAACCCGGTACACTAAGCAGGTATAGTAACCTGGTACAGTAAGCAGGTGTAGTAACCCGGTACAGTAAGCAGGTGTAGTAACCCGGTACACTAAGCAGGTATAGTAACCCGGTACACTAAGCAGGTATAGTAACCCGGTACAGTAAGCATTTGTAGTAACCCGGTACAGTAAGCAGTTGTAGTAACCCGGTACAGTAAGCAGGTGTAGTAACCCGGTACAGTAAGCAGGTGTAGTAATCCGGTACACTAAGCAGGTATAGTAACCCGGTACACTAAGCAGGTATAGTAACCCGGTACAGTAAGCAGGTGTAGTAACCCGGTACACTAGGCAGGTATAGTAACCCGGTACACTAAGCAGGTGTAGTAACCCGGTACACTAAGCAGGTGTAGTAACCCGGTACACTAAGCAGGTATAGTAACCCGGTACACTAAGCAGGTATAGTAACCCGGTACACTAAGCAGGTATAGTAACCCGGTACACTAAGCAGGTATAGTAACCCGTTACATTAAGCAGGTATAATAACCCGGTACAGTAAGCAGGTGTATTAACCCGATACACTAAGCAGGTATAGTAACCCGGTACACTAAGCAGGTATAGTAACCCGGTACAGTAAGCAGGTGTAGTAACCCGGTACACTAAGCAGGTATAGTAACCCGGTACACTAAGCAGGTATAGTAACCCGGTACACTAAGCAGGTATAGTAACCCGGTACACTAAGCAGGTATAGTAACCCGGTACACTAAGCAGGTATAGTAACCCGGTACACTAAGCAGGTATAGTAACCCGGTACAGTAAGCAGGTGTAGTAACCCGGTACAGTAAGCAGGTGTAGTAACCCGGTACACTAAGCAGGTATAGTAACCTGGTACAGTAAGCAGGTGTAGTAACCCGGTACACTAAGCAGGTATAGTAACCCGGTACACTAAGCAGGTGTAGTAACCCGGTACAGTAAGCAGGTGTAGTAACCCGGTACACTAAGCAGGTATAGTAACCTGGTACAGTAAGCAGGTGTAGTAACCCGGTACAGTAAGCAGGTGTAGTAACCCGGTACACTAAGCAGGTATAGTAACCCGGTACACTAAGCAGGTATAGTAACCCGGTACACTAAGCAGGTATAGTAACCCGGTACAGTAAGCAGGTGTAGTAACCCGGTACACTAAGCAGGTATAGTAACCCGGTACACTAAGCAGGTGTAGTAACCCGGTACACTATGCAGGTGTAGTAACCCGGTACACTAAGCAGGTATAGTAACCCGGTACACTAAGCAGGTATAGTAACCCGGTACACTAAGCAGGTGTAGTAACCCGGTACACTAAGCAGGTGTAGTAACCCGGTACACTAAGCAGGTATAGTAACCCTGTAAACTATGCAGGTGTAGTAACCCGGTACACTAAGCAGGTAGAGTAACCCGGTACACTAAGCAGGTATAGTAACCCTGTAAACTAAGCAGGTATAGTAACCCGGTACATTAAGCAGGTATAGTAACCCGGTACACTAAGCAGGTAGAGTAACCCTGTAAACTATGCAGGTGTAGTAACCCGGTACACTAAGCAGGTAGAGTAACCCGGTACACTAAGCAGGTATAGTAACCCGGTACACTAAGCAGGTAGAGTAACCCTGTAAACTATGCAGGTGTAGTAACCCGGTACAGTAAGCAGGTAGAGTAACCCTGTAAACTATGCAGGTGTAGTAACCCGGTACACTAAGCAGGTATAGTAACCCGGTACAGTAAGCAGGTAGAGTAACCCTGTAAACTATGCAGGTGTAGTAACCCGGTCCACTAAGCAGGTAGAGTAACCCGGTACACTAAGCAGGTATAGTAACCCGGTACACTAAGCAGGTATAGTAACCCGGTACAGTAAGCAGGTGTAGTAACCCGGTACACTAAGCAGGTATAGTAACCCGGTACACTAAGCAGGTATAGTAACCCGGTACACTAAGCAGGTGTAGTAACCCGGTACACTAAGCAGGTATAGTAACCCGGTACACTAAGCAGGTATAGTAACCCGGTACACTAAGCAGGTGTAGTAACCCGGTACACTAAGCAGGTATAGTAACCCGGTACACTAAGCAGGTGTAGTAACCCGGTACACTAAGCAGGTGTAGTAACCCGGTACACTAAGCAGGTATAGTAACCCGGTACACTAAGCAGGTGTAGTAACCCGGTACACTAAGCAGGTGTAGTAACCCGGTACACTAAGCAGGTATAGTAACCCGGTACACTAAGCAGGTGTAGTAACCCGGTACACTAAGCAGGTGTAGTAACCCGGTACACTAAGCAGGTGTAGTAACCCGGTACACTAAGCAGGTAGAGTAACCCGGTACACTAAGCAGGTATAGTAACCCGATACAGTAAGCAGGTAGAGTAACCCTGTAAACTATGCAGGTGTAGTAACCCGGTACACTAAGCAGGTATAGTAACCCGATACAGTAAGCAGGTAGAGTAACCCTGTAAACTATGCAGGTGTAGTAACCCGGTACACTAAGCAGGTATAGTAACCCGATACAGTAAGCAGGTAGAGTAACCCTGTAAACTATGCATGTGTAGTAACCCGGTACAGTAAGCAGGTAGAGTAACCCGGTACACTAAGCAGGTATAGTAACCCGGTACAGTAAGCATGTAGAGTAACCCTGTAAACTATGCAGGTGTAGTAACCCGGTACACTAAGCAGGTATAGTAACCCGGTACAGTAAGCAGGTAGAGTAACCCTGTAAACTATGCAGGTGTAGTAACCCGGTACACTAAGCAGGTATAGTAACCCGGTACAGTAAGCAGGTAGAGTAACCCTGTAAACTATGCAGGTGTAGTAACCCGGTACACTAAGCAGGTAGAGTAACCCGGTACACTAAGCAGGTATAGTAACCCGGTACAGTAAGCAGGTATAGTAACCCGGTACACTAAGCAGGTAGAGTAACCCTGTAAACTATGCAGGTGTAGTAACCCGGTACAGTAAGCAGGTAGAGTAACCCTGTAAACTATGCAGGTGTAGTAACCCGGTACACTAAGCAGGTATAGTAACCCTGTAAACTATGCAGGTGTAGTAACCCGGTACACTAAGCAGGTAGAGTAACCCGGTACACTAAGCAGGTATAGTAACCCTGTAAACTATGCAGGTGTAGTAACCCGGTACACTAAGCAGGTAGAGTAACCCTGTAAACTATGCAGGTGTAGTAACCCGGTACAGTAAGCAGGTAGAGTAACCCTGTAAACTATGCAGGTGTAGTAACCCGGTACACTAAGCAGGTATAGTAACCCTGTAAACTATGCAGGTGTAGTAACCCGGTACACTAAGCAGGTAGAGTAACCCGGTACACTAAGCAGGTATAGTAACCCTGTAAACTAAGCAGGTATAGTAACCCGGTACATTAAGCAGGTATAGTAACCCGGTACACTAAGCAGGTAGAGTAACCCTGTAAACTATGCAGGTGTAGTAACCCGGTACACTAAGCAGGTAGAGTAACCCGGTACACTAAGCAGGTATAGTAACCCGGTACACTAAGCAGGTAGAGTAACCCTGTAAACTATGCAGGTGTAGTAACCCGGTACAGTAAGCAGGTAGAGTAACCCTGTAAACTATGCAGGTGTAGTAACCCGGTACACTAAGCAGGTATAGTAACCCGGTACAGTAAGCAGGTAGAGTAACCCTGTAAACTATGCAGGTGTAGTAACCCGGTCCACTAAGCAGGTAGAGTAACCCGGTACACTAAGCAGGTATAGTAACCCGGTACACTAAGCAGGTATAGTAACCCGGTACAGTAAGCAGGTGTAGTAACCCGGTACAGTAACCAGGTGTAGTAACCCGGTACAGTAAGCAGGTAGAGTAACCCTGTAAACTATGCAGGTGTAGTAACCCGGTACACTAAGCAGGTAGAGTAACCCGGTACACTAAGCAGGTATAGTAACCCGGTACAGTAAGCAGGTGTAGTAACCCGGTACACTAAGCAGGTATAGTAACCCGGTACACTAAGCAGGTATAGTAACCCGGTACAGTAAGCAGGTGTAGTAACCCGGTACAGTAACCAGGTGTAGTAACACGGTACAGTAAGCAGGTGTAGTAACCCGGTACAGTAAGCCGGTGTAGTAACCCGGTACAGTAAGCAGGTGTAGTAACCCGGTACAGTAAGCAGGTATAGTAACCCGGTACAGTAAGCAGGTGTAGTAACCCGGTACAGTAACCAGGTGTAGTAACACGGTACAATAAGCAGGTGTAGTAACCCGGTACAGTAAGCAGGTGTAGTAACCCGGTACAGTAAGCAGGTATAGTAACCCGGTACAGTAAGCAGGTGTAGTAACCCGGTACAGTAACCAGGTGTAGTAACACGGTACAGTAAGCAGGTGTAGTAACCCGGTACAGTAAGCAGGTATAGTAACCCGGTGCAGTAAGCAGGTGTAGTAACCCGGTACACTAAGCAGGTATAGTAACCCGGTACAGTAAGCAGGTATAGTAACCCGGTACACTAAGCAGGTATAGTAACCCGGTACAGTAAGCAGGTGTAGTAACCCGGTACAGTAAGCAGGTGTAGTAATCCGGTACACTAAGCAGGTATAGTAACCCGGTACACTAAGCAGGTATAGTAACCCGGTACAGTAAGCAGGTGTAGTAACCCGGTACACTAGGCAGGTATAGTAACCCGGTACACTAAGCAGGTGTAGTAACCCGGTACACTAAGCAGGTGTAGTAACCCGGTACACTAAGCAGGTATAGTAACCCGGTACACTAAGCAGGTATAGTAACCCGGTACACTAAGCAGGTATAGTAACCCGGTACACTAAGCAGGTATAGTAACCCGTTACATTAAGCAGGTATAATAACCCGGTACAGTAAGCAGGTGTATTAACCCGATACACTAAGCAGGTATAGTAACCCGGTACACTAAGCAGGTATAGTAACCCGGTACAGTAAGCAGGTGTAGTAACCCGGTACAGTAAGCAGGTGTAGTAACCCGGTACACTAAGCAGTTATAGTAACCTGGTACAGTAAGCAGGTGTAGTAACCCGGTACACTAAGCAGGTATAGTAACCCGGTACACTAAGCAGGTGTAGTAACCCGGTACAGTAAGCAGGTGTAGTAACCCGGTACAGTAAGCAGGTGTAGTAACCCGGTACACTATGCAGGTGTAGTAACCCGGTACACTAAGCAGGTGTAGTAACCCGGTACAGTAAGCAGGTGTAGTAACCCGGTACACTAAGCAGGTATAGTAACCTGGTACAGTAAGCAGGTGTAGTAACCCGGTACAGTAAGCAGGTGTAGTAACCCGGTACACTAAGCAGGTATAGTAACCCGGTACACTAAGCAGGTATAGTAACCCGGTACAGTAAGCATTTGTAGTAACCCGGTACAGTAAGCAGTTGTAGTAACCCGGTACAGTAAGCAGGTGTAGTAACCCGGTACAGTAAGCAGGTGTAGTAATCCGGTACACTAAGCAGGTATAGTAACCCGGTACACTAAGCAGGTATAGTAACCCGGTACAGTAAGCAGGTGTAGTAACCCGGTACACTAGGCAGGTATAGTAACCCGGTACACTAAGCAGGTGTAGTAACCCGGTACACTAAGCAGGTGTAGTAACCCGGTACACTAAGCAGGTATAGTAACCCGGTACACTAAGCAGGTATAGTAACCCGGTACACTAAGCAGGTATAGTAACCCGGTACACTAAGCAGGTATAGTAACCCGTTACATTAAGCAGGTATAATAACCCGGTACAGTAAGCAGGTGTATTAACCCGATACACTAAGCAGGTATAGTAACCCGGTACACTAAGCAGGTATAGTAACCCGGTACAGTAAGCAGGTGTAGTAACCCGGTACACTAAGCAGGTATAGTAACCCGGTACACTAAGCAGGTATAGTAACCCGGTACACTAAGCAGGTATAGTAACCCGGTACACTAAGCAGGTATAGTAACCCGGTACACTAAGCAGGTATAGTAACCCGGTACACTAAGCAGGTGTAGTAACCCGGTACACTAAGCAGGTGTAGTAACCCGGTACACTAAGCAGTTATAGTAACCCGGTACACTAAGCAGGTATAGTAACCCGGTACAGTAAGCAGGTGTAGTAACCCGGTACACTAAGCAGGTATAGTAACCCGGTACACTAAGCAGGTATAGTAACCCGGTACAGTAAGCATTTGTAGTAACCCGGTACAGTAAGCAGGTGTAGTAACCCGGTACAGTAAGCAGGTGTAGTAACCCGGTACAGTAAGCAGGTGTAGTAATCCGGTACACTAAGCAGGTATAGTAACCCGGTACACTAAGCAGGTATAGTAACCCGGTACACTAGGCAGGTATAGTAACCCGGTACACTAAGCAGGTGTAGTAACCCGGTACACTAAGCAGGTGTAGTAACCCGGTACACTAAGCAGGTATAGTAACCCGGTACACTAAGCAGGTATAGTAACCCGGTACACTAAGCAGGTATAGTAACCCGGTACACTAAGCAGGTATAGTAACCCGTTACATTAAGCAGGTATAATAACCCGGTACAGTAAGCAGGTGTATTAACCCGATACACTAAGCAGGTATAGTAACCCGGTACACTAAGCAGGTATAGTAACCCGGTACAGTAAGCAGGTAGAGTAACCCTGTAAACTATGCAGGTGTAGTAACCCGGTACACTAAGCAGGTATAGTAACCCGATACAGTAAGCAGGTAGAGTAACCCTGTAAACTATGCAGGTGTAGTAACCCGGTACACTAAGCAGGTATAGTAACCCGATACAGTAAGCAGGTAGAGTAACCCTGTAAACTATGCATGTGTAGTAACCCGGTACAGTAAGCAGGTAGAGTAACCCGGTACACTAAGCAGGTATAGTAACCCGGTACAGTGAGCATGTAGAGTAACCCTGTAAACTATGCAGGTGTAGTAACCCGGTACACTAAGCAGGTATAGTAACCCGGTACAGTAAGCAGGTAGAGTAACCCTGTAAACTATGCAGGTGTAGTAACCCGGTACACTAAGCAGGTATAGTAACCCGGTACAGTAAGCAGGTAGAGTAACCCTGTAAACTATGCAGGTGTAGTAACCCGGTACACTAAGCAGGTAGAGTAACCCGGTACACTAAGCAGGTATAGTAACCCGGTACAGTAAGCAGGTATAGTAACCCGGTACACTAAGCAGGTAGAGTAACCCTGTAAACTATGCAGGTGTAGTAACCCGGTACAGTAAGCAGGTAGAGTAACCCTGTAAACTATGCAGGTGTAGTAACCCGGTACACTAAGCAGGTATAGTAACCCTGTAAACTATGCAGGTGTAGTAACCCGGTACACTAAGCAGGTAGAGTAACCCGGTACACTAAGCAGGTATAGTAACCCTGTAAACTATGCAGGTGTAGTAACCCGGTACACTAAGCAGGTAGAGTAACCCTGTAAACTATGCAGGTGTAGTAACCCGGTACAGTAAGCAGGTAGAGTAACCCTGTAAACTATGCAGGTGTAGTAACCCGGTACACTAAGCAGGTATAGTAACCCTGTAAACTATGCAGGTGTAGTAACCCGGTACACTAAGCAGGTAGAGTAACCCGGTACACTAAGCAGGTATAGTAACCCTGTAAACTAAGCAGGTATAGTAACCCGGTACATTAAGCAGGTATAGTAACCCGGTACACTAAGCAGGTAGAGTAACCCTGTAAACTATGCAGGTGTAGTAACCCGGTACACTAAGCAGGTAGAGTAACCCGGTACACTAAGCAGGTATAGTAACCCGGTACACTAAGCAGGTAGAGTAACCCTGTAAACTATGCAGGTGTAGTAACCCGGTACAGTAAGCAGGTAGAGTAACCCTGTAAACTATGCAGGTGTAGTAACCCGGTACACTAAGCAGGTATAGTAACCCGGTACAGTAAGCAGGTAGAGTAACCCTGTAAACTATGCAGGTGTAGTAACCCGGTCCACTAAGCAGGTAGAGTAACCCGGTACACTAAGCAGGTATAGTAACCCGGTACACTAAGCAGGTATAGTAACCCGGTACAGTAAGCAGGTGTAGTAACCCGGTACAGTAACCAGGTGTAGTAACCCGGTACAGTAAGCAGGTAGAGTAACCCTGTAAACTATGCAGGTGTAGTAACCCGGTACACTAAGCAGGTAGAGTAACCCGGTACACTAAGCAGGTATAGTAACCCGGTACAGTAAGCAGGTGTAGTAACCCGGTACACTAAGCAGGTATAGTAACCCGGTACACTAAGCAGGTATAGTAACCCGGTACAGTAAGCAGGTGTAGTAACCCGGTACAGTAACCAGGTGTAGTAACACGGTACAGTAAGCAGGTGTAGTAACCCGGTACAGTAAGCCGGTGTAGTAACCCGGTACAGTAAGCAGGTGTAGTAACCCGGTACAGTAAGCAGGTATAGTAACCCGGTACAGTAAGCAGGTGTAGTAACCCGGTACAGTAACCAGGTGTAGTAACACGGTACAATAAGCAGGTGTAGTAACCCGGTACAGTAAGCAGGTGTAGTAACCCGGTACAGTAAGCAGGTATAGTAACCCGGTACAGTAAGCAGGTGTAGTAACCCGGTACAGTAACCAGGTGTAGTAACACGGTACAGTAAGCAGGTGTAGTAACCCGGTACAGTAAGCAGGTATAGTAACCCGGTGCAGTAAGCAGGTGTAGTAACCCGGTACACTAAGCAGGTATAGTAACCCGGTACAGTAAGCAGGTATAGTAACCCGGTACACTAAGCAGGTATAGTAACCCGGTACAGTAAGCAGGTGTAGTAACCCGGTACAGTAAGCAGGTGTAGTAATCCGGTACACTAAGCAGGTATAGTAACCCGGTACACTAAGCAGGTATAGTAACCCGGTACAGTAAGCAGGTGTAGTAACCCGGTACACTAGGCAGGTATAGTAACCCGGTACACTAAGCAGGTGTAGTAACCCGGTACACTAAGCAGGTGTAGTAACCCGGTACACTAAGCAGGTATAGTAACCCGGTACACTAAGCAGGTATAGTAACCCGGTACACTAAGCAGGTATAGTAACCCGGTACACTAAGCAGGTATAGTAACCCGTTACATTAAGCAGGTATAATAACCCGGTACAGTAAGCAGGTGTATTAACCCGATACACTAAGCAGGTATAGTAACCCGGTACACTAAGCAGGTATAGTAACCCGGTACAGTAAGCAGGTGTAGTAACCCGGTACAGTAAGCAGGTGTAGTAACCCGGTACACTAAGCAGTTATAGTAACCTGGTACAGTAAGCAGGTGTAGTAACCCGGTACACTAAGCAGGTATAGTAACCCGGTACACTAAGCAGGTGTAGTAACCCGGTACAGTAAGCAGGTGTAGTAACCCGGTACACTAAGCAGGTATAGTAACCTGGTACAGTAAGCAGGTGTAGTAACCCGGTACAGTAAGCAGGTGTAGTAACCCGGTACACTATGCAGGTGTAGTAACCCGGTACACTAAGCAGGTGTAGTAACCCGGTACAGTAAGCAGGTGTAGTAACCCGGTACACTAAGCAGGTATAGTAACCTGGTACAGTAAGCAGGTGTAGTAACCCGGTACAGTAAGCAGGTGTAGTAACCCGGTACACTAAGCAGGTATAGTAACCCGGTACACTAAGCAGGTATAGTAACCCGGTACAGTAAGCATTTGTAGTAACCCGGTACAGTAAGCAGTTGTAGTAACCCGGTACAGTAAGCAGGTGTAGTAACCCGGTACAGTAAGCAAGTGTAGTAATCCGGTACACTAAGCAGGTATAGTAACCCGGTACACTAAGCAGGTATAGTAACCCGGTACAGTAAGCAGGTGTAGTAACCCGGTACACTAGGCAGGTATAGTAACCCGGTACACTAAGCAGGTGTAGTAACCCGGTACACTAAGCAGGTGTAGTAACCCGGTACACTAAGCAGGTATAGTAACCCGGTACACTAAGCAGGTATAGTAACCCGGTACACTAAGCAGGTATAGTAACCCGGTACACTAAGCAGGTATAGTAACCCGTTACATTAAGCAGGTATAATAACCCGGTACAGTAAGCAGGTGTATTAACCCGATACACTAAGCAGGTATAGTAACCCGGTACACTAAGCAGGTATAGTAACCCGGTACAGTAAGCAGGTGTAGTAACCCGGTACACTAAGCAGGTATAGTAACCCGGTACACTAAGCAGGTATAGTAACCCGGTACACTAAGCAGGTATAGTAACCCGGTACACTAAGCAGGTATAGTAACCCGGTACACTAAGCAGGTATAGTAACCCGGTACACTAAGCAGGTGTAGTAACCCGGTACACTAAGCAGGTGTAGTAACCCGGTACACTAAGCAGTTATAGTAACCCGGTACACTAAGCAGGTATAGTAACCCGGTACAGTAAGCAGGTGTAGTAACCCGGTACACTAAGCAGGTATAGTAACCCGGTACACTAAGCAGGTATAGTAACCCGGTACAGTAAGCATTTGTAGTAACCCGGTACAGTAAGCAGGTGTAGTAACCCGGTACAGTAAGCAGGTGTAGTAACCCGGTACAGTAAGCAGGTGTAGTAATCCGGTACACTAAGCAGGTATAGTAACCCGGTACACTAAGCAGGTATAGTAACCCGGTACACTAGGCAGGTATAGTAACCCGGTACACTAAGCAGGTGTAGTAACCCGGTACACTAAGCAGGTGTAGTAACCCGGTACACTAAGCAGGTATAGTAACCCGGTACACTAAGCAGGTATAGTAACCCGGTACACTAAGCAGGTATAGTAACCCGGTACACTAAGCAGGTATAGTAACCCGTTACATTAAGCAGGTATAATAACCCGGTACAGTAAGCAGGTGTATTAACCCGATACACTAAGCAGGTATAGTAACCCGGTACACTAAGCAGGTATAGTAACCCGGTACAGTAAGCAGGTGTAGTAACCCGGTACACTAAGCAGGTATAGTAACCCGGTACACTAAGCAGGTATAGTAACCTGGTACAGTAAGCAGGTGTAGTAACCCGGTACACTAAGCAGGTATAGTAACCCGGTACACTAAGCAGGTGTAGTAACCCGGTACAGTAAGCAGGTGTAGTAACCCGGTACACTAAGCAGGTATAGTAACCTGGTACAGTAGGCAGGTGTAGTAACCCGGTACAGTAAGCAGGTGTAGTAACCCGGTACACTAAGCAGGTATAGTAACCCGGTACACTAAGCAGGTATAGTAACCCGGTACAGTAAGCATTTGTAGTAACCCGGTACAGTAAGCAGGTGTAGTAACCCGGTACAGTAAGCAGGTGTAGTAACCCGGTACACTAAGCAGGTGTAGTAACCCGGTACAGTAAGCAGGTGTAGTAACCCGGTACACTAAGCAGGTATAGTAACCCGGTACACTAAGCAGGTATAGTAACCCGGTACAGTAAGCAGGTGTAGTAACCCGGTACACTAAGCAGGTATAGTAACCCGGTACACTAAGCAGGTGTAGTAACCCGGTACACTAAGCAGGTATAGTAACCCGGTACACTAAGCAGGTATAGTAACCCGGTACACTAAGCAGGTATAGTAACCCGGTACAGTAAGCAGGTGTAGTAACCCGGTACACTAAGCAGGTATAGTAACCCGGTACACTAAGCAGGTGTAGTAACCCGGTACACTATGCAGGTGTAGTAACCCGGTACACTAAGCAGGTATAGTAACCCGGTACACTAAGCAGGTATAGTAACCCGGTACACTAAGCAGGTGTAGTAACCCGGTACACTAAGCAGGTGTAGTAACCCGGTACACTAAGCAGGTATAGTAACCCGGTACACTAAGCAGGTATAGTAACCCGGTACACTAAGCAGGTATAGTAACCCGGTACACTAAGCAGGTGTAGTAACCCGGTACACTAAGCAGGTGTAGTAACCCGGTACACTAAGCAGGTATAGTAACCCGGTACACTAAGCAGGTGTAGTAACCCGGTATACTAAGCAGGTATAGTAACCCGGTACACTAAGCAGGTATAGTAACCCGGTACACTAAGCAGGTATAGTAACCCGGTACACTAAGCAGGTATAGTAACCCGGTACACTAAGCAGGTGTAGTAACCCGGTACACTAAGCAGGTATAGTAACCCGGTACACTAAGCAGGTGTAGTAACCCGGTACACTAAGCAGGTATAGTAACCCGGTACACTAAGCAGGTATAGTAACCCGGTACAGTAAGCAGGTGTAGTAACCCGGTACACTAAGCAGGTGTAGTAACCCGGTACACTAAGCAGGTATAGTAACCCGGTACACTAAGCAGGTGTAGTAACCCGGTACAGTAAGCAGGTGTAGTAACCCGGTACACTAAGCAGGTATAGTAACCCGGTACACTAAGCAGGTGTAGTAACCCGGTACACTAAGCAGGTGTAGTAACCCGGTACACTAAGCAGGTATAGTAACCCGGTACACTAAGCAGGTGTAGTAACCCGGTACACTAAGCAGGTATAGTAACCCGGTACACTAAGCAGGTATAGTAACCCGGTACACTAAGCAGGTGTAGTAACCCGGTACACTAAGCAGGTATAGTAACCCGGTACACTAAGCAGGTATAGTAACCCGGTACACTAAGCAGGTGTAGTAACCCGGTACACTAAGCAGGTATAGTAACCCGGTACACTAAGCAGGTATAGTAACCCGGTACACTAAGCAGGTGTAGTAACCCGGTACACTAAGCAGGTATAGTAACCCGGTACAGTAAGCAGGTGTAGTAACCCGGTACACTAAGCAGGTGTAGTAACCCGGTACACTAAGCAGGTATAGTAACCCGGTACACTAAGCAGGTGTAGTAACCCGGTACACTAAGCAGGTGTAGTAACCCGGTACACTAAGCAGGTATAGTAACCCGGTACACTAAGCAGGTGTAGTAACCCGGTACACTAAGCAGGTGTAGTAACCCGGTACACTAAGCAGGTATAGTAACCCGGTACACTAAGCAGGTGTAGTAACCCGGTACACTAAGCAGGTATAGTAACCCGGTACACTAAGCAGGTATAGTAACCCGGTACACTAAGCAGGTGTAGTAACCCGGTACACTAAGCAGGTGTAGTAACCCGGTACACTAAGCAGGTGTAGTAACCCGGTACACTAAGCAGGTAGAGTAACCCGGTACACTAAGCAGGTATAGTAACCCGATACAGTAAGCAGGTAGAGTAACCCTGTAAACTATGCAGGTGTAGTAACCCGGTACACTAAGCAGGTATAGTAACCCGATACAGTAAGCAGGTAGAGTAACCCTGTAAACTATGCAGGTGTAGTAACCCGGTACACTAAGCAGGTATAGTAACCCGATACAGTAAGCAGGTAGAGTAACCCTGTAAACTATGCAGGTGTAGTAACCCGGTACAGTAAGCAGGTAGAGTAACCCGGTACACTAAGCAGGTATAGTAACCCGGTACAGTAAGCATGTAGAGTAACCCTGTAAACTATGCAGGTGTAGTAACCCGGTACACTAAGCAGGTATAGTAACCCGGTACAGTAAGCAGGTAGAGTAACCCTGTAAACTATGCAGGTGTAGTAACCCGGTACACTAAGCAGGTATAGTAACCCGTTACAGTAAGCAGGTAGAGTAACCCTGTAAACTATGCAGGTGTAGTAACCCGGTACACTAAGCAGGTAGAGTAACCCGGTACACTAAGCAGGTATAGTAACCCGGTACAGTAAGCAGGTATAGTAACCCGGTACACTAAGCAGGTAGAGTAACCCTGTAAACTATGCAGGTGTAGTAACCCGGTACAGTAAGCAGGTAGAGTAACCCTGTAAACTATGCAGGTGTAGTGACCCGGTACACTAAGCAGGTATAGTAACCCTGTAAACTATGCAGGTGTAGTAACCCGGTACACTAAGCAGGTAGAGTAACCCGGTACACTAAGCAGGTATAGTAACCCTGTAAACTATGCAGGTGTAGTAACCCGGTACACTAAGCAGGTAGAGTAACCCTGTAAACTATGCAGGTGTAGTAACCCGGTACAGTAAGCAGGTAGAGTAACCCTGTAAACTATGCAGGTGTAGTAACCCGGTACACTAAGCAGGTATAGTAACCCTGTAAACTATGCAGGTGTAGTAACCCGGTACACTAAGCAGGTAGAGTAACCCGGTACACTAAGCAGGTATAGTAACCCTGTAAACTAAGCAGGTATAGTAACCCGGTACATTAAGCAGGTATAGTAACCCGGTACACTAAGCAGGTAGAGTAACCCTGTAAACTATGCAGGTGTAGTAACCCGGTACACTAAGCAGGTAGAGTAACCCGGTACACTAAGCAGGTATAGTAACCCGGTACACTAAGCAGGTAGAGTAACCCTGTAAACTATGCAGGTGTAGTAACCCGGTACAGTAAGCAGGTAGAGTAACCCTGTAAACTATGCAGGTGTAGTAACCCGGTACACTAAGCAGGTATAGTAACCCGGTACAGTAAGCAGGTAGAGTAACCCTGTAAACTATGCAGGTGTAGTAACCCGGTCCACTAAGCAGGTAGAGTAACCCGGTACACTAAGCAGGTATAGTAACCCGGTACACTAAGCAGGTATAGTAACCCGGTACAGTAAGCAGGTGTAGTAACCCGGTACAGTAACCAGGTGTAGTAACCCGGTACAGTAAGCAGGTAGAGTAACCCTGTAAACTATGCAGGTGTAGTAACCCGGTACACTAAGCAGGTAGAGTAACCCGGTACACTAAGCAGGTATAGTAACCCGGTACAGTAAGCAGGTGTAGTAACCCGGTACACTAAGCAGGTATAGTAACCCGGTACACTAAGCAGGTATAGTAACCCGGTACAGTAAGCAGGTGTAGTAACCCGGTACAGTAACCAGGTGTAGTAACACGGTACAGTAAGCAGGTGTAGTAACCCGGTACAGTAAGCCGGTGTAGTAACCCGGTACAGTAAGCAGGTGTAGTAACCCGGTACAGTAAGCAGGTATAGTAACCCGGTACAGTAAGCAGGTGTAGTAACCCGGTACAGTAACCAGGTGTAGTAACACGGTACAATAAGCAGGTGTAGTAACCCGGTACAGTAAGCAGGTGTAGTAACCCGGTACAGTAAGCAGGTATAGTAACCCGGTACAGTAAGCAGGTGTAGTAACCCGGTACAGTAACCAGGTGTAGTAACACGGTACAGTAAGCAGGTGTAGTAACCCGGTACAGTAAGCAGGTATAGTAACCCGGTGCAGTAAGCAGGTGTAGTAACCCGGTACACTAAGCAGGTATAGTAACCCGGTACAGTAAGCAGGTATAGTAACCCGGTACACTAAGCAGGTATAGTAACCCGGTACAGTAAGCAGGTGTAGTAACCCGGTACAGTAAGCAGGTGTAGTAATCCGGTACACTAAGCAGGTATAGTAACCCGGTACACTAAGCAGGTATAGTAACCCGGTACAGTAAGCAGGTGTAGTAACCCGGTACACTAGGCAGGTATAGTAACCCGGTACACTAAGCAGGTGTAGTAACCCGGTACACTAAGCAGGTGTAGTAACCCGGTACACTAAGCAGGTATAGTAACCCGGTACACTAAGCAGGTATAGTAACCCGGTACACTAAGCAGGTATAGTAACCCGGTACACTAAGCAGGTATAGTAACCCGTTACATTAAGCAGGTATAATAACCCGGTACAGTAAGCAGGTGTATTAACCCGATACACTAAGCAGGTATAGTAACCCGGTACACTAAGCAGGTATAGTAACCCGGTACAGTAAGCAGGTGTAGTAACCCGGTACACTAAGCAGGTATAGTAACCCGGTACACTAAGCAGGTATAGTAACCCGGTACACTAAGCAGGTATAGTAACCCGGTACACTAAGCAGGTATAGTAACCCGGTACACTAAGCAGGTATAGTAACCCGGTACACTAAGCAGGTATAGTAACCCGGTACAGTAAGCAGGTGTAGTAACCCGGTACAGTAAGCAGGTGTAGTAACCCGGTACACTAAGCAGGTATAGTAACCTGGTACAGTAAGCAGGTGTAGTAACCCGGTACACTAAGCAGGTATAGTAACCCGGTACACTAAGCAGGTGTAGTAACCCGGTACAGTAAGCAGGTGTAGTAACCCGGTACACTAAGCAGGTATAGTAACCTGGTACAGTAAGCAGGTGTAGTAACCCGGTACAGTAAGCAGGTGTAGTAACCCGGTACACTATGCAGGTGTAGTAACCCGGTACACTAAGCAGGTGTAGTAACCCGGTACAGTAAGCAGGTGTAGTAACCCGGTACACTAAGCAGGTATAGTAACCTGGTACAGTAAGCAGGTGTAGTAACCCGGTACAGTAAGCAGGTGTAGTAACCCGGTACACTAAGCAGGTATAGTAACCCGGTACACTAAGCAGGTATAGTAACCCGGTACAGTAAGCATTTGTAGTAACCCGGTACAGTAAGCAGTTGTAGTAACCCGGTACAGTAAGCAGGTGTAGTAACCCGGTACAGTAAGCAGGTGTAGTAATCCGGTACACTAAGCAGGTATAGTAACCCGGTACACTAAGCAGGTATAGTAACCCGGTACAGTAAGCAGGTGTAGTAACCCGGTACACTAGGCAGGTATAGTAACCCGGTACACTAAGCAGGTGTAGTAACCCGGTACACTAAGCAGGTGTAGTAACCCGGTACACTAAGCAGGTATAGTAACCCGGTACACTAAGCAGGTATAGTAACCCGGTACACTAAGCAGGTATAGTAACCCGGTACACTAAGCAGGTATAGTAACCCGTTACATTAAGCAGGTATAATAACCCGGTACAGTAAGCAGGTGTATTAACCCGATACACTAAGCAGGTATAGTAACCCGGTACACTAAGCAGGTATAGTAACCCGGTACAGTAAGCAGGTGTAGTAACCCGGTACACTAAGCAGGTATAGTAACCCGGTACACTAAGCAGGTATAGTAACCCGGTACACTAAGCAGGTATAGTAACCCGGTACACTAAGCAGGTATAGTAACCCGGTACACTAAGCAGGTATAGTAACCCGGTACACTAAGCAGGTATAGTAACCCGGTACAGTAAGCAGGTGTAGTAACCCGGTACAGTAAGCAGGTGTAGTAACCCGGTACACTAAGCAGGTATAGTAACCTGGTACAGTAAGCAGGTGTAGTAACCCGGTACACTAAGCAGGTATAGTAACCCGGTACACTAAGCAGGTGTAGTAACCCGGTACAGTAAGCAGGTGTAGTAACCCGGTACACTAAGCAGGTATAGTAACCTGGTACAGTAAGCAGGTGTAGTAACCCGGTACAGTAAGCAGGTGTAGTAACCCGGTACACTAAGCAGGTATAGTAACCCGGTACACTAAGCAGGTATAGTAACCCGGTACACTAAGCAGGTATAGTAACCCGGTACAGTAAGCAGGTGTAGTAACCCGGTACACTAAGCAGGTATAGTAACCCGGTACACTAAGCAGGTGTAGTAACCCGGTACACTATGCAGGTGTAGTAACCCGGTACACTAAGCAGGTATAGTAACCCGGTACACTAAGCAGGTATAGTAACCCGGTACACTAAGCAGGTGTAGTAACCCGGTACACTAAGCAGGTGTAGTAACCCGGTACACTAAGCAGGTATAGTAACCCTGTAAACTATGCAGGTGTAGTAACCCGGTACACTAAGCAGGTAGAGTAACCCGGTACACTAAGCAGGTATAGTAACCCTGTAAACTAAGCAGGTATAGTAACCCGGTACATTAAGCAGGTATAGTAACCCGGTACACTAAGCAGGTAGAGTAACCCTGTAAACTATGCAGGTGTAGTAACCCGGTACACTAAGCAGGTAGAGTAACCCGGTACACTAAGCAGGTATAGTAACCCGGTACACTAAGCAGGTAGAGTAACCCTGTAAACTATGCAGGTGTAGTAACCCGGTACAGTAAGCAGGTAGAGTAACCCTGTAAACTATGCAGGTGTAGTAACCCGGTACACTAAGCAGGTATAGTAACCCGGTACAGTAAGCAGGTAGAGTAACCCTGTAAACTATGCAGGTGTAGTAACCCGGTCCACTAAGCAGGTAGAGTAACCCGGTACACTAAGCAGGTATAGTAACCCGGTACACTAAGCAGGTATAGTAACCCGGTACAGTAAGCAGGTGTAGTAACCCGGTACAGTAACCAGGTGTAGTAACCCGGTACAGTAAGCAGGTAGAGTAACCCTGTAAACTATGCAGGTGTAGTAACCCGGTACACTAAGCAGGTAGAGTAACCCGGTACACTAAGCAGGTATAGTAACCCGGTACAGTAAGCAGGTGTAGTAACCCGGTACAGTAAGCAGGTGTAGTAACCCGGTACAGTAACCAGGTGTAGTAACACGGTACAGTAAGCAGGTGTAGTAACCCGGTACAGTAAGCCGGTGTAGTAACCCGGTACAGTAAGCAGGTGTAGTAACCCGGTACAGTAAGCAGGTATAGTAACCCGGTACAGTAAGCAGGTGTAGTAACCCGGTACAGTAACCAGGTGTAGTAACACGGTACAATAAGCAGGTGTAGTAACCCGGTACAGTAAGCAGGTGTAGTAACCCGGTACAGTAAGCAGGTATAGTAACCCGGTACAGTAAGCAGGTGTAGTAACCCGGTACAGTAACCAGGTGTAGTAACACGGTACAGTAAGCAGGTGTAGTAACCCGGTACAGTAAGCAGGTATAGTAACCCGGTGCAGTAAGCAGGTGTAGTAACCCGGTACACTAAGCAGGTATAGTAACCCGGTACAGTAAGCAGGTATAGTAACCCGGTACACTAAGCAGGTATAGTAACCCGGTACAGTAAGCAGGTGTAGTAACCCGGTACAGTAAGCAGGTGTAGTAATCCGGTACACTAAGCAGGTATAGTAACCCGGTACACTAAGCAGGTATAGTAACCCGGTACAGTAAGCAGGTGTAGTAACCCGGTACACTAGGCAGGTATAGTAACCCGGTACACTAAGCAGGTGTAGTAACCCGGTACACTAAGCAGGTGTAGTAACCCGGTACACTAAGCAGGTATAGTAACCCGGTACACTAAGCAGGTATAGTAACCCGGTACACTAAGCAGGTATAGTAACCCGGTACACTAAGCAGGTATAGTAACCCGGTACACTAAGCAGGTATAGTAACCCGGTACACTAAGCAGGTATAGTAACCCGGTACAGTAAGCAGGTGTAGTAACCCGGTACAGTAAGCAGGTGTAGTAACCCGGTACACTAAGCAGGTATAGTAACCTGGTACAGTAAGCAGGTGTAGTAACCCGGTACACTAAGCAGGTATAGTAACCCGGTACAGTAAGCAGGTGTAGTAACCCGGTACAGTAAGCAGGTGTAGTAACCCGGTACACTAAGCAGGTATAGTAACCTGGTACAGTAAGCAGGTGTAGTAACCCGGTACACTAAGCAGGTGTAGTAACCCGGTACACTAAGCAGGTATAGTAACCCGGTACACTAAGCAGGTATAGTAACCCGGTACACTAAGCAGGTATAGTAACCCGGTACACTAAGCAGGTATAGTAACCCGGTACACTAAGCAGGTATAGTAACCCGGTACAGTAAGCAGGTGTAGTAACCCGGTACAGTAAGCAGGTGTAGTAACCCGGTACACTAAGCAGGTATAGTAACCTGGTACAGTAAGCAGGTGTAGTAACCCGGTACACTAAGCAGGTATAGTAACCCGGTACAGTAAGCAGGTGTAGTAACCCGGTACACTAAGCAGGTATAGTAACCTGGTACAGTAAGCAGGTGTAGTAACCCGGTACAGTAAGCAGGTGTAGTAACCCGGTACACTATGCAGGTGTAGTAACCCGGTACACTAAGCAGGTGTAGTAACCCGGTACAGTAAGCAGGTGTAGTAACCCGGTACACTAAGCAGGTATAGTAACCTGGTACAGTAAGCAGGTGTAGTAACCCGGTACAGTAAGCAGGTGTAGTAACCCGGTACACTAAGCAGGTATAGTAACCCGGTACACTAAGCAGGTATAGTAACCCGGTACAGTAAGCATTTGTAGTAACCCGGTACAGTAAGCAGTTGTAGTAACCCGGTACAGTAAGCAGGTGTAGTAACCCGGTACAGTAAGCAGGTGTAGTAATCCGGTACACTAAGCAGGTATAGTAACCCGGTACACTAAGCAGGTATAATAACCCGGTACAGTAAGCAGGTGTAGTAACCCGGTACACTAGGCAGGTATAGTAACCCGGTACACTAAGCAGGTGTAGTAACCCGGTACACTAAGCAGGTGTAGTAACCCGGTACACTAAGCAGGTATAGTAACCCGGTACACTAAGCAGGTATAGTAACCCGGTACACTAAGCAGGTATAGTAACCCGGTACACTAAGCAGGTATAGTAACCCGTTACATTAAGCAGGTATAATAACCCGGTACAGTAAGCAGGTGTATTAACCCGATACACTAAGCAGGTATAGTAACCCGGTACACTAAGCAGGTATAGTAACCCGGTACAGTAAGCAGGTGTAGTAACCCGGTACACTAAGCAGGTATAGTAACCCGGTACACTAAGCAGGTATAGTAACCCGGTACACTAAGCAGGTATAGTAACCCGGTACACTAAGCAGGTATAGTAACCCGGTACACTAAGCAGGTATAGTAACCCGGTACACTAAGCAGGTATAGTAACCCGGTACAGTAAGCAGGTGTAGTAACCCGGTACAGTAAGCAGGTGTAGTAACCCGGTACACTAAGCAGGTATAGTAACCTGGTACAGTAAGCAGGTGTAGTAACCCGGTACACTAAGCAGGTATAGTAACCCGGTACACTAAGCAGGTGTAGTAACCCGGTACAGTAAGCAGGTGTAGTAACCCGGTACACTAAGCAGGTATAGTAACCTGGTACAGTAAGCAGGTGTAGTAACCCGGTACAGTAAGCAGGTGTAGTAACCCGGTACACTAAGCAGGTATAGTAACCCGGTACACTAAGCAGGTATAGTAACCCGGTACACTAAGCAGGTATAGTAACCCGGTACAGTAAGCAGGTGTAGTAACCCGGTACACTAAGCAGGTATAGTAACCCGGTACACTAAGCAGGTGTAGTAACCCGGTACACTATGCAGGTGTAGTAACCCGGTACACTAAGCAGGTATAGTAACCCGGTACACTAAGCAGGTATAGTAACCCGGTACACTAAGCAGGTGTAGTAACCCGGTACACTAAGCAGGTGTAGTAACCCGGTACACTAAGCAGGTATAGTAACCCGGTACACTAAGCAGGTATAGTAACCCGGTACACTAAGCAGGTATAGTAACCCGGTACACTAAGCAGGTGTAGTAACCCGGTACACTAAGCAGGTGTAGTAACCCGGTACACTAAGCAGGTATAGTAACCCGGTACACTAAGCAGGTGTAGTAACCCGGTACACTAAGCAGGTGTAGTAACCCGGTACACTAAGTAGGTATAGTAACCCGGTACACTAAGCAGGTATAGTAACCCG
Source organism: Prosapia bicincta (assembly GCA_036971475.1). Taxonomy (NCBI): domain Eukaryota; kingdom Metazoa; phylum Arthropoda; class Insecta; order Hemiptera; family Cercopidae; genus Prosapia; species Prosapia bicincta. The sequence continues at coordinate 232,285,557 of JBAIZL010000001.1, read as the reverse complement.
GTACACTAAGCAGGTATAGTAACCCGGTACACTAAGCAGGTATAGTAACCCGGTACACTAAGCAGGTATAGTAACCCGGTACACTAAGCAGGTGTAGTAACCCGGTACACTAAGCAGGTATAGTAACCCGGTACACTAAGCAGGTGTAGTAACCCGGTACACTAAGCAGGTATAGTAACCCGGTACACTAAGCAGGTATAGTAACCCGGTACAGTAAGCAGGTGTAGTAACCCGGTACAGTAAGCAGGTGTAGTAACCCGGTACACTAAGCAGGTATAGTAACCCGGTACACTAAGCAGGTGTAGTAACCCGGTACACTAAGCAGGTATAGTAACCCGGTACACTAAGCAGGTGTAGTAACCCGGTACACTAAGCAGGTATAGTAACCCGGTACACTAAGCAGGTATAGTAACCCGGTACACTAAGCAGGTGTAGTATCCCGGTACACTAAGCAGGTATAGTAACCCGGTACACTAAGCAGGTATAGTAACCCGGTACACTAAGCAGGTGTAGTAACCCGGTACACTAAGCAGGTATAGTAACCCGGTACACTAAGCAGGTATAGTAACCCGGTACACTAAGCAGGTGTAGTAACCCGGTACACTAAGCAGGTATAGTAACCCGGTACAGTAAGCAGGTGTAGTAACCCGGTACACTAAGCAGGTGTAGTAACCCGGTACACTAAGCAGGTATAGTAACCCGGTACACTAAGCAGGTGTAGTAACCCGGTACACTAAGCAGGTGTAGTAACCCGGTACACTAAGCAGGTATAGTAACCCGGTACACTAAGCAGGTGTAGTAACCCGGTACACTAAGCAGGTGTAGTAACCCGGTACACTAAGCAGGTATAGTAACCCGGTACACTAAGCAGGTGTAGTAACCCGGTACACTAAGCAGGTATAGTAACCCGGTACACTAAGCAGGTATAGTAACCCGGTACACTAAGCAGGTGTAGTAACCCGGTACACTAAGCAGGTGTAGTAACCCGGTACACTAAGCAGGTGTAGTAACCCGGTACACTAAGCAGTTATAGTAACCCGGTACACTAAGCAGGTATAGTAACCCGGTACAGTAAGCAGGTGTAGTAACCCGGTACAGTAAGCAGGTGTAGTAACCCGGTACACTAAGCAGGTATAGTAACCCGGTACACTAAGCAGGTGTAGTAACCCGGTACAGTAAGCAGGTGTAGTAACCCGGTACAGTAAGCAGGTGTAGTAACCCGGTACACTAAGCAGGTATAGTAACCCGGTACACTAAGCAGGTGTAGTAACCCGGTACAGTAAGCAGGTGTAGTAACCCGGTACAGTAAGCAGGTGTAGTAACCCGGTACACTAAGCAGGTATAGTAACCCGGTACACTAAGCAGGTATAGTAACCCGGTACAGTAAGCAGGTGTAGTAACCCGGTACAGTAAGCAGGTGTAGTAACCCGGTACAGTAAGCAGGTGTAGTAACCCAGTACACTAAGCAGGTATAGTAACCCGGTACAGTAAGCAGGTATAGTAACCCGGTACACTAAGCAGGTGTAGTAACCCGGTACACTAAGCAGGTATAGTAACCCGGTACACTAAGCAGGTATAGTAACCCGGTACAGTAAGCAGGTGTAGTAACCCGGTACAGTAAGCAGGTGTAGTAACCCGGTACACTAAGCAGGTATAGTAACCCGGTACAGTAAGCAGGTGTAGTAACCCGGTACACTAAGCAGGTATAGTAACCCGGTACAGTAAGCAGGTATAGTAACCCGGTACACTAAGCAGGTGTAGTAACCCGGTACACTAAGCAGGTATAGTAACCCGGTACACTAAGCAGGTATAGTAACCCGGTACAGTAAGCAGGTGTAGTAACCCGGTACAGTAAGCAGGTGTAGTAACCCGGTACAGTAAGCAGGTGTAGTAACCCGGTACACTAAGCAGGTATAGTAACCCGGTACACTAAGCAGGTGTAGTAACCCGGTACAGTAAGCAGGTGTAGTAACCCGGTACAGTAAGCAGGTGTAGTAACCCGGTACACTAAGCAGGTGTAGTAACCCGGTACACTAAGCAGGTATAGTAACCCGGTACACTAAGCAGGTGTAGTAACCCGGTACACTAAGCAGGTGTAGTAACCCGGTACACTAAGCAGGTATAGTAACCCGGTACACTAAGCAGGTGTAGTAACCCGGTACACTAAGCAGGTATAGTAACCCGGTACACTAAGCAGGTATAGTAACCCGGTACACTAAGCAGGTGTAGTAACCCGGTACACTAAGCAGGTGTAGTAACCCGGTACACTAAGCAGGTGTAGTAACCCGGTACACTAAGCAGTTATAGTAACCCGGTACACTAAGCAGGTATAGTAACCCGGTACAGTAAGCAGGTGTAGTAACCCGGTACAGTAAGCAGGTGTAGTAACCCGGTACACTAAGCAGGTATAGTAACCCGGTACACTAAGCAGGTGTAGTAACCCGGTACAGTAAGCAGGTGTAGTAACCCGGTACAGTAAGCAGGTGTAGTAACCCGGTACACTAAGCAGGTATAGTAACCCGGTACACTAAGCAGGTGTAGTAACCCGGTACAGTAAGCAGGTGTAGTAACCCGGTACAGTAAGCAGGTGTAGTAACCCGGTACACTAAGCAGGTATAGTAACCCGGTACACTAAGCAGGTATAGTAACCCGGTACAGTAAGCAGGTGTAGTAACCCGGTACAGTAAGCAGGTGTAGTAACCCGGTACAGTAAGCAGGTGTAGTAACCCAGTACACTAAGCAGGTATAGTAACCCGGTACAGTAAGCAGGTATAGTAACCCGGTACACTAAGCAGGTGTAGTAACCCGGTACACTAAGCAGGTATAGTAACCCGGTACACTAAGCAGGTATAGTAACCCGGTACAGTAAGCAGGTGTAGTAACCCGGTACAGTAAGCAGGTGTAGTAACCCGGTACACTAAGCAGGTATAGTAACCCGGTACAGTAAGCAGGTGTAGTAACCCGGTACACTAAGCAGGTATAGTAACCCGGTACAGTAAGCAGGTATAGTAACCCGGTACACTAAGCAGGTGTAGTAACCCGGTACACTAAGCAGGTATAGTAACCCGGTACACTAAGCAGGTATAGTAACCCGGTACAGTAAGCAGGTGTAGTAACCCGGTACAGTAAGCAGGTGTAGTAACCCGGTACAGTAAGCAGGTGTAGTAACCCGGTACACTAAGCAGGTATAGTAACCCGGTACACTAAGCAGGTGTAGTAACCCGGTACAGTAAGCAGGTGTAGTAACCCGGTACAGTAAGCAGGTGTAGTAACCCGGTACACTAAGCAGGTATAGTAACCCGGTACAGTAAGCAGGTGTAGTAACCCGGTACAGTAACCAGGTATAGTAACCCGGTACACTAAGCAGGTGTAGTAACCCGGTACACTAAGCAGGTGTAGTAACCCGGTACACTAAGCAGGTATAGTAACCCGGTACAGTAAGCAGGTGTAGTAACCCGGTACACTAAGCAGGTGTAGTAACCCGGTACACTAAGCAGGTATAGTAACCCGGTACACTAAGCAGGTGTAGTAACCCGGTACACTAAGCAGGTGTAGTAACCCGGTACAGTAAGCAGGTGTAGTAACCCGGTACACTAAGCAGGTGTAGTAACCCGGTACACTAAGCAGGTGTAGTAACCCGGTACACTAAGCAGGTATAGTAACCCGGTACAGTAAGCAGGTATAGTAACCCGGTACAGTAACCAGGTATAGTAACCCGGTACACTAAGCAGGTGTAGTAACCCGGTCACTAAGCAGGTATAGTAACCCGGTACACTAAGCAGGTATAGTAACCTGGTACAGTAAGCAGGTGTAGTAACCCGGTACACTAAGCAGGTATAGTAACCTGGTACAGTAAGCAGGTATAGTAACCTGGTACAGTAAGCAGGTATAGTAACCTGGTACACTAAGCAGGTATAGTAACCCGGTACACTAAGCAGGTATAGTAACCTGGTACAGTAAGCAGGTATAGTAACCTGGTACAGTAAGCAGGTGTAGTAACCCGGTACACTAAGCAGGTATAGTAACCTGGTACAGTAAGCAGGTATAGTAACCTGGTACAGTAAGCAGGTATAGTAACCCGGTACACTAAGCAGGTATAGTAACCTGGTACAGTAAGCAGGTGTAGTAACCCGGTACACTAAGCAGGTATAGTAACCCGGTACACTAAGCAGGTATAGTAACCTGGTACAGTAAGCAGGTGTAGTAACCCGGTACACTAAGCAGGTATAGTAACCTGGTACAGTAAGCAGGTGTAGTAACCCGGTACACTAAGCAGGTATAGTAACCCGGTACACTAAGCAGGTATAGTAACCTGGTACAGTAAGCAGGTGTAGTAACCCGGTACACTAAGCAGGTATAGTAACCTGGTACAGTAAGCAGGTATAGTAACCTGGTACAGTAAGCAGGTATAGTAACCTGGTACACTAAGCAGGTATAGTAACCCGGTACAGTAAGCAGGTATAGTAACCCGGTACAGTAACCAGGTATAGTAACCCGGTACACTAAGCAGGTATAGTAACCCGGTACACTAAGCAGGTATAGTAACCCGGTACAGTAACCAGGCATAGTAACCCGGTACTCTAAGCAGCCTCTGAGAATTTTTAAATAAAAAATTGACATTCCAAGAGTTTAATAATAAAAATGTGAATATAAGAATGTGGATGTTATAATAAATAGTATCCACCTATGGTAGAATGTTTTAGTAAAACCTTTAAACAGGAATTTCAGAGACTAAGAAATATAAATACATATATCAATATTGCGTTTCAAGATGTAATTAGACTAAAGAGTTAAACATAAACAGGTTACAAATCTAATAGATCTAATACAAAAAAAGGGTGATGTAAATAATGAGGTCTGTCATATTTTATTTCAGGGCTGCTTCTTCCCAAGTTTTTTTGCTCTATTGGCGAAGTGGGCACCTCCCCAGGAGCGAAACGTATTTTTGGCGTTTATGTTTTCAGGTGAGCACTTTGAAGCCAGTAAGAGCTCAATAATTTGCTTTTGATAATAGTTTTTTTTTTACAAATATGGATGTGGTTGGTTCCGTTACAATTAGCTGAAATTAATTGGTCATGAGTTATTGAAAAATATTCCGAAACGATAAAACGCCTCGATGCAGTGACACAACTCATTATTGATAAACAAGTAAAAAAATAGAAAGCTATAATGTGGATGTTTTGTAAAGCATATTTCTTTCAAGTTATTTCGCCAAATACCTTACGTTATGTAATGTTGAACTCAAAGTATCAGATAGAAGTTCTGGAGTATATAGTAGACCTAATAAGGCTCTGCAAATATGCTACTTAAGATTTTGTTTTATTTTATTTAAAATGATATAAAGACCTATATTTTCAATGGACTGTTTCTTTCTCTAAATAATTTCTAGAAACATTTGCTTGGTTATAATATTGATGAAATCTGCCGTGTTTATTGGAAAGTTACAATTTCGGCCACAGAGTATCCAGTTGGTTGTGAAGCTGAACGCTTGAGTTTGTCACTGATTGACGTTGTTGTTTATTTTTCAGGATCACAAGTGGGCACAATTGTGACACTTTTCTTTGCAGGAATCCTGGCGGAAAGTTCTGGAGGATGGCCTAGCATATTCTACCTGTCGGGATCCAGCGGGATCCTCTGGTCACTTCTGTGGGCCTACTTAGGAGCTAATAGTCCCGAGGAGCATTCCTTTATCTCGAAACAAGAGAGGGATTTCATCGAGTCATCGTTAGCTCAAACGTCATCGAGTAAAAAAGTGAGTAAAGATGATTATTCATTCAAAATTTTTGTACTAAAAAATTTCAAAATTTTACGATATTAATAGATCTCGTTATGTTTCTTCATTTTTATATTCAAGTTTAACAATTTCATTTTTTATAAAAAAAAAATTTAGATCATTCAAGAACATTTACAGTTTTATCTATAACTAAATGGGGAATTCTCTTCTTCATGCAACTTGTCTTTCTTGAATGTTAGCTATTATTTAAGGTGTTTTTATTTTATTTGCGGTGGAATGCTTTGTCGGCCAGACGGCAATCCTAACCATTAATTCAAGTTATGAAAACTAAGAGAGTCTACACTTATTGGGTCACGTGGTTCTATATTTTCTGTACCTTAGGAGATAGCCTGATTCCCCTAATTCTCTCTCTCTCTCTCTCTCTCTCTCTCTCTTAGAATAGTAATTGGTCTTATACCATGAAACACAGAGTGTCTCTCTTCTCTCTCTCATTTTTCTCTCTCTGCCTTTCTCTCTTTCCCTTTCTGTCTTTCTTTCATTCTTTCTCACTCTCCTTACCATTGCTTTTTCGGTAAAATGGTCAGTTCATCTCGCAGAAAACATCTATAGGCCTACATAACAATGTTCCCTACATTTTTCATTAAACTTTCAACAATTTTTCGTGCTTCCTTAAAAAAGTATCGGAATCATATTTTAAACGTTGTTTTTTAAGCTGTTTCAGATAATAATTCATTTTCAACTACTGCACGAAGTTCTCTATTTTTCTATTCTCATACGTATTTTTTCTACTCGGTCCCATCTTGAGTTGTTCCTGGATATCTGTAAGATTCTACTTCCTTTGCGCCTTAATTTCCCCGTAACATATGTTCTGCTAATTGTCGTATTCTAGAGAGATTCTATAAAACGGTTTGGAGTTTAAAAACTTGTTTAACCTGAAAATTAAAGCTTTACACAATACTAAACCCCTTGTGACTTCCGTCCTTTACCTGAGATGAAGAAGTCGTTAAAGAGACAGTGCTTTCAAACTAACGAGTAGTTACAATGATTGGCTGCAACATTTTATATAGAGTGTATTGAGAAACTTGTTCGGAGGTACGAAATGTGTCTCTATCTCCCCACGGTGAATATATCTCATACTAACATCCAATTTAGCTACCTTTTTGTTTTTTACAATTAATTAACTTTTATTATTAGCCTGTCGGAGGTTGTAAACCACAGCTCTTAGAAATAATAAGAAAAATTCCGTTTCTCCTTTTATAAAATTTTAAAATACCTTTAAGTAAATTAGTACTAGTGACAATAACAATTGTTTTATTGCCAATATGTTGAAAACCTTGTTTGTACTCAGAAAATGAAAATACCTTGGTTGGAAATCTGCCTATCATTTCCTTTGTGGGTACTCCTGTTCACGCAGTTTTGCGAGTTTTGGGGCTTTTGGACTCTTCTAGGTTTGATACCGTCCTATTTAAGCTCCGCCTACCACGTGAACATTAAAGATGTAAGTATGGTTTGAATTTTTCATTTTAACAAGTGTGTGTTATTTTTAAATTTTCAACCTCTAGTTTTTTATTGCATATTTTTTTATTTGAATGAATTACAAAAGTTATAAAATTTTGTAAATTTACATCTATCATAAATAGAAACCAACTATAATAGCCTAATACTTTTATTCTTAAAGTATGGTAAGAAAATGTTGTTGTACTTTTATTATAAAAAGCAAAAGTAGCAATCCAACTAAGCAAAAAAAAACTGAAAAAGATGAAAAGACTGAAGCCAAAAAACTAGACCAAGAATTTCGATTAAAAAGTGGTGGAGATGAAAAGGGAAGTTTTGTTTGGTGTGTTGAAAGAGTTATATAAGTTCAAACCGAGTCAAGATTTGATTCAGCGTATTTTCAGTGGGCAAACACAGACTGGTCAGAGGACAGCTATTCCTACATTTGCTACTGCAACTCAGACGTATGTGTGAATTGCGAGTCAGAATGAGAGTTCAAAATTAAATTCTTTCTAATTATTTAAAAAACGTATTACACTTTGAAGTTACTTGTGGCCAGACATTCTAATAAAATAACTTGTTAATTTGTTAACTTACACTTTGAGGAAACGATTCTTCAGTTTGTGTCTTACGACATCTTCAGCATCTATTAATTTAGACTTGGAGGAAACGTTTTCGTATTACCACTTCTTCAGCCTCTGTTAAGTTACACTTGTATGTAACGTTTTCTTACGACTCCTTCAGCCCCTGTTAACTTACACATGGAGGAAACATTTTCGTCTTACGACTTCTTCAGTCTCTGTTAAGTTACACTTGTATGTAACGTTTTCTTACGACTTCTTCAGCCTCTGTTAATTTACACTTGGAGGAAACGTTTTCGTCTTACGACTTCTTCAGTCACTGTTAAGTTACACTTGTATGTAACGTTTTCTTACGACTTCTTCAGCCTCTGTAACGTACACTTGGAAAAAACGTTTTCGTTTTACGACGTCTTCAGTCCCTGTTAACTTACACTTGGAGGAAACATTTTCGTCTTACGACTTCTTCAGTCTCTGTTAAGTTACACTTGTATGTAACGTCTTCTTACGACTTCTTCAGCCTCAGTTAATTTACACTTGGAGGAAACGTTTTCGTCTTACGACTTCTTCAGTCTCTGTTAAGTTACACTTGTATGTAACGTCTTCTTACGACTTCTTCAGCCTCTGTTAATTTACACTTGGAGGAAACGTTTTCGTCTTACGACTTCTTCAGTCTCTGTTAAGTTACACTTGTATGTAACGTTTTCTTACGACTTCTTCAGCCTCTGTTAATTTACACTTGGAGGATGCGTTTTCGTCTTACCACTTCTTCAGTCTCTGTTAAGTTACACTTGTATGTAACGTTTTCTTACGACATCTTCAGCCTCTGTTAATTTACACTTGGAGGAAACGTTTTCGTCTTACGACTTCTTCAGTCTCTGTTAAGTTACACTTGTATGTAACGTCTTCTTACGACTTCTTCAGCCTCTGTTAATTTACACTTGGAGGAAACGTTTTCGTCTTACGACTTCTTCAGTCTCTGTTAAGTTACACTTGTATGTAACGTTTTCTTACGACTTCTTCAGCCTCTGTTAATTTACACTTGGAGGAAGCGTTTTCGTCTTACCACTTCTTCAGTCTCTGTTAAGTTACACTTGTATGTAACGTTTTCTTACGACTTCTTCAGCCTCTGTTAATTTACACTTGGAGGAAACGTTTTCGTCTTACGACTTCTTCAGTCTCTGTTAAGTTACACTTGTATGTAACGTCTTCTTACGACTTCTTCAGCCTCTGTTAATTTACACTTGGAGGAAACGTTTTCGTCTTACGACTTCTTCAGTCTCTGTTAAGTTACACTTGTATGTAACGTTTTCTTACGACTTCTTCAGCCTCTGTTAATTTACACTTGGAGGAAGCGTTTTCGTCTTACCACTTCTTCAGTCTCTGTTAAGTTACACTTGTATGTAACGTCTTCTTACGACTTCTTCAGCCTCTGTTAATTTACACTTGGAGGAAACAATTTCGTCTTACGACTTCTTCAGTCTCTGTTAAGTTACACTTGTATGTAACGTCTTCTTACGACTTCTTCAGCCTCTGTTAATTTACACTTGGAGGAAGCGTTTTCGTCTTACCACTTCTTCAGTCTCTGTTAAGTTACACTTGTATGTAACGTTTTCTTACGACATCTTCAGCCTCTGTTAATTTACACTTGGAGGAAACGTTTTCGTCTTACGACTTCTTCAGTCTCTGTTAAGTTACACTTGTATGTAACGTTTTCTTACGACTTCTTCAGCCTTTGTTAATTTACACTTGGAGGAAACGTTTTCGTCTTACGACTTCTTCAGTCTCTGTTAAGTTACACTTGTATGTAACGTTTTCTTACGACATCTTCAGCCTCTGTTAATTTACACTTGGAGAAACGTTTTCGTCTTACGACGTCTTCAGCCTTTGTTAACTTACACTTGGTGAAAACGTTTTCCTCTTACGACTTCTTCAGCCTCAGTTAATTTACACTTGGAGGAAACGTTTTCGTCTTACCACTTCTTCAGTCTCTGTTAAGTTACACTTGTATGTAACGTTTTCTTACGACATCTTCAGCCTCTGTTAATTTACACTTGGAGGAAACGTTTTCGTCTTACGACTTCTTCAGTCTCTGTTAAGTTACACTTGTATGTAACGTTTTCTTACGACTTCTTCAGCCTCTGTTAATTTACACTTGGAGGAAGCGTTTTCGTCTTACCACTTCTTCAGTCTCTGTTAAGTTACACTTGTATGTAACGTTTTCTTACGACATCTTCAGCCTCTGTTAATTTACACTTGGAGGAAACGTTTTCGTCTTACGACTTCTTCAGTCTCTGTTAAGTTACACTTGTATGTAACGTCTTCTTACGACTTCTTCAGCCTCTGTTAATTTACACTTGGAGGAAACGTTTTCGTCTTACGACTTCTTCAGTCTCTGTTAAGTTACACTTGTATGTAACGTTTTCTTACGACTTCTTCAGCCTCTGTTAATTTACACTTGGAGGAAGCGTTTTCGTCTTACCACTTCTTCAGTCTCTGTTAAGTTACACTTGTATGTAACGTTTTCTTACGACTTCTTCAGCCTCTGTAACGTACACTTGGAAAAAACGTTTTCGTCTTACGACGTCTTCAGTCCCTGTTAACTTACACTTGGAGGAAACATTTTCGTCTTACGACTTCTTCAGTCTCTGTTAAGTTACACTTGTATGTAACGTCTTCTTACGACTTCTTCAGCCTCTGTTAATTTACACTTGGAGGAAACAATTTCGTCTTACGACTTCTTCAGTCTCTGTTAAGTTACACTTGTATGTAACGTCTTCTTACGACTTCTTCAGCCTCTGTTAATTTACACTTGGAGGAAGCGTTTTCGTCTTACCACTTCTTCAGTCTCTGTTAAGTTACACTTGTATGTAACGTTTTCTTACGACATCTTCAGCCTCTGTTAATTTACACTTGGAGGAAGCGTTTTCGTCTTACCACTTCTTCAGTCTCTGTTAAGTTACACTTGTATGTAACGTTTTCTTACGACTTCTTCAGCCTCTGTAACGTACACTTGGAAAAAACGTTTTCGTCTTACGACGTCTTCAGTCCCTGTTAACTTACACTTGGAGGAAACATTTTCGTCTTACGACTTCTTCAGTCTCTGTTAAGTTACACTTGTATGTAACGTCTTCTTACGACTTCTTCAGCCTCTGTTAATTTACACTTGGAGGAAACGTTTTCGTCTTACGACTTCTTCAGTCTCTGTTAAGTTACACTTGTATGTAACGTCTTCTTACGACTTCTTCAGCCTCTGTTAATTTACACTTGGAGGAAACGTTTACGTCTTACGACTTCTTCAGTCTCTGTTAAGTTACACTTGTATGTAACGTTTTCTTACGACTTCTTCAGCCTCTGTTAATTTACACTTGGAGGAAGCGTTTTCGTCTTACCACTTCTTCAGTCTCTGTTAAGTTACACTTGTATGTAACGTTTTCTTACGACATCTTCAGCCTCTGTTAATTTACACTTGGAGGAAACGTTTTCGTCTTACGACTTCTTCGGTCTCTGTTAAGTTACACTTGTATGTAACGTTTTCTTACGACTTCTTCAGCCTTTGTTAATTTACACTTGGAGGAAACGTTTTCGTCTTACGACTTCTTCAGTCTCTGTTAAGTTACACTTGTATGTAACGTTTTCTTACGACATCTTCAGCCTCTGTTAATTTACACTTGGAGAAACGTTTTCGTCTTACGACGTCTTAAGCCTTTGTTAACTTACACTTGGTGAAAACGTTTTCCTCTTACGACTTCTTCAGCCTCTGTAACGTACACTTGGAGGAAACGTTTTCGTATTACCACTTCTTCAGCCTCTGTTAACTTACACTTGGAGGAAACATTTTCGTCTTACGACTTCTTCCGTCTCTGTTAAGTTACACTTGTATGTAACGTTTTCTTACGACTTCTTCAGCCTCTCTTAATTTACACTTGGAGGAAACGTTTTCGTCTTACGACTTCTTCAGTCACTGTTAAGTTACACTTGTATGTAACGTTTTCTTACGACTTCTTCAGCCTCTGTAACGTACACTTGGAAAAAACGTTTTCGTCTTACGACGTCTTCAGTCCCTGTTAACTTACACTTGGAGGAAACATTTTCGTCTTACGACTTCTTCAGTCTCTGTTAAGTTACACTTGTATGTAACGTCTTCTTACGACTTCTTCAGTCTCTGTTAATTTACACTTGGAGGAAACGTTTTCGTCTTACGACTTCTTCAGTCTCTGTTAAGTTACACTTGTATGTAACGTCTTCTTACGACTTCTTCAGCCTCTGTTAATTTACACTTGGAGGAAACGTTTTCGTCTTACGACTTCTTCAGTCTCTGTTAAGTTACACTTGTATGTAACGTTTTCTTACGACTTCTTCAGCCTCTGTTAATTTACACTTGGAGGAAGCGTTTTCGTCTTACCACTTCTTCAGTCTCTGTTAAGTTACACTTGTATGTAACGTTTTCTTACAACATCTTCAGCCTCTGTTAATTTACACTTGGAGGAAACGTTTTCGTCTTACGACTTCTTCAGTCTCTGTTAAGTTACACTTGTATGTAACGTTTTCTTACGACTTCTTCAGCCTTTGTTAATTTACACTTGGAGGAAACGTTTTCGTCTTACGACTTCTTCAGTCTCTGTTAAGTTACACTTGTATGTAACGTTTTCTTACGACGTCTTCAGCCTTTGTTAACTTACACTTGGTGAAAACGTTTTCCTCTTACGACTTCTTCAGCCTCTGTAACGTACACTTGGAAAAAACGTTTTCGTCTTACGACATCTTCAGCCTCTGTTAATTTACACTTGGAGGAAACGTTTTCGTCTTACGACGTCTTCAGCCTTTGTTAACTTACACTTGGTGAAAACGTTTCCGTCTTACGACTTCTTCAGCCTCTGTAACGTACACTTGGAAAAAAACGTTTTCGTCTTACGACTTCTTCAGCCTCTGTAACGTACACTTGGAAAAAACGTTTTCGTCTTACGACGTCTTCAGCCTTTGTTAACTTACACTTGGTGAAAACGTTTTCCTCTTACCATTTCTTCAGCCTCTGTAACGTACACTTGGAAAAAACGTTTTCGTCTTACGACTTCTTCAGCCTCTGTAACGTACACTTGGAAAAAACGTTTTCGTCTTATGACGTCTTCAGCCTTTGTTAACTTACACTTGGTGAAAACGTTTTCCTCTTACGACTTCTTCAGCCTCTGTAACGTACACTTGGAAAAAACGTTTTCCTCTTACGACTTCTTCAGCCTCTGTAACGTACACTTGGAGGAAACGTTTTCGTCTTACGACGTCTTCAGCCCCTGTTAACTTACACTTGGAGGAAACGTTTTCGTCTTACGACTTCTTCAGCCTCTGTTAAGTTACACTTGTATGTAACCTTTTCTTACCACTTCTTCAACCCCACCAGAAACGTAAGACGAAAACGTTTCCTCCAAATTTAAGGTTAATTTATAATAATTGAATGTCTGCTTGCGAGTAATTTCAAAGTGATTAGGTGTTTAACAACCAGCTCGTCATGAACAACAACAAAATCTCGGTATTTTAAAAAAAATTATAATTAATTTCCTATTTATCATAGTTTTTCATTCAAGAACAAAAAAGTTATTCATGTTTAAATCTTTTGTTTTATTTTAGTTTTTGTGTTATTATTGTATATTTAGGATTAGTTTTAATGCTCTTATTTTTATTTCGAAAACCTTATTTGTAATTAATTAATTTACTACATTAATTCGGTTTCAATACCTTTGTAAGCAACCGACATTTTATATTTTCACTTTAATAAATGAGTACCTTTTTAAGAACCATTTCTGTCTGCTTTCTTTATTAGCAGCCGTTAGCAGCCTACTCAATGGCGAACAAATGGCCTATAGTTGTATCCCTTTAACCCAGCCTGGGTTGTTTTTTACTAAAACATTTCCCCCTTATAGGTTAGTTTATTAGAATAATAAAATACATTTATGATAAAGGAATAGTTATAATATTAGACGCATTTATATTTGTATTTGTAGCAAGAGAAAGAAAAATCAAAACAAGTAAAGTCTGTCAATTAGACACGGTTTTCATAAAGTCTTTTAAGACTAAACTTAAATGTGCTTCTCATATCAACAGATTGGATTTTATACAGCCTACTTTAAATGTAGTTTCTAGTATTTTATTTATTTACTTTTTATTTACAATGAATATTTTATACTGTATTTTTCCGTTTATGTAGAAATTTATTTTTGCGCAGTTCGTTCTAACCTTTTCTCCACAGTAAGGTTAAAATAGCGGTTGCGATTACTCCCACTTCACTCAGAATATAGAGTTAACTGTACGTACTTCGACAGCCAATCACATTACAAGGCTGCACCAACATACGAAGCCTCAAGGTCATTGTTAAAGTTGTAAAATGTCTTCCTTACAGAATGGCGTTATTTCAGCACTGCCATACATACTGAACTGGGTGCTGACTATGGTGTGTTCTAAAGTTGCCGATTCCATCGTCGAACGGAAACTGTTGTCTAAAGGCGCTGCTAAGAAGATGTGGAATACCATTGGTAAATATATGACAGTTATATTGAACTCATGTCTTTCCAATTGTATTGTAAAGAACCTTAATCTTCTCAATAAATTATTTATTTTTGTTTAGTTCTTTTCGTGACGTCAACTCTGTATTGTTGCGTAGATCAACAATGGTCTCGCTATTGTTTTCCCTTATAAAGCGTATCGCTGCTGTGTTTATAATTGTTTTCATATATGTTCTCTTTTATATGCACCCCTTACATACCTTTACTTATTAACTTCGTGAATTAACTTCATTTTAGTCACTGTAGCAAATTTACTATACTTACGTACTATTAGGTTTTGTTATTCTACATATTAGTTTCCATTTGTTCATTATAGGGGTTTACTTTTTTAAAACCCCACAACTCGTTTATTCTTACAATAATTAAGTGTTAAGCATAGTCTGTAGCTACAGTCAGTAGCAACTTTTATATACATTACTCAGTGGCACCGTCAGAAGGTTAGTTTTATGTTCCCGAAATGTTTTGTAACTATTTTATGTTTTTTTATAGAAAGTAGTAATATCGACCAGAGCAAAGTAACCATTTGTAATTTTTAAAAAAAACTATTGAGAATAAAACAGTTGTATAGAAGAAAATGTCAGTTGCAATACAATGAAAGATAAACTTGTAACTGCACGTATTCTTAGAATTAAATCTGCATGACTTTATTTGGTTTCGAAACTTTTGACTGTAGTAGATATGTTTGTACACTAGTAGCTAAAGCTAACACGTGTCTCCCTGGTTCACGGAACCTTGGCAGCGTTCCGTATTTAAGTGTCAAAACTATTTCCTTTCAGGTTAATGCAAAAAGAATATTGTGAAATATTATTTACATTTTACATCTACGAGGTATATTAGGATTAGGTTTTTAATATATCTATTAATAAATTGTTTCCGAAAGTTGAAATCTTTACAGTTTTGTAATTATTTTTTTACAAACATAGGCAATATATTTACGCAGCTATAAGTATGTATGTATATATATATATATATATATATATATATATATATATAAATATATATATATATATATATATATATATATATATATAATATATATATATATATATATATATATATATATATATATATATATATATATATATATATATATATATATATATATATATATATATATTGGAGACACTCTCTTTTTCTCTCACTCTCTCTCTCTCTCACTCTCTCTTTCTCTCTCTCTCTCTCTCTCTCTCTCACTCCTTTCTTATCTAGTTCTCTCGCACGAGCGCGTCATAGATACATGGGAATATCCTGAATGCATTTAGTAGAACAACCACATAACATGGAAGGGATGACGGGGGTATAGAGAAAGAATTGTTTCACAAACAAACTTTAGAGTTATTCTTGAAATAAGAAGTTCTTTGATACTACTAAAACTATGTAGTTTTATAGTTAAACATTATTGATGGTATAACATGTCATAGTAGCTTCCAATAGTTTTATCGTACGATAACCCTGGTGTGCGCATGAAATGTAGATATTTCAGTTCATATTTTAGTTTATTGTGGAGCTACTTTTTCCAATATTATATTAATTCAATCACATAAAAAAATTATTTTCAACCATTGGGATGTGTTTTTATTTAAATATGTATTTTTCTCAGAAATAAGTGATTTGTATTAAATTCCTAACACGTTCTTTGCTATGTTTCTTGAATATGTTTGTCTTTCAGGGATGTGGGGCACGGCTGGGGGCTTGATAATACTGACCATGTGCAAGACCACAACTCTGGCCATAGTGGTGCTAACTTTAGCAACAGCTTTGAACTTTGGGGTGTTCTTTGGACATTTAAGCAATCACCTGGATTTGGGACCAAATTTTGCAGGCATTTTGATGGGACTTACGAACTGCCTGGCAAACTCTGCTTCTTTCATCGCCCCCCTCGTCGCCGGTTATATTTTACAAGACGAAGTACGTACTACATTTTATATAGTATAACACAAAATAAAATATAATTATTCTCGAAAGTGTTTACATACACAAATATTAGGAACATTACAATGCCTTATTTACAAGAGTTAAAATAACTTATTTTGCTAACACAATTAGCATAATCAATACCTCAGAAGTGAGGTAAAAAGAGACCCTTAGTTTCGCCAGTTCCATTCATCCGCCTAGTGACCTGTACTGACCAATCAAGAAGTCAATCAATCTTGAAGGAGAAACAAGGACTCACCCAGCAAAAATATTACATATTACATTCCTACAGAAAAATTATACATATTATAACCTAAGTTAGTTAAAATAAGTCTTACCTTATCTTCTATGGTCACACCTTAATTTATTACACATTTTACCAAATTACTTTAACACTATGCAGTGAGAAAGATTGCTTGCTTAACTAATATTACAATTACTAAAAATGGTGGACTCTTGAGGCTTTAGGTTTTTAATACAATAAAGTTTAATAATTACAGTGTTATTTGCTCATTTCTCGGGTCATTATTATGGATCTTTTATAAATTAGAAAGTGGTGAAAAAAAACTAGATTAATATTTTATACCAATTCATTTAAAATTGTTCTTAATTTATTACGTTTATAAAGCTCTGTTGTCTAATTTTAATATAAGAAGAAAGTACTTATTGTTTGTTGAGTTCCTGAAATCTTGACCGTTGATAGCTGCTTCGCTGCACTTTTTCACATATCTAACTTATTTTCCTAATTCTTCACTAAATTATTTAAGGCGCACTTTTAAATTTTACACATAAAAACTTACAATTCTCTTAATTCTAATAAACAAAAGTTGCCCATTTTTACATTGCTTCTACTTATTCCCCCCCCCCCCCCAATACGTCTTCCCTCTTCTGAAATCCCTTCAAGCCTCTTCTTCCGATAACTTACTTTTCAAACCTCGCACAATCTCTCCCCCCTTATGTATTTTAGTTAAATCTGGTGATTCGCACTCCTTTTACAAATAGCTTTCTCTAACGGTACAGTGTTATTATATCAGGTATTTTGGTCCTTGGAAACTCCCATCTTAAAATACTTGGACCCTTCTTTAGATAAAGGTTCCCACAGTCCTTTATGACTAAACGTGAAATAGAACAATAGTTAAGTACTTTGTCCGTATTTTAGTAACTATTCTTGTCGCTTTTGCTTAATTATTCTACAGACTATTTTTTTTGTGTGGATACCAACTAAATTTATTCTCTAGCCTCATACGTAATTTTATTATACAGTATATATATATATATATATATATATATATATATATATATATATATATATATATACACATATAACAAGGGAACGAATTTCCTCCAAGGATTATACAATCCTTCGATATATATATATATATATATATATATATATATATATATATATATATATATATATATTATATCCAAGGGTACACACACACACACACACACACACACACCTACACACACACACACACACACACACACACACTGCGATGGCCCTACGCTCCGTCACAAAGATAAAAATTTTGAACAACCATCTCCCACTATTTCTTCGTTTAATTTTAGAGTAATTTAAATGTTAAATCATTCATTAGACTTATTCTATATTTGTTTATTTATTATTTTTATATAATTAATTTTTTTTTTGAAACTTTTTAATTTTATAAGGCGATTTTTATTCCACGTAGAATATTGGTCTCATGACATTTTCTTCCAGTTGTGTGTGTCCATTAATAGCAGCCGTGTAGGATAAATTGAGTCATATTCTATGTATGGCTATGGAAAAGCAAGTTTTATAGAAACTGAGTGTATGAAATTAAATTCAAATACACGTGGAACATGGTATACACTAACAGGTCGGAAATAATAAATCTGAACAGGTAGAAAACATAAGACTAGGTATAATGAGCACACAAAATACGGATAAATGCAAAAACATTCTACCCAATTTCACTACAAACCTCATGAAAGAAGGACAAAGTTCAATAGAAATATATTTAAAAAATTGTTTGAGAATTGAAAAACCTCATTATAACGGAAAATGTATAAATATGTAAAACGTATTTAGGAATAATAAATAAAGTAGATGCGAACATTATAAACAAGGTTGTGATTGTTGAGGCTCTAAAATGTGTCAATAAAGTTTCTTATAAACAAGTCATAGACGGGATAAAACTATGACACTCATCTTAATAATGTATGATTCAGTAGAAACTTAGAAAATTAAAAGATATTCATTGAGATCAGTGAATAATTTTATGTTACAATAATTTGTCAAGGATTTTTAATCAAACTATATAGCACTGGTTTATGTTTTAGTCAGACATACATCAGTGGAACATTGTGTATTACATCATCGCCTTGATCATGTTCATTGGGAATGCTGTGTTTCTTGTATTCGGATCCACCGACGTCCAGCCATGGAATGAACCCCAAAAATCGGCGGAAGACAAAGAAGCAGGTGAGTCAGTATGCACTTTGTAAGGTTCTGTTGTAGTGGCAGCAAGAGGTGAGATTTAAGTTAAGAAACTATTCTTCATAAGTGGCATTATGAGATATGGAAATTCCCTAAACCTTCAATCACGGATTGAAAAATTCTTATTTATTAATATTATATATATATATATATATATATATATATATATATATGAGTGTGTGTGTGTGTGTGTTTGTTTGTGTGTGTGTGTGTGTGTGTGTGTGTGTGTGTGTGTGTGTGTGTGTGTGTGTGTGTGTGTGTTGTCGCGGCCTAACCTCTATCTTCCTGCTCCGCTTATCTGTCTTAAACCGGGGCGTAGCCCCCAAACATGCATTCAACACGCTATCAAAAGTGACCACAACTATACGTTTTACGAGTAAGCTGTATAAAGTGATGATGGGTACTTTATGGCAGAAACGCCGCAGTTCAACTGCTGCCAAAACATGATCCCACTCGACATACCAGATCCTGATACCTGTGATGTGTCGATCGTGATCTGCCAGTGGGTAAATCCCCGGACTTTATTTAAAAATCAACCTAAATATTCATTCTCATTTATGTAAGTATATATTAATTATTGTTTAATTGTAAAATTAATATCACACTTTCCTATGCAAGAATACTCCTTAAAGAAAAAAAAGTGTTTTATTACAATAATAAGATATAATAATAATAATATATGTCATATTAATAGTTTAATTTAATGTTATAGGTATTATGATTATTATTAGGTTACAATAAAAATATTGGAAACAACCCCAATACCAGTAAAATAATCCAAAATAACTAATAATACACGCTAATTAGTAAAGGTTTAATCCTATGTAACTTATATTATTAGCTATTTTTTGGGTATTGGGTTGTTTTCAATATTTTTATTGCAATATATTGCACCACTGCGGCCTTTATATTGTTCATTATTACGTGTTTATACACAAATTGGCAATACTTTCCCTTCATATAATTTATTGCAACTATATTAAATCCAAAACAATGAACAATATCTATATAAAATATCGTTTAACGGTCATTCAGAATAAAGGTTCCGCCATTTTTTTAAAAATTAAAAAATTAATTTAAAAAAATTAATAACAGTTTTGATTATTTGTTTAATGTTTTGTAAATGCCGGTATTAATATACATTGAAAACATTTAAATAAATTTTATCCAAGTATTTTTCCTTGTTTTGCATGAATATTTGGCATGTATATATATATATATATATATATATATATATATATATATATATATATATATATATATATATTACGTAGCTGGCTAATATTTCTCTTTATAACGGTTGACAGTAGATGTAATTCCTGTAAACGACTCTGGCCACATGATGTCAGGTACTGATAAAGTTTCTTGAGATATGTTTAATATTTTGGTGATATCGTACAAGGTAATTTAATGCTTGATGAAAATTTAATGCTTTACGCTTGATGAAAATAGCGAAATTTGTGAATATAATAATCATCTTGTTACGTAAACAAGCATAAGGGAGTCAAGGTAGATCTGCCTCATTACGGCAATTCTGTATTAAACGAAGAGGGACTAGCAGTCGCTCCGGAAGAGGTAATTGGCTAGCCAGATAAAGAGGATTGTTGGCGTCATAAGTACGTATTTGAGTGTTTCTTCCTCCAATTTACGCACATCTTAATCCAGTCTCCAGTATGACCAAACTAATCTTTTCTCTTTAACTTAATCTTTCTTGCAATTATAGCTTTTATATGTTTTTTGTTTGAAGGTTAGAAACACTGTACTTTATGCAGCTGATTTCTTACCCATAACCTGCCAGTGTTTTTATCCTATTACAGTAAAAGTCTTTTGTTTTGTTATAAAGAACATATTTTCTGACCCAGTTGGAAAATCTTCAACCAGAAAACTGTTTCTTTCTTAAGGTTTACATTATCTATAAGGTTTAACGGAAGCCTTTAAAGCCGTGAGCTAAAAAACGTTTTAGTTTTTCAGCTAAATTTCTAACCTCAAATTACTTTTGTTAATTTATTCATATAAAGTTAATAACTCATTGAATAATTTATTTTAATTTTTAAACAGTATCCAACAATATTTAATGGCAGTTGTAAATTAACTTTATCATATCACTTTAAAGCAGTTGGTGTGACGCTATCTATCTCGTCGCGCCTGTATTTACATAAACTCTCTTGCTTGAATAACTACAATATAATGGTTACATAAGACATCATTGAATGAGACTGAAACCAGTGGTTACAAAATCTTTAAGACATGTACAACTGAACATGTACCGGAGCTATGTAGCCTATAAATCTATACATAAATTAAAGAAATAAACAGTTCTTTTATAACTTTCTGTATGACTATGATGGTGGGAAGTGGAAAAAAGGTTTTACTGATTGAAAATATACTCATTACTTTTTGTATTAAAACTTGTTTTTTCTGTATACAATGATGGAAGAACATGGAAACGAACGTTGCTGAGGTTCCTCGGGGTGTGGAGGGGGACTGATGAGGAGGTATTGGATAGGGCGGAAATTGCAAATTGTATAAAGATTATAAAATATCTATAGCTCAATAATGCCGTGAGAGAAAACATGAAAACCTTCATACAATATATCGTGCCCAGATGTTAGGAAAGAGAGAATGGAGTTCATCTTAGTTAAAACAATAATTCGGAAGAAAACTGACAGATTTTTTTTTAAATACCCATAGAGTTAAATTATGATTTACCATCCTCATGAATGAGAAAGTGTAGAAAGACAGAAGTGGAGCTAGATATTTATTTTATGTTCTCCAAGGGTGTTTCTTTATGTATATTACTTTACAAACGACTGTGGTCCACGATTTTTTACTGAATACTTCTTTTGACTGGGTATGAGTCTATGTTTTTTAAGGCAGGAAAATCATCTCAAACATTAACGCTCGACTCATCTATTAGTTGTATAAAGCATATATGTAAAGTATGCAATTACTTTAGCTTAAAATAAGTTATGAGGTTTCATACAACAACTGATTTTATGTTATAAGTTTTGTTGTAGAACATCTGCTTTAACACGTAGGTTATGTTACATTATGTATTGTATATTATGTTATTGTTAAACTCAATTATCATCACATAATAAATATAATAATTTGATTATATTTCTAAAAATCAGTCTCTAATTATTTCAGTATTTAGATTATGAATTATATATTTTCATTCCAATTTTTACAATGAAATTTTCCCTAAGGTCGTTTGACATATTTTAAGAATCTATTTAAATGAAATTCGTTAGATAAAATTTGTATTCAGTTAATTTTTCAACATCTAAAGGCTTTCTTTCAAATAGATTTTAATAAAACCTCACTTAAGTACATTCTACATATAAGGTATTTACCTCTGAAGGCCAGCCCTACTGAATATTTATTTTATTTTTAAAAATCTATATGATTTTAATAGTATAGATCACGAGGCTTGGGTGGGCGCCTGAACCCGGGAGCTCAATGCAATGAGGAACAATATCTACTCAGTTCTCCTTTTAGAACTTTATTATTTCAACACTTTTACCGTTTAGAGCTATGTTGCTTTAAATAACAGCATATCTAAGTACAGTTTTCTGCTTTTCCTATACACAGTCGGACGTTGTGTTTAAAATTATTAAGTAGTTCGACCCAAGAAGTAAGAGTAGGCGTGCACCAATAGTAAGCGATGCCTGGATGTGGTGGGAGCATGTCTAATAGTATATAGAGACGAACTCAAAGTTTGGGAGAACAGTACGATTTAAGTATTGAGAATGAATCTAATCTGAAACGCGTCAACAGAGGAGAATATTGTGACGTTAGAAAAGCTAGAAAACTGTGCTTAAATATATAGAATTATTCCCAACAGAAATGAAGATGAGTATATAAAGAATTTAAATCGAAGTTTTTATTTTTATTTTTTTTTATTTACTTTTTTGTACGGTAAGTAGTTTCTAATTTTTGATAACCCAAAGGTTTATTGGTTATTAAAAGATACTCTTAAATATAAAACTAACATCAACAACTTAAAGCAACTGTGGCGTAAATGTTTATATTAATTTAAAACAACCTCTCACCACAAATTCAACAAATTTTATTTTAACCTTATGTACATATCGACTACAAAGTAATCTTCTTCAGAGGTATTTTTACAAATAACTGCTATTTGTAAAAATACCTCTGAAGATGATTACTTTGTAGTCGAAATGTACATAAGGTTAAAATAAAATTTGTTGAATTTGTGGTGAGAGGTTGTTTTAAATTAATATAATAAAACTAACATGTATAACACAAAGTAATTTTCGTGTGTAATTTGTTCCAGGTATTCCATTAAAGACTGTTTCGGAAGGACAATTTATAGAAACTGACACGGAGAAGAGTCAAAACTGAGAATAATCTTAGTACAATAAAATATAACATAAACATACGTTATATTGATCAGCGTTGTTGCTTATATCAGCATTTATTTGTATTGATTTTTATAAAAATATTGTATCAATATTTATATTGCTCCAGTAGGTTTTGTATTGCGTCACGTGTTTTTATTACGTTTTAACGTTTTAAGTTTAAAATAAAGTTACAATACGATTGTGCTTTTCATTTCAAAACCTAATTAACAAATCGAATTTTTAAAGCTTCTTTTCAGGACGAATTGGAGTTAAAAACTAAGAACGAAATAGCACTCAGCTTTTGTAACTTTCCTCCTGACGTTAATACATTAAACAATTCAGTTCTCCCCGTCAATATACGAGATTGCTCTCTGGCAAACTTATAAAAACATTAAAATCGGTCAATATACAAATTAATTATATAATAAGGCTCTGAATTTGACAGCAATAAAATAAAAAAAGAATGAAAGTTGAGCCCAAAGTTATTATTTTGGCGATCAATGTTTCCTTATCGTCGGAACGCTGTCTCTTTCATTTATGGCTATTTTCGGTAAGTTCCATTTTCGGCAAGCTCCATTTTCGGCAATAAGCACACTGCATCGAATTTTCAAACCGATATTGAACAGGGTTTTAATCTAGTATGTATCGCGCTAATCTTGACCGATTGGTAGTTTTGTATAGTGCACCGTTTTGTGGCAGTCCCTGGAGTAGGATTGGGGATTTTGTACTGTTTTCGGCAGACATCTTGTACATTCTGTGACTTACTTGGCTCTAGTTTCAACATGAATGGTATTAACACAGCTTTAAAGGCTTCCGACCAATCCTGTCCACACAGATCAACTTCCTGTGGCCTTATACACGTAAACATCCGGTATAACGCGCCAGCAGCTGTGGTAAAAATATTCGTCAACCCGTAGCTTCCCGAAGAGTGTAGACAAATTTGGTGTGTGTCTTAATCCTTCCCAGTGGTTTTCCTACGAATCATGTCGATGTCCCCTGATGGCCTGAGGGTTGACAGAGGCCAATATTACCCAGTCAGTGAAATTTATGTAGGAGTCCCTAACGTGTTTTAAAATAACTACTTGACCATACGTATGCACAAGGTTGAAGCATAACACTCTTTTGTTAAGGGATCAAAATAAAATCTAGTCCCATTTGAAAAAAATAATGTGGTCCTTGACACAAGTAGGGAACAATTGTGTCATCGAAGCAGAACTTGAATAGGCCTTTTATTACTTCTTCGACATCTAACTGTTCCCAAACACGTCCTGGTGTATTCTTTTATAAATTCATCATCGAATGTATGATATATCTTACGGTCTTGGCAGATGTAAAGAAACCGCTCATATTTGCGAATATTACACTGTTTATGGAGTCGTATATTAGTGGCGAGAAGTAGCAAGAGACCTTGTTAGCCGATGCGAGGAAGAGCCGGCTGATTGGTCGAACGTTGCTGGTATGAGTATCGGTCCGCCACAACCACAATGCCTCGTTCTCCACTGTACCTACAGTGGAGGCACAGAGCTGCCTGGCCTTATATTAGTCGGGGAATTTCCCTCCTGCGTTCAAGTCTCTTGCTATAACTCGTGAGTTATACGAAGTGCTTGTTGGGGTATTCGAAAAAAATAGACTGAGCCCAGAATATACTACCTGCTAAGTACAACTCTATGAGAAATATAAGAAAAGTTATTTGTAAAAGATATCCAAACCAACTTTCTACCGGTGACTAACAATCATAAGATTTAGATTCCTGAAAATTCACAAAACACATTTATTAAACGTTTGAAAAGGTTCTCTTCTAGATCCTTTTTGGTCTGTTTGGAATTTGAAGTAATCAATAAGCCAAAGACTTTGAGATAGGTGTGCCGGAAGTATCTTTATATACCTAGGAGGCCAAAGTCTTATTTATACACCTTGCAGACCAAAGGCTTCCTTATACACCTTGCAAACCAAAGTCTTCCTTATACACCTTGCAGACCAAAGGCTTCCTTATACATCTTGCAGACCAAAGGCTTCCTTATACACCTTGCAGACCAAAGGCTTCCTTATACACCTTGCCGACCAAAGGCTTCCTTATACACCTTGCCGACCAAAGGATTCCTTATACACCTTGCCGACCAGAGGCTTCCTTATACACCTTGCCGACCAAAGGCTTCCTTATACACCTTGCCGACCAAAGGCTTCCTTATACACCTTGCCGACCAAAGGCTTCCTTATACACCTTGCCGACCAAAGGCTTCCTTATACACCTTGCAGACCAAAGGCTTCCTTATACACCTTGCCGACCAAAGGCTTCCTTATACACCTTGCAGACCAAAGGCTTCGTTATACACCTTGCAGACCAAAGGCTTCCTTATACACCTTGCCGACCAAAGGCTTCCTTATACACCTTGCCGACCAAAGGCTTCCTTATACACCTTGCCGACCAAAGGCTTCCTTATACACCTTGCAGACCAAAGGCTTCCTTATACACCTTGCAAACCAAAGAGTTCCTTATACACCTTGCCGACCAAAGGCTTCCTTATACACCTTGCCGACCAAAGGCTTCCTTATACACCTTGCCGACCAAAGGCTTCCTTATACACCTTGCCGACCAAAGGCTTCCTTATACACCTTGCCGACCAAAGGCTTCCTTATACACCTTGCCGACCAAAGGCTTCCTTATACACCTTGCAGACCAAAGGCTTCCTTATACACCTTGCAGACCAAAGGCTTCCTTATACACCTTGCAGACCAAAAGCTTCCTTATACCCCTTGCAGACCAAAGTCTTCCTTATACACCTTGCAGACCAAAGGCTTCCTTATACACCTTGCAGACCAAAGGCTTCCTTATACACCTTGCAGACCAAAGGCTTCCTTATACACCTTGCAGACCAAAGGCTTCCTTATACACCTTGCAGACCAAAGGCTTCCTTATACACCTTGCAAACCAAAGACTTCCTTATACACCTTGCAGACCAAAGGCTTCCTTATACATCTTGCAGACCAAACGCTTCCTTATACACCTTGCAGACCAAAGGCTTCCTTATACACCTTGCCGACCAAAGGCTTCCTTATACACCTTGCCGACCAAAGGATTCCTTATACACCTTGCCGACCAAATTCTTCCTCATACACCTTGCCGACCAAAGGCTTCCTTATACACCTTGCCGACCAAAGGCTTCCTTATACACCTTGCCGACCAAAGGCTTCCTTATACACCTTGCCGACCAAAGGCTTCCTTATACACCTTGCAGACCAAAGGCTTCCTTATACACCTTGCCGACCAAAGGCTTCCTTATACACCTTGCAGACCAAAGGCTTCGTTATACACCTTGCAGACCAAAGGCTTCCTTATACACCTTGCCGACCAAAGGCTTCCTTATACACCTTGCCGACCAAAGGCTTCCTTATACACCTTGTCGACCAAAGGCTTCCTTATACACCTTGCAGACCAAAGGCTTCCTTATACACCTTGCAAACCAAAGACTTCCTTATACACCTTGCAGACCAAAGGCTTCCTTATACACCTTGCCGACCAAAGGCTTCCTTATACACCTTGCCGACCAAAGGCTTCCTTATACACCTTGCCGACCAAAGGCTTCCTTATACACCTTGCCGACCAAAGGCTTCCTTATACACCTTGCCGACCAAAGGCTTCCTTATACACCTTGCAGACCAAAGGCTTCCTTATACACCTTGCAGACCAAACGCTTCCTTATACACCTTGCAGACCAAAAGCTTCCTTATACCCCTTGCAGACCAAAGTCTTCCTTATACACCTTGCAGACCAAAGGCTTCCTTATACACCTTGCAGACCAAAGGCTTCCTTATACACCTTGCAGACCAAAGGCTTCCTTATACACCTTGCAGACCAAAGGCTTCCTTATACACCTTGCCGACCAAAGGCTTCCTTATACACCTTGCCGACCAAAGGCTTCCTTATACACCTTGCAGACCAAAGGCTTCCTTATACACCTTGCAAACCAAAGACTTCCTTATACACCTTGCCGACCAAAGGCTTCCTTATACACCTTGCCGACCAAAGGCTTCCTTATACACCTTGCCGACCAAAGGCTTCCTTATACACCTTGCCGACCAAAGGCTTCCTTATACACCTTGCCGACCAAAGGCTTCCTTATACACCTTGCCGACCAAAGGCTTCCTTATACACCTTGCAGACCAAAGGCTTCCTTATACACCTTGCAGACCAAAGGCTTCCTTATACACCTTGCAGACCAAAAGCTTCCTTATACCCCTTGCAGACCAAAGTCTTCCTTATACACCTTGCAGACCAAAGGCTTCCTTATACACCTTGCAGACCAAAGGCTTCCTTATACACCTTGCAGACCAAAGGCTTCCTTATACACCTTGCAGACCAAAGGCTTCCTTATACACCTTGCAGACCAAAAGCTTCCTTATACACCTTGCAGACCAAAGGCTTCCTTATACACCTTGCCGACCAAAGGCTTCCTTATACACCTTGCAGACCAAAGGCTTCCTTATACACCTTGCCGACCAAAGTCTTCCTTATACACTTTGCAGACCAAAGGCTTCCTTATACACCTTGCAGACCAAAGGCTTCCTTATACACCTTGCAGACCAAAGGCTTCCTTATACACCTTGCAAACCAAAGGC
Source organism: Prosapia bicincta (assembly GCA_036971475.1). Lineage (NCBI taxonomy): Eukaryota > Metazoa > Arthropoda > Insecta > Hemiptera > Cercopidae > Prosapia > Prosapia bicincta. Next base: position 232,257,817 of record JBAIZL010000001.1, on the reverse strand, counting down.
TTCCTTATAAACCTTGCACACCAAAGGCTTCCTTATACACCTTGCAGACCAAAGGCTTCTTTATACACCTTGCAGACCAAAGGCTTCCTTACACACCTTGCCGACCAAAGGCTTCCTTATACACCTTGCAGACCAAAGGCTTCCTTATACACCTTGCAGAACAAAGGCTTCCTTATACACCTTGCAGACCAAAGGCTTCCTTATACACCTTGCAGACCAAAGGCTTCCTTATACACCTTGCAGACCAAAGGCTTCCTTATACACCTGGCAGACCAAAGGTTTCTTTATACACCTTGCAGACCAAAGGCTTCCTTATACACCGTCATCTTCCCTCCCAAAACATAAGTATTCAATGTGGTTAAGGCTTTTATTCCTATTTTGTTTTCCCCGATCCGAATCAAATCGAAGATTTGGCACCGTGAAGTGTACGCCTAACTTCGTATTACTTTACACTTTGATGTAGAATTTGGTGTTTTTTGGGGATATTTTTTTTATGATAGCTTGGAAATAATTTAGTAAATAAGATTTTCTAAGAATTTGCTGGATTTTATAGAAATGTGTCATCATGCGATGCAACTATATTGTGAATTCAACCAACAGACTATCTTTTCGACTAACATACTTGGTTTTTTAAGGTAAGTTGAAATCTGTTACACATTGAAAGAGCTCACTGACTTCGGACAGCTCTTTGATTTGATACTGATCTTCCTTGTCCAGATAAATGTAGAATTCGACTATTTTTCCCAGTCAATCCTATTTCTTCATTTACTTCCGCTTTCGGAATACCGGATACTACTTCTACTTTGTCACGCACTCGATGATATATTACTTCAAGTCTATTTCGTTGTAATATAGCTCGGTTCTTCTAAGCTTTACAGGATCTATAGTTGTCATTAATCGTTTCCAATCGTTATCGTTTAGAATGGCCCAATATCGACATGTGGTAAAATTATATTACTCTTTCCGATAACATTATTTATCGCAATACCACCTTCTAAAGTCGGAATACTCCCACCAGATATGATATTAGCGCAATTTGTTGAACTCTGTGTAGGTGAAGAGAATAAATTCTTTCCGCCCTGTATAAGCACACCCATGCCGAATCCAGTGAAATACATTCGAAAAAGATGTAGAAAGACCCAGGGTGGGAAGCTCGCCGGACTTTACATCCGTCATATGATAAGGAAAGAGAAAATATCATAAATAAGTGGTTCCATTGTCCATGACAGGACGTTTTTTGCTTGAATGGACAGGTTTATATATGTTTTATGCTGGGGGGAAACATTTATTTATTTATAAGCAGGACTTGCTGACTGACTTGGTTCTCTTTGTTTCGTTAGCTATTGTTATGAGTATGATACATGTAACCTTGACACTAACAGTGAGCTAACAACAGATCTCAATTACAAGGAACTTATTTTAAAACTAATAAATAATTTAGTCATTACTCGAAAGATTTAGGTAACTATTACTTAACACTAAGAAAGTTTTGTTTCTACGACTACGTAATCTATGCTATTAATATATGATAGACTATCTAATCTATGACTACAATGAGTACTTAAATCTAGCTTAGGTCTAGCATTGAGACACTTGATGTTACAAGATCAAGGAGCTAAATTGTAATTTTACAAGTAAACATAATTCAATCACAATCTGAAATTGCCAAGACTAACAATGCATAAACATATAGCTAAATATGAACTAACCTGTTCTGTTAATCCTCCTTGGAGAAAACGTAGAGGTCAATAAGAAAAGACACTATGTTAAAGTAGGTACCATGGGGGATCCCGGAGAGTTTTAGAAAGGGGACGGAAAATAGAAGGGGTCCCTTATGTGGTGAAATCGCACTGCCGTTGGAGGATTTGATAAAACGGGATATCATCGATATTAATTTTAAAATAGCATTTAGAACAACTAATTAACTCAGATAATCTTCCATGGGCCGAGGACAGTGCGTTTGGATAAATTTTATCACTAATAAATATAAAATGAATATTAAACAAGTCGTTTCCCTGTTGTGAGTTGTCATTAAGATTATAAGTTACCTCAATGGTTCTCTCGGAAGATAACATGTCGCGGGATGTACACCTTTGGTCACCAGGAAGGCGTGTCCTTTCTCGACCACTCCTCTATAAGACTATCCTCGACGACTGACTTTTATTTAATTCAAAACTATACCGGAAAAATCAAGCTTTGTACGCTCAGCTGTATTACTATCGGTCAGCTGTCAGTCTCTCGTGGCGACAAATAGAATTATTTACTATCTGAACTAGTTTGGCTGTAATATACGAAAATAACGTTACAGTTGGAATTAGTTGAGCTTCCAGCTCTGGTGAAAAGCTTTGCTGATAGGTGGAAGTTCAAATAATTGTCCGGACCGTTGTCGACAAAGTCTCCTGCAAAACGGGGCAGCGTAGTGATGACCGAATGCAGGCCATAAGGAACATAATGTTTGCTTCTTAGCGGTGAGTGCCGAAACAACATGAAGGGAGAAGGACAAGTGCTTATAGAGGATGACCTGGAAATATATTTTCAGTAAAAATTGTTGGTGCCTGTCTTCGGTAATTGTTTGCGGGGAGAGATGATTGTATCCGAGGTGATGGGTGTCCAACTGGGCAGCTAACCTGCTGAAGAATATGTTGCCATCCTTGAATACAAATGCGAAAAAGGAAGGAGAATAATATGTTCGGTATAAATTAAGTAAAGGATAAGGAGCCTAGGACATACCCCTGCTGGGCCCCGATAAGGAGAGACAATAGTGATGAAGCTCTCCTATAAAATTATTCCTGATGAAGTACTTATTAACACACAATATCAAGAGCGCAGTGGTACAATATATTACAATATGTAAAATCATTCTAGTTTGTAACTTCTTGTGTGCTAGATTGTATTTTGTAATAATACCCTCTGATGATGATGACATGGTCATCGAAATGTACATAAGGGTTTAATCTTAAGTAACTTGTTTTATTTGTTATTATTGATTATTTTTGTGCTATTGGGGCTTTTTCCAATATTTTCATTGTACTTATTAACAGCTCATCCAAGAGCGGATGCTTCCGATTGCCCATATTTCTTATTGGGCTTCAAAACGTCAGACGTAACAGTAAGCGCTAATAACTTTCCCATATATTAGAAAGTATTTTTTCTGAAACACTGCAGTTAAGGTTCTGGGACCAGTTTTATTCAATTTTTTAGTTATAAAAGTAAACCTAGTTACCTTTACTTAGTAAGCATAAACTTAGTTAACTGCCAAAAGGTTTCAATTTGGTCTTGCTGCAGGACCTGAAATTCTAGCAAAATCTTACCGACCGTAAGTTAACGAAGAGTTTCCGGACCAAAGATTATTATGAACTACCTAACATACACATCTTTACTTCCGTTAGGAATATTTGTATACGTTTAAGTATACATTTTGTATTTGTATACATTCTTCTGCCTTAACTAATATTGAAACATTTTTCATTGTTGACCCTATTCGGAATATCTCGGAACCACTCTTTTACGTGTCAAAAAAAAATTGTACAGAAAGTTGTCACGAGGTTGCGCCTACGTCTTAATTTTCAACTTCAATACGAACTCAAAGGAACCTTTTATAACATAAAGAGCCTGTATAACTTTCCCATTCACATAAAATTGTATTTATTTGTTAGGTTTTGAAATCAGAAGAGCGATCATATTGCAAGTTTATTTTAAACTTAGAACGTAATAAAATCACTCACGTGAGGCTAATAAATATTGATACAATATTATATAAAAATCTATACAAAAACATAATAAGGCTATGACACATATGGGACACACAGATGAATATAACACACATGTTGATACAACATAGCATACAGGTAGGTTTTGGTGTGGAATATTTTTTTAGTTTTTATTTTTCTCCATTTCATTTTCTGAAAAATTTCCATCTGATGAAGTCTTTAATGGAATATCTGAAACAAGTTATGCACACATATTATTCTCGGTTCTATACCTATTGATCTTATCTTAATATAATATAATATCTTAATATACTAGAACTATAATAATTTTTAATAATTATGTTTAATGCCATTTAATTAGTGGTCGTTGATTTATTCCTCATAAGAACGAGACATTTCAAAACCCGTGGTTTTTATGTAATTAGTTTATCCCAATAACCACAACATTCTTATTACAAGTTATTAATCCACTATAATTTAACACTTTATGTAATTCTTAGTTACCATGTAACCATTTTGGGGAGTTCTACATTGCTGGTACTTGAAGATAATTTATAGTTGAAATTAATGTTTAAGTAGGTTTTTTTTTATTGAATTTTTACTGACTTTAATTTATTCATAAACTAATTAACTAACTAACTAATCCAGGAAAATCTTGTATTGAGAGGCGAGTAATAAAATTTTATCTTTCAAGTATTTTATCTTGTGAGATAAAGTGTAAAGGTCAAGTTTACAAATACTTTATGGAAAAGCTTCCAGGTGTTAAATTAATAAATAATTCCCCTATCCTTAATATTATTATATTTTAGTCAGTAATTAGTTTTAAAGGAAAATAAAATTACTTGATTCTTAATAGATAAATATTAAGTTTTATTAATCCTATAAAACATTTGATAATATTTCTTAAATTTTTTTGTTATAACTACTTTATTTTGTTAAATAAAGGTTAATAAATTAATTCAGAATTATTGCAGTATAGCCCATGGTGTTTTCGTTACTCAAAGTACGCGTATATCTTAAATCAAATTTGATAATATGGCTACTAATATACTTGATGTAATTTTTTAATTTCTTTTTCTATATAGGCTAATGAGAGATTACAGACAATTTTACTTTTCTAAACACGTAACGTTTCGAATTTCTTTCCGAAATTCCTTTTCAAGAGCTTAGTTTTAATTAAAACACTATAGAATATAATCTACGAATTATAAAATACATATCAATATATAACATAAAAACCAACAAATTACAAAACTCTTAATAAATATCCATTAGCCTATATACAAAAATTAATAGTTATTAACAGACATTAAAACAATATTTGTTTGCTTCTAGATAAAAACTTTTGGATAGCTCATGTATTCTTATGAGGTGAAAAATGATTTTTGCAATGTACAATATTGAGTTTTAAATATTACTTTTAAATCAGTAAATCATACAACAATTAAGTTTTTATTTTTTTGTAGCGATAAAAAATTTTATATGAGTCATGAAAGCCTATACGAAATATTAGGAAAGAAATTAAAATATGATTTAATTGTTATTATTGAACTTATTAACGATTCGCCGAACTTATAATTCAAGTAGATTTAAAAATTTTCAAAGTACGTTTTTGATCACACTAAGCGACCTTTGTCAGCGTAAACTTAGAGAAATCGTGATGCACTGCTGATTTTAATAAGATTAAAACATTTTAACTGGTTTACGGTTAAACGTTTTTTCACGTTTAACGTTTTTCATTAACGTAATTAAATTATATTGTATACACATAGGTAATTGTTTTATTAATAGAATTACAATTTCACCGATCGTTATGGACAATAAAGTCTGTTGTATTGTAACTATAGGATAAGCATGTAAGGATGTATGGAAGATGGGAAGGAAGGGTCCTTGACCGGAAGCTCACCTACTCTACCAGTAGAGTTTTGTCTACCAGCTACCCGGATTCGTAATAACTACCCGGAGGCAAGCTAAGAATATTTGTCTTAACTGCAACTCCTCCAGTGGTTGCAAGTAATAACAGGATCGTATAACGCCTCTTCTGACTCACCTGCTTCATGAGCATCTGGAGATTTTTTAGGTTCATTCCATGGCTGGACTTCTGCGGTTCCGAATACAAGAAACACAGCATTCCCGATGAACATGATCAAAGCGATGATGTAATATACAATGTTCCACTGATGTATGTTTGACTAGAAACAAAGAACATGTGGAGTTTCAATGTGTTACATGCCTAAAATGGAGTAACTTAACTAACTTAACCTCTTTCTTATATATGACACAAAAGTAGTTATGGTTATATATAACTCATTTAGTTTCGAGTTTATAAAGTGTGAGACTTGTACACAAACAAGGTGTGTATATATTAATATACTTTAAAGTGTATAAGTGTATACTAGTATCTAAAATCGAAGATCCATACAAATATTAATAATTTTATTGTATATTTTTTATTGACAGATATTTATATATTTTAAATTAATTAAAGTGTTTAACTTAGATATGTAGATATTATATATTTTAGGTGGCTACCAAATGTGCACTTACTTCGTCTTGTAGAATGAAACCGGCGACGAGGGGGGCGATGAAAGAAGCAGAGTTCGACAGGCAGTTTGTAACTCCCATTAGTACGCCCGCAAAATTTGGTGCCAAATCCAGATGATTGCTTAGGAAGCCAAAGTAAACTCCAAAGTTCATTGCCGTTGCTAGGGTTAACATAGTTATGGCCATTGTGGATGTCTTGCACATGGTCAGTATTAGCAAGCCCACCGCCGGGCCCCACATCCCTGTAAGGCATTAAATAAATTGGGTGAAACGTGGCTCTAAATGCATAACATCAGTCATTAAAAACAGCATAGAATGCGAGTCTGTAATAAAAAATTATCTAACGTGTATCTATTATAAGAGCTGATCTATTGAGCATGTGGAATACTAGCTGATTGAATGCGTGTCTGTAGTGACAGATGATTTAATGTTTCTCTAATAATAATCTATTGAGCATGTGAAATACTAGCTGATTTAATGCGTGTCTGTAGTGACAGATGATCTAATGTTTCTCTAATAATAATCTATTGAGCATGTGAAATACTAGCTGATTGAATGCGTGTCTGTAGTGACAGATGATTTAATGTTTCTCTAATAATAATCTATTGAGCATGTGAAGTACTAGCTGATTGAATGCGTGTCTGTAGTGACAGATGATCTAATGTTTCTCTAATAATAATCTATTGAGCATGTGTAGTACTAGCTGATTGAATGCGTGTCTGTAGTGACAGATGATCTAATGTTTCTCTAATAATAATCTATTGAGCATGTGAAGTACTAGCTGATTGAATGCGTGTCTGTAGTGACAGATGATCTAATGTTTCTCTAATAATAATCTATTGAGCATGTGAAGTACTAGCTGATTGAATGCGTGTCTGTAGTGACAGATGATCTAATGTTTCTCTAATAATAATCTATTGAGCATGTGAAATACTAGCTGATTGAATGCGTGTCTGTAGTGACAGATGATTTAATGTTCCTCTAATAATAATCTATTGAGCATGTGAAATACTATCTGATTGAATGCGTGTCTGTAGTAACAGATGATCTAATGTTTCTCTAATAATAATCTATTGAGCATGTGAAATACTATCTGATTGAATGCGTGTCTGTAGTGACAGATGATCTAATGTTTCTCTAATAATAATCTATTGAGCATGTGAAATACTAGCTGATTGAATGCGTGTCTGTAGTAACAGATGATCTAATGTTTCTCTAATAACAATCTATTGAGAATGTGAAATACTAGCTGATTGAATGCGTGTCTGTAGTAACAGATGATCTAATGTTTCTCTAATAACAATCTATTGAGCATGTGAAATACTAGCTGATTGAATGCGTGTCTGTAGTAACAGATGATCTAATGTTTCTCTAATAACAATCTATTGAGAATGTGAAATACTATCTGATTGAATGCGTGTCTGTAGTGACAGATGATCTAATGTTTCTCTAATAATAATCTATTGAGCATGTGAAATACTAGCTGATTGAATGCGTGTCTGTAGTGACAGATGATCTAATGTTTCTCTAATAATAATCTATTGAGCATGTGAAATACTAGCTGATTGAATGCGTGTCTGTAGTGACAGATGATCTAATGTTTCTCTAATAATAATCTATTGAGCATGTGAAGTACTAGCTGATTGAATGCGTGTCTGTAGTGACAGATGATCTAATGTTTCTCTAATAATAATCTATTGAGCATGTGAAATACTAGCTGATTGAATGCGTGTCTCTAGTAACAGATGATCTAATGTTTCTCTAATAACAATCTATTGAGCATGGGAAATACTAGCTGATTGAATGCGTGTCTGTAGTAACAGATGATCGAATGTTTCTCTAATAACAATCTATTGAGCATGTGAAATACTAGCTGATTGAATGCGTATCTCTAGTAACAGATGTTCTATTATCTATCTGTAATAACAGCCGATATAATGGACGTCTGAAATAACATCTGATTAAACGCGAGTCTGAAATAATATCTGATATAATGCGTATATGATAATCTAAGAGCTGTGGTATTGCATACAAGTGAAGTTACGTTAATTCTTTTCCAACGATTACAGATTTCTCATTGAACCAATGGGTCAACGTATATTTATATAACTATACCTGTATTTGTGTACATATGCTACGCGTATAAACACAAATTTTAGAAACATTATTAGTATTTATTTCTGAGTGTATATTAAAATATATTTTAATTTGAAAACTTTTTACGACTAATTTTAATGGCAAACAGAATATAATTCCAATTTTAAAAATTTATATACTTCTTGTTTTAAGGTAAATAAATATAAATTTTTCTTTGCATGGCTTGGCTCCGATGCATGCACTTTTGTTGACATTAATACAAGCAAACTGTGCATTCCATCATCTAGTAACATACACGCATCTGTATTGTTTGTGCTTTATTAAAGTGGGGTCGGATGTGATGCGGGAAAAGCTGGCGCTATCTCCGTCAAATGTTTGGGCTGATCATTGCGCCAATGTGGCGAGATTTCTTAATCTATCCTGAAAGCATCATCGTGGTCGCCGTCAGTGATTTGTCAGATGCTTGGGCCGTTCATAGCGCCAATGTGGCGAGAGTTATTACTTTATGCTTAATGGATAATTGCAGTCTAAATACGTGATTTGTCACATGTTTGGGCCGATCGTTGTGCCAATGTGGCGAGAGTTATTACTTTATGCTTAATGGATAATTGCAGTCTAAATACGTGATTTGTCACATGTTTGGGCCGATCGTTGTGCCAATGTGGCGAGAGTTATTACTTTATGCTTAATGGATAATTGCAGTCTAAATACGTGATTTGTCACATGTTTGGGCCGATCGTTGTGCCAATGTGGCGAGAGTTATTACTTTATGCTTAATGGATAATTGCAGTCTAAATACGTGATTTGTCACATGTTTGGGCCGATCATAGCGCCAATGTGGCAAGAGTTCTTACTTTATGCTTAATGGATAATTGCTGCCTAAATACGTGATTTGTCACATGTTTGGGCCGATCATAGCGCCAATGTGGCAAGAGTTCTTACTTTATGCTTAATGGATAATTGCTGCCTAAATACGTGATTTGTCACATGTTTGGGCCGATTGTTGCGCCAATGTGGCGAGAGTTCTTACTTTATGCTTAATGGATAATTGCTGCCTAAATACGTGATTTGTCACATGTTTGGGCCGATCATAGCGCCAATGTGGCAAGAGTTCTTACTTTATGCTTAATGGATAATTGCTGCCTAAATACGTGATTTGTCACATGTTTGGGCCGATCGTTGCGCCAATGTGGCGAGAGTTCTTACTTTATGCTTAATGGATAATTGCTGCCTAAATACGTGATTTGTCACATGTTTGGGCCGATCATAGCGCCAATGTGGCAAGAGTTCTTACTTTATGCTTAATGGATAATTGCTGCCTAAATACGTGATTTGTCACATGTTTGGGCCGATCGTTGCGCCAATGTGGAGAGAGTTCTTACTTTATGCTTAATGGATAATTGCTGCCTAAATACGTGATTTGTCACATGTTTGGGCCGATCGTTGCGCCAATGTGGAGAGAGTTCTTACTTTATGCTTAATGGATAATTGCTGCCTAAATACGTGATTTGTCACATGTTTGGGCCGATCGTTTCGAAAATGTGGAGAGAGTTCTTACTTTATGCTTAATGGATAATTGCTGCCTAAATACGTGATTTGTCACATGTTTGGGCCGATCGTTGCGCCAATGTGGAGAGAGTTCTTACTTTATGCTTAATGGATAATTGCTGCCTAAATACGTGATTTGTCACATGTTTGGGCCGATCGTTGCGCCAATGTGGAGAGAGTTCTTACTTTATGCTTAATGGATAATTGCTGCCTAAATACGTGATTGGTCACATGTTTGGGCCGATCATAGCGCCAATGTGGCAAGAGTTCTTACTTTATGCTTAATGGATAATTGCTGCCTAAATACGTGATTTGTCACATGTTTGGGCCGATCATAGCGCCAATGTGGAGAGAGTTCTTACTTTATGCTTAATGGATAATTGCTGCCTAAATACGTGATTGGTCACATGTTTGGGCCGATCATAGCGCCAATGTGGCAAGAGTTCTTACTTTATGCTTAATGGATAATTGCTGCCTAAATACGTGATTGGTCACATGTTTGGGCCGATCGTTGCGCCAATGTGGAGAGAGTTCTTACTTTATGCTTAATGGATAATTGCTGCCTAAATACGTGATTGGTCACATGTTTGGGCCGATCATAGCGCCAATGTGGCAAGAGTTCTTACTTTATGCTTAATGGATAATTGCTGCCTAAATACGTGATTTGTCACATGTTTGGGCCGATCGTTGCGCCAATGTGGAGAGAGTTCTTACTTTATGCTTAATGGATAATTGCTGCCTAAATACGTGATTGGTCACATGTTTGGGCCGATCATAGCGCCAATGTGGCAAGAGTTCTTACTTTATGCTTAATGGATAATTGCTGCCTAAATACGTGATTTGTCACATGTTTGGGCCGATCGTTGCGCCAATGTGGAGAGAGTTCTTACTTTATGCTTAATGGATAATTGCTGCCTAAATACGTGATTTGTCACATGTTTGGGCCGATCGTTGCGCCAATGTGGAGAGAGTTCTTACTTTATGCTTAATGGATAATTGCTGCCTAAATACGTGATTTGTCACATGTTTGGGCCGATCATAGCGCCAATGTGGCAAGAGTTCTTACTTTATGCTTAATGGATAATTGCTGCCTAAATACCTGATTTGTCACATGTTTGGGCCGATCATAGCGCCAATGTGGCAAGAGTTCTTACTTTATGCTTAATGGATAATTGCATCTCAGTCAATGAATTGTCACATGTTTGAGCCTGGGTGGAAACAAGGCTAATCACGCCAATGTCAATTTTACGCGTATCCCAATTTTATGTAAATTTGAACAGCTCATAGACTTGTAGGCTATATACAATTTTTAATTAAAAATTGTGGCGCCTCTAATTTGATGCTGCTACGTTTCTACTATTTACTCGGTGAAGGTTTCATTCTCCCTGAGAGTGGTCTGAGCTCTTCAAAGAAGATGGAAGTAAAATAATTTTCTCCAAAACTAGAATAGGCTATTTTATTCTCGCTCCGGTTAACACAGAAGGATAATAAGGAACGAATAATTCCTTTGTTTTATTTTACTCAGTGCTAAAAAAACGTTTCTAAAAGATCCTTAAAGAAATATAAGACAAACGCATGAAGGAGAAACAGACGAAGAGACGTACAAGAACCATACCGGAAGCAAAAAGCGTTATGATGGAAATACTGCTGGTTTTGCTGTTGTCACGAGTTTTCCTCTAATGTTTACACACCCACTGTTTGTAGCGCCTAATATAAGATGACATATATCTGACATACGGTGTTATTACGTTATTAGTTGAATAAACGATTTGATGATAAACTAATAATAAGGTTTCGTAAGAGCACTGTGCCCTCAAGCTGCTGGCTAATTCTTTTAATCCCGTGTCAACCGTCCTCCCACCGGTTGCTCTGGATGACAGTCATCTATTCTGTCCTTGAAAATAAACATATGGAAAAGCAATCCATGTATTCGAACATCTGCCGTTTGATAAATATTACATGAAATCAATAATCGAAACGGAACGATGAAGCAGAACCTGGGTAAAGCTTTTGTTTCATACTACACGTGTCCAGGAAAAAAAGTCAAATAGATTCGTGATTTGGTATTAAGTGGCTAGAAAAAAATGTAATTGTCTACTTTAAACAACTTTTTATAAGGTCGCCTGTTTCTTTACTCTTGCTATATTTCATTACAATCATTCGCTATCTACTCTGTGATGAAGCTTTAAGTATATGGGAAGTTAGGTTTGTAGGAAGTGATTCTGTAAAAGACTCATAGATTCTAAATGTTTAGAAAAATTACATTCGAATAGCTATAGAACACTGTTTCACAAATTTTTTTTAAATCAAATTTTTAATGATATATTGGTCGCCATTTTTAAACACTTTTTATCTATTCCAAAGTAAAGTACAAGCATTAAGTGTAAAATAAAATTTATCAATTTACGTTAAAGATTTCATTTTTTTCTTCTAATATTTATAAAATGATGCTGCTATAAAATATTGTTCCGGAGCAAACAATTCTTACGTGGCTATTGCCTTGCTGTAATTCCATTCTAAAAATATGGAACTGCATGAACTTTCGAAACCGATAACTTTACAAATGTAACGTCAAAGACAATACTTATAGTATAACTATTGTATATTTACCAATTGTGTTCCACATCTTCTTAGAGAAGCCTTTTGACAAGAGTTTCCTTTCGTTTATGGAGTCGGCCACTTTCGAAAACACCATAGTGAACACCCAGTTCAGTACATAAGACAGTGATGAAATAACCCCATTCTGTAACGCAGACAAATAATAAATTTTATTTATAAGGTGGGTTCAAAAGGTCCCTTCTCAGCACTCAACAGAACATGTTTGCATTACTCTCCTCTTTAATGGGCTCACCCTCCATAGTAGGCTTGGAAATGGTGCATACTGCTGCATTCTACGCTGATTGTATCGACAGTGTATTTCTCTTAATTTTCTTACTAAGGTTGAAAATCGAGGCCTCTATTTTATCGTTTCTGAATAGGGACTTTTTGAACGGTGTGTAGCAATCGGACAAAAAACAATTCTACTTAAATTGAAAGAAATGGAACCATACATTTTTCAAAACATTTTCACTTTGCTACAAGGTCATTATTGTGAATAATAAAACCCATTGTATTAGAGATATTAAATTTAAAAGCAGAGTTTAGTTTTGGTTCAAAGCGCCTTTAAGGCACTATATAGGCTACTGTTCTGCTTTTTATAGGTTATAGAAAGAAATTCAATTGTAGCCATAACAAACAAGCAAATGTTAGCAGTAAATAAACAAAGTACGGTTTACCACTTATATATCCATTATTTCTACTTTAAATTTTTAGATAGCAATATATTAATGTTTGTTATAGACAAAGAAAAAATATATAACACAAAACAAAGAATAAAACTACAAATAAATACTTTGAATACAGGACGTACGATTACGAAAATGTTAACAAAAATCTAAGACTAGAGCTTCTATATTTTTTTGAATATTACACTTATGAAAAACTCAAACTTTACTTACATTTTTAATATTCACATAGTAGGCAGAACTTAAGTATGTTGGTATTAAACTGAGAAGTGTCCAGAAGCCCCAGTTCTGACAGAAGTGTGTGATAAGGAGCGCCCACAACGGAACTGATTTACAGATTTTCGACCACGGCACCTTTATCTTCTGCAACAAACGTTTTGCCAATTGAGAAATTTGTTCTCGTTACGTTTCTCCTATCCTTCTTCATATAATTTTGGCTACAATGAATTTAATCGGGGTTTGACGTTAATATAACATTCTATATATATATATATATATATATATATATATATATATATATATATATATATATATATATATATATATATATATATATATAGTATATATATATATATATATATCTTATATATACTTGCTGAAAATAATATTCTTACACAAGGATATTAAACGGAATGTATTTTAAAATATTATAAAAGTTAAATCAAATTGAAAATGGTTTGTGATATTTATTTTTAGGTGTTTATAAAATTAAATCTCTATTTCTGTCTATCTATCTATCTAACTAACTCTCTCTATCGCTCTTTATCTCTCTTTCTCTCTGTATTTATCTATCTGCCCCTCTCTCTATATCTATATATTTACCTAAGTATCAATCTAGCATAATCAAACACCTCACCCATCTACCCACACTCGCATATACACGGCTTCATTCGCCCACTCACAGGTCATACACGCATAAACCCACATACACTCACAAATTTAATTGCAATTTTGTAAATGTCAACAATCTATTAGCAGGAGAAATCTTATTTTTTTTATATTTCGTAAATAATACTTGGTATTATTACAAAAAATAATGATATAAATGTAAGAAGCTTTAAAAATAAAATTTACATTGTGTTATTGTAAATTCAAGTTTACGTTGAAACTTGCTATACAATTTTTGAAAATTAAGCCTCAGGTCTACAAATTTTATAACGGATTTATTGAATTTTCAGTAAACTCAGCTTGACTTCATGCTTTGATGATTCGTAAAGCTTATCCGCAATTAGGAAGAATCAGACGTGCTTTAATGCAGTTGCTGTAATAGGCCTTACATACAAACTACTATATTTCATACAATAAGATAACCACATTTACTCTAATAAAGTTAAATATTACTTTTTATATAAAACGTATTATGTTTAAAAGGCAGCGTTATTTTATAAAGAGCTGGAAGATATTGAAAATTGATCTTATATAGTATGTATCCTATGAATATATTTACATTACCAAGTTATCAACGAAAAACTAATGATTGGATAAGGAGAAAGAGAGATGGTGATGACGAAGATTATCTACATCATCTTATAAGGAATGGTAAGTATAGGATACATCAGCTGAACATTTAAGAAAGATTGACAGACAAACTCGGTGGAACAAGGATTTCTTTCTGCCCAACTATTCAGAACAGTCTCGTTAATAGAAAACGTTCGCAACAGACAAGATTCAAGAGAAGTCCTGTTCGTGAATTATTTACTAAACTTTAAAGTTTTGGGAGCTTACAAATTATTTTTGTAAGGCTTTATAAAATAAATATGTTAGACACTAATATAAAAATGAAGAGATATTCGACATATTATCAACTGTAGGAAAATATTTTATTGTTTTAAGGGGAAAACGAAATAATGAGATCGATAACCTCATCTAAATTAGGTCAAGTTTTCAGCATTTTTGCTTACTTCTTTACTCGATGACGATTGCGACAAAGATGACTCGATGAAATCCTTCTCTTTTTTCGAAATAAAACTGTGCTCCTCGGGGCAGTTAGCTCCTATGTAAGCCCATATGAGTGCCCAGAGGATCCCGCAAGATCCCGACAGGTAGAATATGCTAGGCCATCCTCCAGAACTGGCCGCTAGTATTCCTGCAAAGAAGAGGGTTACGATGGTTCCCACTTGTGTCCCTGAAAATTTAAAATATATATCACTAACTCGGCTACAGGATTCGTCGATCATGTGGACACAGGACGAAGGGGTATGAGGTATATATAGAGAATAATGTGAGGGGAGGGGACTCCATGGCAAATGGATTCGGGATAGCTACAGTTGAATATAATGTTGATTAAAAAGTTTATAATTTATTTAACTTCTATGATTAAAGGGCGTTTTATTATTGTAATTATAAGTTTTAAAATAAATGTGTGCATCATTTTTGTTGGTATATTACTTGAGTTTTTTATTTGTTTTAATCATTTTATTACATATGTTTTCTGTAAGGGTTATTGTAACAATTTTGCTAAAAAGCTGTTGAGATAGTTAACTGAGGTCTATATTTTTTAGTTCACAATTTATTTATTATATTTAAGATTGTTTATTGTTTCTGTTTAAGACTTTTTTAGTTAATTTTGGCAAATTTTTTATGTTTTAAACATCTTAAATAAAATATTTGTTAAGGTTTATGACGAACATTTACCTAGTATGTTTTCAAGGTTATTTAAAACTTTTACTCTGTTAAGAGATATGTATAAAATGTCATAGAATCGACCACAAGAGTAAAGAAAAAAACCAAACTAGAAACAATACCATCACTATAAAACAAATTAAACGAATTAAAATGGAAAAATGGATGAAAATTGAAAAATGTATGTAAGAACATTAAATATATAAGATAGACATAAATAATAGACTAGACTTAAATTTTGTTTATGAGACCGTCTAAAGGAATAAATAGAAGAATTTTCTTCAATCGTGTTTTAAAGACATTATTAGAGGATCACAAAATCCTATGTTGTATGTGACATATAACACCGGCCTCTAAATAAACAAAATCAACCAGTCTTAAACAACAAGTAGATAATCTACAAATAACAGCAAACATAATGGCATTATAAAACTGAATTCCCAGATTGTAAAATAGCAATTTTAACTAAGAACATCAAGACAGATACGTCAAACATGTACACATGAAACGAGACTTATACAGGTACATGTTGCCCATTTTTAAGGAATAAAACACATGCATAATTGTAAAGTATTTTTTTACAAACTTATAATAAACACAACATATAATTTATAACGTATTGAGATCCCCCCCCCAATAGTTAATATGGAGCACCACACCCTGTCTTACAGCTCAGGAAATAATTATAAGACCCCTATTTTATATATACTTCATTATAGCTAATTCTGCTCACCTGAAAACACAAACGCCAAGAACATGTTTCGCTCCTGGGGAGGCGCCCACTTGGACAATAGAGCATAAAAACTCGGGAAGAGGCAACCCTGGAATAAATGGTAAAATATTTTGTTAGTGATAACTTTATTGTGTAATAAATAAATCAAAACCTCTAATTTTTGCAGGGACCGAATTTTAATACAGATCTCTAACTGTATTAAAAAAATTTAAAAATGTAAACCAAATAAATTAAACAATTTTATACCTATAACATAAAGTGAAAAAAATTATTTTTTTTAAACTCAAGTTTAAGAGACATAAAAATGGTAAAAGTGCAAAGAGTGGCAAAGTACTTAAAACCCAAATCTGCGACTCTTGGCTACCTTGTCGTGAAAGCTTGAATTGACGAAACTCTGTAGTGGACAGAATCGAATTCTTTTGGCAGTTAAAAAATCATGGATCATGTTTCGAACCATGGAACTCTGTAATCCATGGCAGGGTAGTCTTTGACAATAGCCACTGAGCTAATCTGAATTAATTACATACTTTTATTTTAACGTACTATATTAATGCTGTGGCCCGAATATCAGCACGTTATTTATACAACCTCGTTGTATATATATATATATATATATATATATATATATATATATATATATATATGCCTACATAGGTCTACACACTGGTATATATGCAGTACTTCACTGGCATAAGTTTAAACATGTCCACTACAAGTCAACAGATTTCTTCACAATTGTTTCGCCCACCAAAAACCTGCTCACACCTCTTACTTTAGCCCAAATTCTTTAGCTCTTAGCGTAAGATAAAGAAATGAAACATTTTAATACGTGTTGCTTAAAAGGCGGGATGCAAACCTCAGACAAAAAGAAACACGAAAAAATTCCCACTACAGATGCAGAAAACTCGACTATAGGGTATGGTTATTCGGCACGGTTACAATATTTTACTTGTTACACACGATCTGTTCAAAAAAAGATCGTACTTTTGTAATTGTTCGAACTGTATGCAGTGTGAATACCGGCCTCAAATAACCCGTAGTGGAACTTGTTTGAGTCTAAGCTTGACGTTTGTCTTAATGCACAGAAGGAAACACTTTCAGTTAGCTCTTTACTAGTTATTGAAAAGTGAAAATGAAGGGCATAAGATGGTGTGACGCTGGTGCAGCATGTCATAAATACGATTAACAAGTAAGAGAAACATAAATTGTAACACCACACTAAGTGACGTGACATTATTGTTGGGAAAATACGTTTTTTACTTTTTCATAAAAAGGTATTTATATCTTGAATGTTTTTTTTATTTTCTTTGGACGTAACTAAACTTGGAGTCAGCATAAACAAAAGAAATCTCAAAGTTAACAATTTCACTTCGCTCCTTATTTTTTCATTATCTTCAACAGTACATTTTTTTTGTTTACTTCGAGATTTAAATATCCTTAAAACGTGAAATTTAGCGTTCAGTTTTCACAAACATAACTGCACTATTTTTCTTTAAGTTTCAAGTTTTTACTTAACTTTTTTTAATTTAATTTCCCAAACATTTACTTACTTGAAAAAGTCCTTGCACAACCCTGGACATTACCACAAACTCCGAGCTCAAGTTGGTCGCAATGTAGGGCGTGAAGATGGTTAACAGACCGCATATGAGCATACCCAGTAACATCAGCTTCTTGGGGCCGTACAACTGAGCGAACAGTCCTGCCGGTATCTGAAGTGCCATGTAGCCCCAGAAGTACGAGCTGATGATTAAAGTTTTGGTCTGCGTGTCCCAAGGGAGAACCTGGACAGAAAGAGATGGCGTTTGAAAATTACAAGGTGTTCAAATTTTTAATTTACTCATCTTCATATCTGTTAGGAATGTTAGCAAACATTTGAGTAAATTCTTCAAAAGTTTTCAAACTTTTGATCACTTGAATGAATGGAGTCAAAAGGAACCAATAAGAAGAGAGGTCTGCGTTTAGAAACCTATACCGAGGAAGGGGATGAATGGGGAGGCAGGTTTAACAGTATGTTACGACGAGCTCAAGGTTTAGGCGAACAGTACAGATTAACGTTTTGATAATGGAGTTGATGCGAAACGCGTCAACAGAAGAATATTTTGATCCTAGGAAAGGCAGAATATGTACTCAAATGTATTACAAAATGTTCTTTTTTTAAAATTTAATCGTTTTTTTTTCTAATACGGGATAGCAAACGTAATCTGATGTTTAGAGGTGCTTGAAAGAAACAAACTACGCTATGAATATAAGTGGTCTAATGGAGAGTTAGCCAAATGGATAGGAAACTGTGGAGAGCATACAATGATCTGTTAATACTAGGTCATTTGAAAACTAACTCACTTCATTGATTACCCCAAATAAGTTTGTTTAGGCCCGTATCATTTTCTTATTAGCTGATAAAAGAAATGGATCTTGAAGGAAATCCGGGATACGGTAAACCATTCAGGATTAAAGGCAAGTAATCTGTGAAGTAATCTAACTTAATGAATGAGCATGTCGCTTGTTTTATAGAAAGGTGTTGTGCATAAAAATGGTGTAGTTCATTGTAATCGATTTATTGAATAATAATACTAAACCATTGATACCTGCGTGAAAATAATATTTGTTGATTTACTTTTATCGAAATTATGTTTTCCATGTACTCTAATATACATTGCTTCACGCGTACTATAAAGTAATATATATATGTCCACGCGTATATAGCGAAATTTATAGCGATTTTATAGCGAAATATTCTATAAAATGTCAAAACAATGCTAATATAGGCCTCTCTAATGCCCATCCTTCTACCACTTTAATTTTCAATAAAAAATTCAAAAATCCTATTGTCTTACTGAATATTTTTTAAAGCGTAAATGAGTATAAAAAACAGGTACATATTTTTTATGTAAAACGTTTTATAGAAAACTCTACTCTTAACGTAAGAAAAATGATTTTGTTCGCGTCAGAAGAAGAATTTTTGTCAGATTTCCGAAGATAAACGGACTATCCCGAATGTTTTCGAAAACATACATAGTTTTTGTAACGGAAATTTTCTTCTTCCTTTAGACGTTATTTAGAGTTTATGTATAAACATTTAAACATGAAAAGTATTTCGCTTTGTCAGGTTAAAATGATATGTTATGTATCAATGGATAGGCTATAATTAATATCTACTACAATTATTTTATTTCAATAAATTCATTATAACTACAATAATTTCAATGTTTTTATGCCCAAATTTTGCTCTTTAAACTTAATTAGAAGCGTCTAAAACTTTTTAAGAATTAAATTCATTGAATTCACTAAAAAAATAATAAGTAAATTTTTAACATATCTGTATAATTCTTGAATTTTGTAGTCCATTACGTTCGGTGAATTTTAATTCATAACTTTAACATTAGCGTATGACTATCCGAACTTTAAATTTTGTAAATTTGTAAAAACTTACTGAGACAGAACGTTTTCAATCGCTATGTGCCGATCTTCATCAGTGTCTTCTGCTTGGAGTTGTTAGGTTGAGCGGGGACGGTTTTAAAGGTAGGTTTTCGATAGTATCAAAGAGTATGTGTGATTTGTATTGGGTTTGTTCGTTTAATATGTTTGTACTTTGTGTCTTTCTATGTCTGTAAATTTAATATTGTTCTAGTGTGTTGAGATGTGGTCCTTTTTTGTTGGTGTGTATGATTTCTAGGTTATGGTAAATGTGTATTGGTGTCCTGTTTCCTTTATGTGATTATAAAGTGCTGAGTTGGTGTTCTGTTTGTGTTTCTCGACTCTTTGTTTAAAGCTGCGACCTGATTGCCCAATGTAAATTTTGTTGCATTTGTTTCAGTTTAATTTGTATACGCCTGGTGCGTGTAGTTTATCCTTGTTGGTGGTGTCGCGTTGTATTTGGTATGGTAAATTGTCATTAGTTCTTTTTAAAATTTATGGGCTATTTTATTTGATGTTTTGTTAATGTATGGTATTGTGATGTGTTTGTTTTCCTTTTCTGTAGTGTTACAGCTAACGTCACTTATACTAAACTCAAACCATGAAATTAATTTAATAAACAAAAGCCTAAAATACAACCTACATTATAAATCAAATAATATAAGAAATAAAAACATTATACTACAAACTGAAACAGCCATACAAAAATCCTACACAAAAAACCAAGACTCACTTTAACATGACACAAAAACCCTAACCTACAAAAACGTGAACAATGAAATTAAAATCGCTGCAAACATAATCAAAAACTCAACTAAACAACATCAAACTCACAAAAGCAGACAAAGGCAACACCCCAGTAATCAATAATACAAACAGCCTAAATAACAAAATGAATAAATACATAATAAATAATAATATAATACAAGTAGATACAGATCCAACTAAGACATATCATAGAACCATCAAAAAACTAATTAATACATCCAAATACATTATCAGCAAAACAAAAAATACCACCTAAAATAAATTCACCCTAAACCAACTACCCTCCGCGCTCTCCCTAAAATTCACAAACCCAATGTCCTTTTCCGACCCATAATCAACTACTAAAATGCCCCTTGCAACGGCCAAAATTACCGATGCAAGAAATATGGTAATAGTACAGAATATGTAACCAGGCCAAAGTGCCTAATAATAAATTATTTTAGATCAATGATATAAAAAATAATAAATATAGGGAAAAGAAATATAAATAGATTAACTTGAATAGATTGAAATATATTATAAACAAACATAACCCTAAATTAGCCAAAGCCTAATCAACCGGAGTAAAATGAACGGTAAAAGTGTAGGTTGTGGAAGCAGGCCAAAGTGCCTAATGTTAATTAAATTTGGACTAGATAAACTACAGAATGGTAAATGGTAGACTCAAAGAGAGTGGACAGATAGATTTAGACGTAGAAAGAACAAAGTGTAATTCGTAAGATATATTAAACAACACTATAACCTAAAAGTGGCTAGGTTAGATGGCTGGTGCAAATAGGACGGTAATTGTTGTAGAACCAGGACAAAACGCCTAATATTACATAAATTTTAACCAAATATAATACAAAATAGTTAATATAAGAAAAGGAAATAGAAGAAGAGTAACTTAAGCTTAGCTAGAGAAAATAGTTTTTCTTAGAATGTACTAAAATTAATCATAACCTAAAATTGTATCGCCTAGAGTAAACTTACATTCCACTCGGGTAAAAAACACTAAGAGAGATTGTTTATAAGATCTTGCTACACTGAGTTAACAGCACTGCTATCGTAATGCTATATGTAGTGAGAATAGTGAATTTAATAAATTGGAAGAAATATAGACAAATAAATTGTTAAAACGAAAGTTAAAAAATTAGATTTAGACATTTCATTATAAAGAAAAGACTTTCATAAAAATCGAGAAGTAATAAGTTAAACAAATACAGTAGAATGGTTTGGATATTAAAAAATAACAAGGCGGTTACTATGACAACGGAGTTCCCATTGGTGGAAAATCCAAGAATGAAGTATGACGTACAGAGTTTTGTAAAGGAAAGTGTGCTTCTTCGTCTAAGTAACGCTAGAAGAGAAGAGTTTCAACCGCTATAACAAGCAATCGTGTTGTACCATCGAGTGACGTTAAAGAGAAAAAATGTTGTAATACAACAGAAAATAGTGCTTTGATGTGCCAAATGCCTAAATATCTTAATAGCATCATCTTGGCCAAGAAAATGCCTAAGTCACGGATTTATAAAATTTCACAGACGCCATGCAGTAAAAACAGATAGGAACTACAAGAAAGAAATGGACAATGCTCAAGAACCAACCATTTTTGGTAGATACTTACCCTTTTTGCAGTACAACGTTATATAAACAATCTATTTTTGTTTTTAATAAATTTTTATTTCAAAATCTATTAATTTCAAGTCAAAATTAAATAAAAGTTGAATAGCCTAAGGGAGATAAACCTCTCTTAGGTTACCTTAATTAAGTTATAAATATTCTAAATTTACTTTCCATCCAACCGTTTGTCTGAAATGGCAAGTAACGTTTTACGTTTACATGATTTATCAAATAATGGTTTATTCTTGAATAACTGATTGAAATCAGTTATTGGCATTGCAGATAATTGTGAAAAGGAGTGAATTAAATGAAAAGTGTATAAAATACATACCTTAACGTAACTAACTAGGGTAACCTTAAGATGGTTAAATATTAACAAGACTCTGATATTGAATAAAATGAAGTTTGTAATAAAATGCATAGCCTATTGTAACTAACTAGGGTAACCTTAAAATGGTATAAAGACTCTGTTATTGAGTTTTATGAAGTTTGTATTAAAAGGCATAGCCTATTGTAACTGGATAGTTAAACCTTAAAAATGTTAAATACTAACAAGACTCTGAGATATTTGAAATCTAACTTCAATAAACAAAGTTATATGCAAAATTAATTATGATAATTCAAATTAATTAAATGTTAGAATATATTATGAGACTTGGGTTTTTTGATATTATTAGGAAAGAATAAGGTATATATATTAAAAATATTTCAAAAACAAGAATACTTTTAATGAATATATTTATTCCTGTATATATATATATAATATATATATATATATATATATGTATATATATATATATATATATTTATTCTTGTTTTTGAAATATTTTAAATTTATTAACTATATTTCAAGAAAACATATCACCATATTTAATATATATGTGTGTGTGTGTGTGTGTGTGTGTGTGTGTGTGTGTGTGTGTGTGTGTATGTGTGTGTGTGTGTGTGTGTGTGTGTGTGTGTGTGTGTGTGTGTGTGTGTGTGTGTGTGTGTGTGTGTGTGTGTGTGTGTGTATGTGTTAGTAATAATTTAGACTTAATAAGGAGACATATTCTGCACTATTAACATGGAAAAAGATAGATTAACTGTAATTTGAGGTTAGATAAATCATAAGATGCAAAATCCTGTAAAGTACATAAACTAGTTAATAATAAATCCAAATGTAAAATAAAAAATTTTTATTTTCCAAATAGCTTTGTTTTTTGTTTAAGATAAAATAAATTCACTAGGTGTCCAATTGTAGTCTTTAAATAAAATGAGCCTCTCAAAGACTCCACTACCCCGAAAAGAGCTTAAAAGGCTTATAGGGGGCTAATTGATTTATGTAACAAATTCAAGGGTTGGTTCCCCTGAGAGGTTTATTCCTTGAGGTACAGGTTTTGTAGTCAAGGGATCAAGTAATACTTTCTTACGAACATGGAGGGGTCATCGAGGTCAGGAGAGCAAAGGAGTTAACCGGAGGTCATCGAGGATAAGGCAAAGTGAGGTAAGGTCCTTAAACCCTCCACGTAATAATCAGACCATGTATTACCTTGAACACAGAAACACACAGAGAAAACAGAACAAACCTCATAAATAAAATAAAACATTTCACACAACCCAACACTAATATCACTCGACCAAACAAATATTACACTAACATAGCCGTATCCTAAACCCTGACCATCCTAAAGACGTATTTAATACAGAGCAACATACCAAAAACCCACGTCACCGATATCCTGAACATCCTCCAAACCATCACCAAACAAAACTATTTCACCCACAACTCAAACTTCTATTCAAACCTGATGCCCTACCCATGGGAAGTCCTATCAGCAGTGCCCTAAGTGAATTTCTCCTACAACACATAGAAATACCAAGATACTTCCAAACAATACACACTCACACAAAATCATATACTGGCACAGATATATCGATGATATCATAACACTATACAGAGGCAAAAACCGACAATGTAAAAAACTCCTCACCTACATTAATAACATACACCCAAAACTCCACTTCACCTCAGAGATTGAAACCCACCGATCCTTAATCTTCCTCGACCTCACCATAACAAGAGGTCACACACAAAAACACAGCTTCAATATTTATAGGAAACCCAGAATAACAGACACACTTGTCCACAACACCTGAAACTAAAGTATCCAACACAAACACGCTGCCTTCAGCTCCATAGGCTTAAAGAAGTTCCTGTAGTCAAAATTGGGTATACAATGACTACAGAAAGTATAAACAAAGTATTAGACACCATTAAATATTTAGCTTACGCAAATGGATACAACACCACAATAATAGACAAACTATTATGAAAAAGCACTTAAATTAACACTACAGAGAGGAAAAACAAATACATCACAACCATAAGTAAATACACCAAATAAAATAACCAACAAATTTCAAAAAACAGGATACAAAATACCATACAAAACTAATAATAATTTACAATACCAAATACAACACAACACCAACAATAAAGATAAACTACAAGCACCAGGCGTATACAAATTAAACTACAAAAAATGCAACAAATTCTACTTTGGGCAATCAGGTCACTAGCAGAACACCAACTCAGGATTTTACAATCACATAAAAGAAACAGCACACAAATACACAGACATTTACCATAACCAAGAAATCTTACACAACAACAAAAAAGGATCACATCTCAACACGCTAGAACAATATGAAATGTACAGACATACAAAAACCCAAACTATAAACATATTAAATGATTAAACTTAATACAAACTACACATACTATTTGAAAACCCTAGTCCTAGTCTTTGAAAACTCTATCGAAATCCTGCCTTATCTATCGTGAACCGTATCCGCTTCACCCAACGTCTCGAAGTAGAAGACACTGATGAAGATAGTCACATAGCCATCGAAAACGTCCTGTCTCAGTAAGTTGTTCCAAATTTCCAAATTTTAAAGTTCAGGTGATCACAAATTAATGTTAAAGTGATTAATCTATATAATCTTATTAAATGCGATTTTCAATAAAGTTTTATTGGTTTAAAACAGTTCCTTTTTTTGTATTTATTAGATTTACTCAGCTATATTACTCTGATGACGTATTTACGCAGTTATTTTCTAAAAGTATTTAAAATTCTTCTTTTTTTGTTTAATAAGAAAAACAACTTTTCAGTTTTTTTCAAAAATTAGTAAACTCTTTACCGGAAAATCAGAAGTACTGTTGGTTGTCATGGCAACTATTCCAACGGAAATGTTAGTTCTCATCATGAAGGCAGTGACGACGCAAAAAAACATCATCACAGCCTGGGTGATTCGCACGGAAAAAAAACTTCCTGAAACAATATGTTTTACAGCTATAATATTATATTATCAATGTTTTACCACTCCTTTAGTTTCTAAATGTTATTCAAACTTATATTTTAAAAAAATTTGTTTGCCATATTTTTCTAATTTTATCC
>JBAIZL010000001.1:232219555-232227055 GCA_036971475.1 Prosapia bicincta | reverse complement strand
AAAACAGTTGCAAATCTAAAATTCTTCCACCCCTTACGTACCTTCTAATTGACTCGCCCTGTATCTATTTCCGTCCCTACATCAGGTAGTTTCACAGTTTTTGTTTACTTATACCGGTTTGAAGTTATTGTTGCAACAGCTGGGAAAGTTTTTACCACGCGGAGTCCTCACCTTACAATACTAGTCCCTCCTAGTGAAGTCTATTTCTATTTGTATTTTTGCGAGGTTTATATAAGTGGAGTTAGTTTTTATTCGTATTTTGCTAGGTTTTATAAGAGAAGTC
Organism: Prosapia bicincta; assembly: GCA_036971475.1. Taxonomy (NCBI): domain Eukaryota; kingdom Metazoa; phylum Arthropoda; class Insecta; order Hemiptera; family Cercopidae; genus Prosapia; species Prosapia bicincta. Next base: position 232,226,772 of record JBAIZL010000001.1, on the reverse strand, counting down.
TATTTCTATTTGTATTTTGCGAAGTTTTTATAAGGGAAGTCTATTTCTATTTGTATTTTGCGAAGTTTTTATAAGGGAAGTCTATTTCTATTTGTATTTTGCGAAGTTTTTATAAGGGAAGTCTATTTCTATTTGTATTTTACAAAGTTTGTATTAGTGAAGATTATATCAAATTGTGTTTTGCAACTTTTTTATCACATAAATTTATTTTCATTTTTTTTGCAAAATTGCTGTGAGTGAATTTCACTATGTTTCGTACTTTGTGAGGAATTTATTACTGAAGTTCGTTTTCATTTATAAATTCAATCATCTATTTTAAATTATCTACGTATATATTGTCATGGCGATAATAGAGAACACAAATTTTATATTTGTAACTTTACAAGAGAGAGAGAAGCAAATGAAACTTCTTTTGAAGGAATTAAAACATTGTTTGGGGTATTGTATATTTGTGGAGCAATGATGTCTTCGTACAAAAACCCCAGATATATGGACAACAGACAGGACGGGTTTGCATATAGTAACGTGTATAATGTCAAGACACAGATTCTATTTTCTCTTGCAAGTACAGTATTACGTTTTGATATATATTGTGTTTGTAAACTATTCTTGTTTCTAAAATATTTTGTTTTCATGATTATTGTAACAAAAATCGTTTATTTACAATATAGGCTATAGATTTATATTTGGCAATATTACAAACAAACATTTTAATTACAGGTGAGATTTTTGTCCTAAGAACTTAGACAAAAAACAATAAATGCTGTACTAATTGTGGGAAAAGTGTTTGCAAAGACCATTTAGTTGAAGTATGTGAAGAGTGTTTTGACGTATAAACAAGGAAATAATACTGCATGAGTTTATTCATATCTTTTATAGTATAACAAAATATGTTTAAATAATTTTTTTATTTATAACATTAAATATTTTACTGATATTGACCTGAAAACTAGTTGGGGTAAAAAATTACCTCGCGCGAGCTCTGGTGTAACGGTTATTAGCGCGAGTCCTCTAGGGTTAACGGTAAACCTAAGACAAATAACACACAGTAATAATATTTACATTTCCTGTACGTTAAAGCTCGGTGATTAATGTAGAAAATACGTTTAACATATAAAAACGTTACATCAGTTGTGGTTAGTTGTAGATCTTTAGGCTAGAACACAGCTCTAACACAAAATAAGAAACTTGTGGTTAGTTGTAGATCTTTAGGCTAGAACACAGCTCTAACACAAAATACGAAACTTGTGGTTAGTTGTAGATCTTTTGGGTAGAACTCAGCTCTAACACAAAATAAGAAACTTGTGGTTAGTTGTAGATCTTTAGGCTAGAACTCAGCTCTAACACAAAATAAGAAACTTGTGGTTAGTTGTAGATCTTTAGGCTAGATCTCAGCTCTAACACAAAATAAGAAACTTGTGGTTAGTTGTAGATCTTTAGGCTAGAACTCAGCTCTAACACAAAATAAGAAACTTGTGGTTAGTTGTAGATCTTTAGGCTAGAACTCAGCTCTAACACAAAATAAGAAACTTGTGGTTAGTTGTAGATCTTTAGGCTAGAACTCAGCTCTAACACAAAATAAGAAACTTGTGGTTAGTTGTAGATCTTTAGGCTAGAACTCAGCTCTAACACAAAATAAGAAACTTGTGGTTAGTTGTAGATCTTTAGGCTAGATCTCAGCTCTAACACAAAATAAGAAACTTGTGGTTAGTTGTAGATCTTTAGGCTAGAACTCAGCTCTAACACAAAATAAGAAACTTGTGGTTAGTTGTAGATCTTTAGGCTAGAACTCAGCTCTAACACAAAATAAGAAACTTGTGGTTAGTTGTAGATCTTTAGGCTAGATCTCAGCTCTAACACAAAATAAGAAACTTGTGGTTAGTTGTAGATCTTTAGGCTAGATCTCAGCTCTAACACAAAATAAGAAACTTGTGGTTAGTTGTAGATCTTTAGGCTAGAACTCAGCTCTAACACAAAATAAGAAACTTGTGGTTAGTTGTAGATCTTTAGGCTAGAACTCAGCTCTAACACAAAATAAGAAACTTGTGGTTAGTTGTAGATCTTTAGGCTAGAACTCAGCTCTAACACAAAATAAGAAACTTGTGGTTAGTTGTAGATCTTTAGGCTAGATCTCAGCTCTAACACAAAATAAGAAACTTGTGGTTAGTTGTAGATCTTTAGGCTAGATCTCAGCTCTAAAACAAAATAAGAAACAAGGGTAAGATTTTCTAACAACAATGGGTGAAACACAAGTGTAAAAAACAATAATTAAATTAGTGGAAACGTTTACTTAAACCATTAAACGAATATAAAACCTATTTAGTCCTTATCACAACTAAAGCTTCCGACAAAGTTGATAATTTAATAAAGATAAGAGATACAGAAACAAAACCGACCCGTCACCAAACGATATTTGCATGTAACGCGTTAATATAAAAGCTTTAATAAAGAGAGAGGGAAGAAATACAATTCAAATAGCAAAAGGAAATGGTTACAGGAAGGCACTGCACAGAAAAATGTAAATTCGACTTCATAGTAAAATACCCAACAAATTTAAAAACAGAAAAAATATGAGCATCCTTAAAATACAATGGGAGTTATTTAATTTGTATTTGTATTTGATTGTTTGATTTCAAACATATCACAAACAAGTAAATTATAATTAATAAGTGTTCCAGTGAGGACTGAATTGTTTAGGTATAGATAGATAAGAAATAATTTAATATTCAATTCTACTATTTCTTATTAACAATAATAATTCCAATATGTTGAATTAAACCTTGGACAATTAATTTTAATATTTCCATTTCACTGTTTTTTTTTTTTTTTTTTTTTTTTTTTTTTTTTTTTTTTTTTTTTTTTTTGTACATACATTCTAAAATCATTATAAGAAATCTTATTGATCACAGATTATAACCAGGTGAAACATCTCGCAATAAATATAATAGGGATGTAAGGAGGTACGTAATAGATAACACTTCATCTACCTAAAAAGGAATTTAAGTAAAACAATACAAAAGTCAGACGACGATTTATCGAACAACATTCATTCAATACAGTAGGAATTAAACAAGAACTTTTACCGACTAGTGCTGTTCTCTGGTAGAAAATGCGCTTACTAATGAATCAATCATAACAGACGAGAGGACTTTGTTCAATCCATAATTATCCACAACTCCGGAAAACTCGGATCATGCATTATCCATTATGTTATACTTGCGCATTATCTAATAAAATAATTATTAATCTAAGTACTTGTTTTAGATTAGCGAAACTCTTTAAATAGATGGTTTTATATCTTCAAGCGATTCAACAACTCTAACAGCTTTCCCTAATACTTCCAACAAAATTATGTGACCAAGTCTTGTCTAATGTCTTTTATTGAGTTATATTTTTAAAATAAACTGTCTTTTTGTATCAGTTAAAGTGTATCGTCCTGTGTGACTATTATTGTCTACGAAGATAGCAAAGTATGACGGTAGAAATTAGGAAGGCACATAAAACCCTCTTGTAGAGGGTATAGGGAGGACCATGTGTGTAGTATCGAGCACACACAAATAGTAGATCTACTCTCTATCGGAGTCACAAAGACATGTAACACCAACATGCATTTTATAAGTAGAATTATACGAAAGGATAGGTGGAACTATGTAGGACTAAGGAAAGAACATTATGATTCCCTGGTACTGGGTACAGAGGAACGTTATAAGCAACGTATGGGTAGAGACGTCCACCTAAAGAACTGCTTTCAACCAAGGCGAAGAGAGATGTCAACCTGTTTCTCGGAGTTGCAGACAGACTACTAGTTACAGATGAAAGATATCTGAGAATCTACGCCAAAATATCTGTGATTCGAGCGACGCAGGATCTACGTAAAGCACTTTAGGTACTGACTCCTGGCCCCCTACCAAGAAGAAACGTATCTATCGGTTCGCTAACTGGTGTAAGTAAAGTCTGTAAGCCCGCTATCTGTATTCTTATATCTGCTAACTCACCTGCTTCTTGCTCATATGGGGATTTCTCAGGATCGTTCCATGACTGAACCTTCGTCATTCCGAACATAAGAAATACAGCGTTCCCAGCGAACATCACGAAGGCAGTGATGTAATACACAATGTTCCATTGGCTTGTATCTGACTAGAAAAGATGAAATATTAAAGATATAAATGTTTTAATGCTCTTAAATTTAAATTTGTTTAAATAAAAAAAAACAACTTACATAATAGATAATAACGTAAGACACACGCACGCGTGCGCACAAATGTGTATACGCACACACACACACACACATATATATATATATATATATATATATATATATATATATATATATATAAACTGCAGTTTTTGCCTGCAGAGAGGCCCTTCTCTCTCCCTCTCATTCTATATATACATAGGCCTATATAATTGCATTTTTCTCTCTCTGTTTCTGTCCCTCTGTCTGTCAAAGCTCTCTGTTTTTCTGTCTTTTTCTCTCTGTCTCTTTCTCTCTCTATGTCTCTGTCTGTCTGTCTCTCACTCTCTTTCTTTTAAGCTCTTGAAACTACACTTTGAAATATAGCATATATTATAAAATAAACGTATGATGCTATAAAATACATTTAGTGGTATCAAAAAATAATAATAGTCTGTAGAAATATTAAGCTTGGAGCCACAGGAACAGTTACTAAATTGCTGGCAAAGTACTTAGCCAGCATTGTACATTGTTCTATTTCAATTGTATTCATAAAGGGGCTGTGGGAACCTTTAACAAAAAAAGGGTCCAAATATTTTAAGATGGGAGTTTCCGAGTGATCGAAATACCTGAGATAATAACACTGTACCGTTAGAGAAAGCTATTTGTGAAAGCTGTGAGAATCACCAGATTTAACTAAAATACATAAGGGGGGGGGGGAGATTGTGCGAGGTTTGAAAAGTAAGTTATCGGAAGAGGAGTCTTCTAGGAACTTCAGAAGAGGGCAGACGTATTGGGGGGGGGACCAAGTATCAGCAATGTTAATAAGGGGTAAATTCGGTTTAAAGAATTAAAGGAATTGTAGTTGTTTTATGTGTATAATTTAAAAGTGCAAAGTAAATGATTTAGTAAAGAATTAGGAAAGTAAGTTAGTTATGTGAAAAAGTGCAGCGAAGCAGCTATCAACGGTCGAGGTTCCAGGAACTCAACAAACAATAAGTACTTTCTTCTTACATTAAAATTAGCCAACAGAGCTTTATAAACTTAATAAATTCAGAACAATTTTAAATTCATTGATATAAAATATTAATCTAGTTTTTTTCACCGCTTTCAAATTTATAAAAGATCCGTAATAACGACCCGAGAGTAAGAGTAAATAACACCGTGACTATTAAACTTTATTGTATTAAAAACCTAAAGCCTCAAGAGTCCACCTTTCTAGTAATTGTAGCATTAGTTAAGCAATCAATCTTGTCACTGTATAGTATTAAGGTAATTGTTATAATGTGTAAAAAATTAAATGTCAAGAATAAATGCAAGTGATGTTAACATTTTATATGATTGTTAATTATTTAGAAACCTGAAGGTGTGACTATAGAAGGTAAAGTAATTAAATATAACCTAAAGGAAAAAGTTATTTTATATAACTTAGGTTATAATATATTATTTACATCTGACATTACAAATTGCATGACAATTACAACCTGACATTAACAGTAAATGTTTTAAAAAACCAATAATATATAGTAACCTGATAACATGTGGCCATATTTAAACACCTTCACATCAGTATATTTATAGTGTATATTTATTAAACTAAACCTCTTTAGCGCTTACTTCGTCCTCTAAAATAAAACCGGCGACGTGGGGAGCGGTTTCAGGACATTCTGGCTGGATAGGGAATGAGAGAGCTGACGCCTTAGCAAAAAAAAGGGTGTATATTTCAAGGACCGTTGCTGAGGGCAGTGGACATGTCGCCTCAGGAGGGGCGCAAGAGGATCATGGCACATATAGACAGATTGTGCAAGGAAGAATGGAATGCAACCTTGGGGTATAACAAATCCAACGTACTGTGGTTTTACTCAGGAGATTTGTGGGGCAAAGAACTACTCTCCTTAAGTAGCCATCAACTCATAGTTACTGTAGAGCTGGTCACAGGTCATGGGAATCTGAGGGAAATCTAGATCCCCTGTGTGCAAGAAATGCGACGAGGACCAAGAGGAAAGCCCAACCCACGTACTCTGTGAGTGCCCTGCTTTAGGAGCTGCAAGGAGAAAGTGGTTTGGCTGGCAGGTATGTACACCAGAGGATATAGCATCAGGTGGGTACTTGGTTTCTGCAAAGAGGTAGGTATCCACTAAGCTAGTCCTGTGGTAGGGATGGGAAGAGAGTTCAAAGGTTGCAGCTAAGTGCTCTACACCGATAAGGTCCCTTCGAGTTTTAGTAATAATAATAAATAATAATGTTATGTCAAAATTTTCCACTCAATCGGTGCTTGAGGTTTTGAGTTTTTGAAGCTTACACAAACCAACTTAACATTTTTATATACAAAGATACATGTATAGCGAGTGTTCCCCTAGATGCAGGCATATTAACTGATCCCTGAAGGCGAAGCAATGTAAGGCAAATACTGCCTTTTGATTGGTCTGTAGCTCCTCCCACTCCACCAACAACTGTCAACATTGTGAATCGTTGAAACATTGTAAAACCTGGCACTCGAGGTTTTGGGTTGAATGTAAATACAAAACCACCTAGTTTTTATCTTTAATAAATTTGGAGAATTTTTTAAAAAGTTTTAGTTACCTGTATATTATATTCTATATAGGTATATAGCCTATATATTTTATTTTTTTATTTATTTTTGTAATGGGATGGAGTAAAGTTTTATTATTTTAGAGAAAAGTGGTAATATTGGTATTTGTTAATGTAAAACATATTATATGTTTCACATTATATTATAATATGTCATAGGTACCTATATTATAGGTATGACAGTTATTGTTTAATTACTTAGTTCAAGTTCCGAGTAAAGTAGGTAAGTACTTATTTCATTTGAAGATCTTAGTTACCAAAGTAATTTATAAAACCTACCCTGTCAGCTCCTGATAATGGCTGTTGACTTTCTGTAAAGTCGGGGTTTGCTGACATTATCTAGTGAATGGCGTCATTTATAGATGGCGCGAGACCTCGAAGGGCGGGGGAAGGGTAGAGGAAAAGACAGTTCCACAGACATTATAATATGAAGTATAGTATTTATATTACA